>JBAMNC010001086.1:0-347500 GCA_037902135.1 Cetoscarus ocellatus | reverse complement strand
ACACTTTGCAGATATAAATATAAATATAAATAAGAATTTGGCTACTGGCTGCTGCTCCTTCCTGTCCTTTGTCTTCCTGTTACTTCTCCTCCCCCCGATGGTCTGATGGCCTGAGGGACAAAAGAGTTTTTCAGTCTGTTAGTCCTGAATTTGGGAAAGGACAGTCTTACCTTGTTTTTCTGGACAGTAGCATCCGATCAGAAGCAACCAGAAGTCAGCAAGAGAAAAGGTAATTCCCTGTCACTTCCTAAGATGATTTTAAAAAAGTCTGAGTCGTGTTATGTGGCCCTTTGAAACATTTGAGACAGGAATCGCATTGAAGAGTGGCACCAATACCTGTACGGGGCCCAAATTGTAAATATGTGTAAAATGACTCTTGCCTCACTTTTATTTTTTTCCCATAACCACCATGGCTTGAGTGAACTACATACAGAAGTCAGATTGCTTATTTATGATACATCTGTATGTGGTTTGTAAAAAAAAAAAAAAAGAAAAAAAAAATTCTGTGATATTAAATTTCATTCTGAATTGCTGTATTGTCTATTTGATTGTACAACTTTTAATACATATATTCTGATAGCCCAGGTTGTCCTAAAAAAAGCATTCTGTACCTTGTTTGTGCTTGACGGGGCTGAAGTTTTACATGCATTATTACAAAAAAGTCTAGACAAACCACAAACAGAAAATGCTTAGAGTTGTGAGAGTTGGGTATTTCTGTCCCTTAGGTCTTTGGGTAATGAAACACCTTATGCCTTGGACACTCTTTTTGATACTCTTGTTTACAAAGATCTGTAAGTCTGATCTTATTTGCTGCACCTATTAAAAGATGCTCAGAACAACCAAAGACTGAACCTGTGATCCAGATATCATAAATATATTTATTTAATGTCATACTGCCTTTGATCAGTAGGTGGTGCTGTGTGCCCACATTTGAATCCTCAGCTTACAGTAGGTCATGAATGACTGAATAATATTCATTAATCTTCATGATAGATTCAGTGAGAGGGATGCAGCTCTGGATAATGAACATGCATATTTATGAGCTTCTCCACTCATGACTTAGATAATCCCAGCACATACGTATTCTTCTGCAGCCACTCTGCTTTCATTTCTAGGAAGTTTCTGTAGGTCACCCACAGCATGGCGCTCCCACCACTCAACCTTTAACCCTAGTAATTTCCCAGAGGTCTCCGCAGCACTGAAAGGCATATAGAGTATGGAAATTACCAGTGTCTCATACTACCCACATATTATGATAACTAGATGAACCACAATTAACATATTAACAGAGCAGTTTCAAGTTCAGCTCTGTGGATGGCTGGTGCAGTGAAGCTCTGCAGCTGCTGTTTAAACACAGGGAAATTAGTTTGACAAAGTGTGACAGCGTACTGTGTGTAAGATTTTACATGATTTAATCTAAAGGGAACACCTGAAAAAAACACTGTCCAGTAGTTCTGCATGTATATCAGAGTATTTGGTGTATATGTCTTCTAAGAAAATATGAAATAAACCAATCAATTCTTTGTTATTGGTCCGACTACTCTAAGAAAATCAATTCTGACGGTCTCTTCGGGGAAGGGGGATCATTTTGGCATTATAGTGAGACAGTTATTAATGAACAGAGGAGAAAGGGTTGGGAAAGGAGGAGGGAAATGCAAGGAGCTGTATGCAATGATACAGGAGTGCAGCTCATGCTACAGATACAGGTACAGAGGAACAACAGAGACATGATTTGATTTCGGTGGTGATCTGAATACAGATGCAGATCTGGGAATCTCTTAAAAGATTTGTTAACATTGCATGATAGGGCGGTTTACCACATTTTCAATAATGTTTTGGCTAAGAATGTCAAAAAAAGCCTTGGCGGAGGTTTCTGCTATCAGAGAACTTAAAGTTACGATACAACATGATAAGCTGGAGCTTTATGTCACAATTTTAATGAATAAAATAACTGGTTATTTTCTTCATTTTTATAGTATTGTCAATCCATCAATCCAGTATCTACACCACTTATCCCTTTCACACTCGTGAGGGAGCTTGAGCCCATCCCAGCTGACATTAGATGAGAGTTGGGTACACTCTGAACCAGTCCCCAGCCAATCACAGGGCCACATAGAGAGACAGGCAACCATTCATGCTCACACTCATACTTAAGGGCAATTTTGAGTCACCAATCGATCCGATGAGCATGTTTAGTCTGTGGGAGGGAGCCAGAGTGCCTGAAAAGAACGTGGAGAACATGCAGACTCCACACAGAAAGGCCCTGGCCGACACAGGAATCGAACCAGCAACCTTCTTGCTGTGACGCATGCACATTACTTGCTTCCTAACCATGCTGCGCTTTTTAAGGTATTCAGAACATGCCATATTTTAGGTGTACAAAATACAGTTGTTCTTGAAAAGCATGGTCCAGCTTCATCCTGCAACACGGATGAAGTTATTATTCTGTTCCAATCAGAGAAACAATAACAATGAATTTAACAGAAAGTTGGAGAGCCAAAAGGCGGATTGCCTGCTGCCGACTAGAAAGCAGAGACTAAACTACAGTCCATAACTAATAACACATTTTTGATATACATTGTTAACTAATATAATCTAAGTATTGCATAATGAAATGTCTTCTGTATCATGCCATAAAATGTCAGGATATATTAATTTTTCAATATTTAATTACATCCCCTATATAGTACATACAGTATTTACCTGTAAGGCTATTACTTTTCCCTGGAATCATTTTTTTAAAGAATATGTTTTTATTATTTTTAGGTGCTAACAAGAACAAAGAGAGTAAAACAAAAGGAAAAAAAAACAATCCTAAAAGACCCACCCTCCCCTAACAAGCAAAAAGCTAAAAGAACACCAGCAGGATGACATTTGCAAAAGGCCTAAAAGTCAAACCACAAATCAAGCAAGTAAATAAATATAAATAACTAAGGAATGACAAGAGTAATGGTATCAATAATATTAAAGATTACTGCAGATATGCAGCACAGGTGCAGGATATCATAGCTCATTTTTAAACATTGAAAAAGTTCAGTAAAGGTTCCCAAGTCCTTTCAAACATGATACCTCTGTCTTGGTTAAAAAAACCTCAGTCTCTCCAGGCGCAGAGTATCTTGCTCATCCAAAGAGCGTAGGTGAGAAAATTGTCCATCTTCCATACCCTAAATATATTTTCTTTATGCTACAGCCATACCAAATAAATCAGCCATCTTTTCATATTTCTTAGCAGAGGTTAAGAGGCTGAAAACCCTGAGAATGGCTACAAGTGGGTCAGGTCTCCAAGGTTTTCCAAATGCAACAGAGAAACTATGATATTTTCCCAGAGTGAAAGCAGATTATATATGACCAAAAGGAGTGTGTTACAATAATGGGGAAAACTATGTAGTTTTACCCTGGAATAAGGAAGTCTATGAAGAGTTTTCTTAAATCAGTATTGAATATAACACTCTAGTCTTCAAAAATACTTCCCCCCCAACAGTATTGAGGCGCAATGTGAGTTACAGCCTTCTATGAATATGAATCAAAATGCCATCCTGCAAACAAAATGTCACAAAAAAGAACATAGATCATTAAAATCTTCAAACTCACAACGTTAAAATTTCCACAAAAAGAGCTAAAATATAGACTGTGTGACTTATTTTAAAATGTTATTAATCAGGAGGACAAGCCTTGTTGAGGACCTTCTTTCATTTACAGTATTACCAGCTGACAGGAACACCACTCAGAGCACACTGAGGTACTAGCGTTAGCCTTTTTCTGGGCCTCCCTGCCGCCTCATGCTGGTAAAAAGCCCACAAGTGAACTGGCAGATTTGTTGTGGTTAAGGAGTAGGCCAGCTGCACATACTCGACACACACCTTGGCCTTTGTTTTTAATTTTACCATCAATGCTGTAAAGCACAAACTTCTTCCTCTCAGCACTCACAGTATGTTTTGTTGTGAAATATCGTCGATGCTTTGCTGCATGTCTTCTGTTTTCTCTAAATGTACTTCACTCTTTATTTGCTGAAGTCCAAAGCTTCACAAGTGCATGCAGTCAAGCGGCACTGAAAGCGCCCTCTGTTGGATCAAACTGTTCACTGCACCAGGCTTCCTTGTTTGCTGCTGCACTCTGTACTTTTAGTTCTAACGGCCCCCTATACTTCAAATATGAATCTTTCCCTCCAAATGAATCTTAAAATATTGAATATAAAGTAACAGCCTGTGTGGGAAGCTCCTCTTGATCTTTTCTTATTAATTTTAGTCAAAATTATTTTTCCTACTTCAGTCCCTTCACTAAGCGCTGCCTGTGCGGAATAGTGGCGACAGCTCTATGGTATAATTAAAGTCCTTGACTCTCACACAAGTTTTTTTTTTAATCACTCTGATTGATTAGATGTTTTTGATATCAGTGCTTTTTCAGTTTCAACTCTAAAAACCAGAACACTGAAAAATACTGATATTGTAAATAAAAAAAAAAAACCTGACATCAAAATCCTGAAGACTGGCTTTGAAAATCACATCATTATGCATAAAATATATTTGCTACATAACAAGAATATAAGTTTTTTTTAATGACCAAAAAGTACCAAATCTTTGTTTCAGTGCCATTACAGATATGAATGTTTCAATGCCAATGTGTCATATTTCAGTTCAGCTTTTATTTTTAATGCCAACACTCACTGTCACTCTTTTAGCCCCACATTAATGTACAGTGCTTAACAAATTTATCAGACCAGTATCCAATGTAAGCTTTATGCCACAGCTTCTCTAAATGTACAGCCTTGGTAATTGCCAAAATCATTTTTGTATTTTTTCAACACATCAGTATGTGGATGCTCTTTAACAAAAGTGATATTTAAATGCTTAAATGAAATTATTGTTGTGATCCATGAATTAATTTAATTTATTTTTTGACAACAAAACAGCAAAAAATAGTGAATCACATCATAATTTCTAGATTAAGATGTCAAATTATGTTGTTTACCTGAATTCCTGAACAGAAAATTAGGTTTAGTGGTTGAATATTTTGCTTTATAAATTCCTGACTTCTCAGAATTGTACTGCGAGCGGCTAAAATTTTGATATGAAACTGTGAAATCAGTTTGAAATTCGTCATTCCTGTTTGAATGTATGTCCAATATCAACATTTTCAGTTCTAAAAAAGCTTTGAAAAGATTTCTAAAATATTTATTTTTTCTTGTATTTATGATAGTTAATCTAATAAATCTGTTAAGAATTGTATAAACTGTACCTTTGAATCATTAAAAAAATTTCTTACCTTAGAGATGGTCACATCATCCGTATAAATTAGTTATTTTTTTATGATAATTAACTTACGTGTATGAAAAACCTAATTTAAGATACTTATTATAGTACTCGCAGCTAACACAACACTCATTTATTGATCATTCACTGTTTGAATGGGTTATGTTTCTTTTTTCATTTTACTAATCTTCACAGCAGCTAAACTTGTTGATCTAGAGTAAAAGGGGCACTCATTCAGATGAAGGCCGTTTCTTAAGGAGTTGACTCATGCTGCTCCTCAGTGTGTTTTGCCAGCAAACGTAATATTACATTAATTCCAATAACTAAGACAATCTTTATGCAACTATATCAAATCCCTCCCCTGTAATACATTATATAAGATCTTTCCTTGAATCAAAGAATCATTTCACTCTGCAGCAAGTGTCTTCAGTTGCCTAGCAACTCCAGCCCTGGTGCGGACTAATGCTGTCTGGTGTGTGGAGGTAAATCGAGGGGCAAACTGATTTCAAAATAGGTTGCATGTAGGCGGGGGTCAAACTTTGCTGATGCTCCAGGACAGTTTTTCCAACCGCTGCTGGATTCTTGTTCTGTTGTTTGCCATAAGAATAAAGATTGAAGCTCACTGGAGGGAATTGTGCTGCAATTAGTGTGAGATTAACAGACTTCAGTCCAAGGACAACAAATCAGATAACATCTAGTGATGGGAAAGCAATGTTCAACCGCAGACTGTGTAGGCTTAAGCTTACAAGTTCTCCCAAACGCTGAATTAACCATGCTCGCCACCTGAGCTGTAAAGTCCCCGGGCGAGCAGCGGCTCTGTTCAAAGCATGGAAATTTGCTTTGTGGATACCAGCCATGTCCTTACTCAGTGGTGTATATAATTGCAGAGGTGGCTCTTACACTCACACGTGAAATACAAGCGCCCTCAGCGATTCTTCTCCTCCTTCTTCTCCCAGGTTTCCGGCTTCTTGTCCGCCACGCTCTGCTAAAACAATTCCACATCGCCCTCAGCTACTCGGCTTCTCTTTTGCTCCCACTGCTCCTCTCTTCATTAAAGTTTCATGGCCCGATTTTTACTTTGATAACATATGCATATTGTATGTCATGCTGCTGGATGCAGGTTAGCATCAGAGGGGCTGAAAAAGTCTGGGAGAAGTCTTCATCCTTTACACCCCGGGCTTTGTTATCTGTCATCTGCGTCTGCAGCTTCCTTCATCTCCGTACAGATGTGTCACTGCCAGTTATGAAACGCTGTGACAGCAAGAAGAGGCATTTTATTGTGATGTTAAAACTCATCCATCCAAGCGATCACACCGTTATGAAAGAGCCTGCGTGCTTTATCGGGTATGCTATTTGAATTTCCACAGCTTGTCATGCTTCTTTTCCGATGATGACAGACTGCATTTCCAATGTACATGCAATCTGCGATATGCCTTCTCACAGTTTTGATGAAGAGAATAAAGTATGAGGTTTCCTGTATGCAGACAGATGGGAAATGCAGTCTCCCCACTCAACAGCCATATGGTTGGTGAATTGATTTCTAATCAAAGACTGAATATGAAATTTATGAGAAAAGAGCATCATATGAAAGTGGGTGCATCACCTGGATTCTTTTGTGTGTAGATATACCTCACCTGACCTGTTTGTGTATGAATATAATAATACTGGATATCCTTATTGTTTTCACAGCCTAACCACTCAAAGGATCAAATCATCCTTTTCAGCTTTCCACGCTCCCTCGCTGCAGGGTTTAGGTGGTTTTCACACCTAGATTGGTTGGGAGAGTTTTTTCGACTGAGTGGGTGTTCTCAGCAATCGAACCCCATTTCAGTCCAAAACAAGTTGTAGTCTCAGCTCGCTTCCAGTCAAACTTTGGAGCAGGTTGTTAGTGAGAATGCAATCACAGACATTGATGGGTGGGGAAACTGAGCAGATGTGATGGTCAGCACATAGGTAGTGGTGGATGACCATAATGTACTACAAGAATAACAAGAATAAATGCTTAAAACTGTTCAAACAAAACAAAAACATCAGTTCTAATGGGGTTTTTTTTTGGAGTATGACTACTTATTCAAGAGAATAAATAAATCAAATAAAAACAAAACGGTGAAATGGCAGAGGCCAGTATGTGTTATAAATTAAAGGATGTGATGCATAAACACAATAATCAATATAATTCTGTGAATCTGAGTCTTACTTTGCTCATTAGTTGAGTTTAGTGAACTTTTTTTGTTGAAAACTTCAAATTTCCCTAATTTGCAAAACATCGTACACAATGATAGCAAACCTCTACACAAGGTTTGTAAATCTGCAGGCGTAGATAAACTAGAGCAGCATTTGGGTTCAGTTTGGCAGAAAGTTATCAGAATTTGGAGATACAATTTACACACACTCACACTAGGGCTGCTCCATTATGCTAGAAATAATAATTGTGATTATTTTGGTAGATATTGAGATCATGATAATAAAACATGATTACTCACTGATTTTAAAATATGCACTATGCACTCATTGAATGTTTATGCTGCTGGCACTATCATTTTAGCATTAAAGAATGCATACTCAGAAATATACTTGTGAAAACAAAAATACTTCAAAATAATGCTAATGGTTGTAACAGAAAAAGAAAAAAAAAAGTAGTGGTACAGTAAGATGTTGATCTTGATTACTCAGCTTTCATAATCATGGAGGGCAGTTATTGTAATCTAGATTAAAACTCTGTTAATTGCCCAGCTCTACTTCACATTCATGCATGTTTATTTATCACAAGAATTATTGTCATTGCAGTACTGAACAGTGTTATCGCATCTACTTGTAATGTTGTGTGGGATTAATCCCAAACAGCAAGATCTGCTGAATTAAAAAATGTTCAAAGCTTATCTAGTTGACCAAGCGTGGAAATATTGATGGAGTGTTATTCTAGCTCAGTTTACCTTCTCAGTAAGGATGAAAATCAAAAACCAATTCAAGTTGAGACTCGATAAGAATTCCCTCTAAGAGTCAAAATCATGAGTCTTGTAGCTCATCAATTCCTTCCACTTTTCTCTGCATGCTTGTAAATCAAGGATGACAGGCTCTCATCAGGGGCAGCCATGATAACAAAGAATCAAAGATCAGGGCAGACAGAGAGCAGAAATGGTTAAAATTATGAATTAATGTTTGGCAAAAAGACGCGTCCTGCATACCTTTCAGTGAGTGGAGACACCAGCAACTTGCAGAAGTATTTATTTATGCAGCATAGTATTAAATATTAGGAGTGCCATATGTTTGACATTGTTGCCACTGAAAAACCTTTGTAGGCCAACTTTTTGACACACACACACAAAAAAAAAAAAATCAATCAATTAAGGAATTATTACAGGGTGATCGATAAGCAGAATCATTTATAGAATTGGTATCAGTAACAATGAAAAAATACTCTTTGATTTGACAACTTGACATCTTATTATCAAAACCATGGCTTCTGTCTTTATGAAAAAAAAACAAAAAGTTGAATACTAACTTTGAAGTTAAACTTTCATTTAGCTCATTCTGTTTTTCCTTTATGTTGTTAAACTGTAAAACTGGTCAAAAGACATATAAATGTACATTAATCTTCCTTTAGCAAAACAGCATTTGAGCCCATACGGGGAAAAATGGTCAACACCACTGTTGAAATCTATTTGTTCTGAAAAATGGTCTTCATTTCCTTCAGTTTTGGTCTTAAAAAGTTTTCTTTATAACTTTAAAAAGTGTGTAGGAACGCTGCTACACTAGAGCTACCATCATTGCTTTAGTAGATGATTGTAGACTTCAGGATTCATTCATGGTCATCCAACAAAACCTACGAGTTTTGCCTCTAGAACAAGATTCTGCACAAACCAAATCAATATGAGGAATGAGAGCAGAACAAAAAATCTAAACCAATGTGCAGAGAGAGCTTTAAAAAGTCTTTGGTTGAGTTTCAGCTGTGCGGGGGTGAAAGAAAAGTGGAGCAGTGCAGAAATGATTTATGGCAGCCCTAATGTAGAACAATTAGATCAAATATATTGGTGTTTACCAGCATATCTGAAGGGAGGCCTGATGGGGAGAAATAATTTGGTGCTGTCGAACTCAGTGGGAAAAGTCCCGGCCTCATCTCTCTCTCTTTCTCTCTCTCTCTCTCTCTCTCCTCTCCTTTATTCTCTCGGCCTCCCTTTTCTCTGATGCTTTCTGATGCATTTGCGCTCCTCTCCTTCTGCCCCCGAAAAATCACTTTGTCACATAGCACCGCATCATTTCACATGCTAAATTTTTAAAAACTGGAACTGGAAATCCTTTCTCAGCATGCAATATCCATTAGGGAGAAAATTATTCATATGATTCGCCCTGCATTATTTATCGCTTAATGACGAGAAATATGAAGCCCACACGCTCGCGCCCCATTGTTCCTTCGCCCCAGACTTTACTCTCAGGGCTTCAGCGTTGGCCTTTACAGGATCCCACTGCGCCTCTCTCTCCGATTATCTGGGCTGAGGAACAACTTCTGATCACATAGTAATGGGATTTAAAGTGGCCTCATTCCCCCATTCCCCTTTGGAAGATACACGGCATGGTTTTTAACATAAATTAGTGGTTTTCAAGTGGTGGGAAGGGACCCAAAAGTGAATCAGGGATCTGATGTCAGTGGGTCACAAATACGTGCTTTGATGTGAGTTGGAGTTCATGATGACTTCAAGAGCTTTTCTTACTGCCTGTTTTCTTGACAAAAAGATATGAAAACTTGCTAAGATACATATTTTATGTTAAAAACCCAGACAAGATGGATATTTACCTTGTTTTTTCACCAGACTAGATTGGAGTAAAATATGGTTTGGTTCTAAAATTTATGGATCAAGATATTTCAGTTGTTTAAATGCAAAATGCAGGTTTTAATGTTTTATTTTTTTTTTATTCAGTATAGAAAAATGTGTCCATGACCTGTCTTAAAAAGCTCCACTTACATGAGAGTAATAGCGTGGCGCTGGGATGACATGTTTTTGTAGGCCTACATGGAAGTTTGCACCCGTCTTTGTGATTTTTCACTATGTTCTTGAATAATTGCGCCACAAAAAAATGACTGAGCTTTCAGGTTTAGTTGTTTGTGATCATTTTGATGAACAATCAAACTTTCATTTTTTGAAGCTTAAATGTAATCATTGAGAGTAAAACTCTATTGGCTACTACAGAACTGCAACATGGCACTTTGCCGTAGAAACAGCTACAATATTATAACTTCTTGTTTAAAAATTTCCAGTAGTTGAAATGACATGATCAAGTTGTTCCTTATGGTTGCAGCTATGATGTATGATTTGTTTTTATTGAAAATAAACAGAAATGTTTGAAGTAGGGTCCATTTTTGTAGTCCTTGTTAGCAGTTTGTTAGCAACCATCTTTTTTTTTTTTAAAAATGTGTTATAATTAGGGATGCAGGGTATTGGATAGAGTAGAATGCTGTCACCAGCAGGGGGGGGATGAAAATCTAAAAACTCCCATACCAGTGAATTTGGGATGCTGTGTAAAATGTCATTAAAAACAGAATACAATGATTTGCCATCATTTTCAATCTATATTCAATTGAATACACTACAGAGACAAGGTATTTGATGTGCTTGTTGTCGTATTTTGCTCTTCATAATGTGCCACACATTTTCAATGGGAGACAGATTTTGGCCTGCTGGCAGGCCAGTCTACTACCTGCACTATTTAACTATGAAGCCACGCTGTTGTAACACTTGCACAGTGTGGCTTGGCATTGTCTTGCTGAAATAAGCAGGGACGTCCTTGAAGATACAGCTCTTAGATGGCAGCCCATGTTGCTCGAAATACAGTTTATACCTTTCAGCATTAATAGTTGGACTATTTGCTCACATAGTTGTTCACGAAGTGGTGAACCTCGACTCGTTCTTGTTTGTGAATGACTGAGCCTATTGGGGATGCTCCCTTTATACCCAAACATGACACTCAGCTGTTTTCCTGTTCACCTGTGGATTGTTCCAGACAGGTGTTTTTTGAACATTCCTCAGTGTTCCCAGTCTTTTGTTACCCCTGTCCCAGCTTTTTTGAAACAGGTTGCAGCCATCAAATCCAAAATGGGAGAATATTAGCAAAAAACAATGAAGTTAATCAGTTTGATGTGCTTTTTTAACATGTTGCTTGTCTTTCTGTTCAGTTATATGTTTTGTTGATGTGTAAACTACATTTTTTTTAATGAATTACATTGGAGAGATTTAAAGTACAGACATTTGAGCTGGAGTTTTTCTTACAGGAGGTGTTTTGGTGTGGGTCCTGAGGCCAAACCAGTTTAGAACCAGCACCATAAATCTCCTTTTAAGGGTGTGCTTTACAGCTCTTAACTACAAAGGGAGGTTTTTTGGTCCTCTGGGTGGACACACATGAATAACTTACACCAGATCCTACACTCACCCTCTCCTTTGTCTAGCTGCTGCACCACTGATCCAATGCAGAGCTCTGAAGAGTTGTGATACAATGTAGAAACACGGCCCAGGATGTCATTCAGAAAGACAAAAATATCTGTTAGCACCATCCAGTGCATTTAATCTAGCTGTTGAAAAATTACAGCACAGAATCAAACTGATACAACAGTGTCAAATCCAAACTGTCACGGGCTATTACACTCGGGGTTGGCTTGACTGTGCGTGGAGTGTTTTTGTTGTTTTGCTAGCATGGTGCAGGGGGAGCAGATGGAGACTTTGCAGGTGGGGGATCAGGCTTCTGTTCTGGGTGGAGGCATGGAGAGGAGGAGCTGTATGTCTGCTGCTGATATGCAACCTCTCCAGGGTTCCTAATATCACAGACTGGATGGTGATAAATGGACCTGTGAGGAAGATACCAACCAAGTTCATGGTTCAACGGTTCGGTCAGAGTGTCTTCTCTCTTGAGCACATTTAAAGAGAATAGTAAAGCGTCTCAGAGGAATTTCAGGTGATCCTACATGTGCTCATTAGAGCTGGGAAGTATGGAAAAAAGGATGTCTTGTACACTTTCCATCCACTTTATTAATGCGGGGTACTCACATAAGGACTTTCTAAATCTAAAGAGATGTTTTATCTGTTAGAGACCCCACACATGAAGATAAAAAAATCAGACATTGTACAGTTTTGATTGTTCTATGTGTGATGTGCTCAGATAATCTCAACACAGCACACCACACATAACCATTCTGTCCCAACATCTATCTAGAATCAAGTCCTCCAAGGCAGAGATCTCTTGATCAAACATGATATTACAAAAATGAAGAAGAAAAAACATAGCAACAACAAGCTGAAAACACAACACCGAACATGAAAGAGTACATACATGAAGAGGGGATGATGGTGGTCTTGTCTTGCAAGTATTTCTGCAGGAAAAATCCGTGTAGAGCTTTATAAACTAGTAAAAGAATTTTGAAATCAGTGCTATAACCAACAGGCAGCCAGTGCATAGACTATATCGACAATTTGTTGCATCCCTAATACTTAGTGCAATGTCCCTACTAGCCCTACAGTCATAACTGTACATTTATGTATATATTCATATTGTATGTATTGTCAGTAGTGTAAATTCTTCATACCTCCTACATGTACCCCTTTCCCACTGGCCAAAAAACCTGTTTGAACATGCTAACAATCAGCTCCTGTCGGCAGTGGGAAAGGGTCTACTCAGCATTTAGACCTGTCCCTGCAAGCGACACGGGTTTTTATCGGCTCACCTCAGATCGACTCCAGTGGGAACATCACACCCAGGTGCACCTGCTAATTTACGGGATGACGTTGGTGAAACGTGCCTACGGCATATATTGCACCTGTCACTGACTCTTTGCCTTCTCAGCAACAAATTCCATCCGCCTTCGTATCATCAGTGCTCGAATCAGGCTGCGCTGAGTTTGTACATTTTTAAAGAGGGACAAAGTACGAAGTACGGAAAACAGTTGACCACCGTGTCCATGGCTTCCATGCTCCTTTCCATTGTTTACGTGGCCGTGTTTCGGCGTGCTGATGATGTCATCTACGTGATGACATCAGCTTGACGCACCAGAGGTCTGCTGGCAATGGGTAAGGGGTCACTTGTTGATTGTTAACGGGTTTACCCGCATTAAAAAAAGCCATGTTAACAAGCTAATCTTAGTGGGAAAGCTGTAATAGTCTCACTTCTTATTTTCTTATTGTTTTCTTATTATTTTTTTAATCCATCCATTATCTATACTGCTTGTCACTTTTGGGGTCGTGAGCCTGTAGTCCACCCCAGCAGACACTGGGCGAGAGGCGGGGTACACCCTGAACAGGTCACCAGCCGATCGCAGGGCAACATAGAGAGGTGGACAATCATTCACACTCACACCTAAGGACAACTTGGAGTCACCAATCAACCTATTGAGCATGTTTTTGGTCTGTGGGAGGAAGTCAGAGTATGTACGGGAAGAACATGCACACACACACAAGAAGGCCCTGACCAACAGGGGATCAAACTAGCAGCCCTCTTGCTGTGAGGCACATGCACTACCTGTTGCGCCACCGTGCCGCCCTTTTTTTATTTATACTGTTTTATTGTTCTTTCATAATTTTTATGTATTTAAAGATTCTGTGCTTTGTTATTATTTTTATTATTATTATTATTATTATTATTATTATTATTATTATTATTATTATTATTATTATTATTATTATTATCATCATCATCATTTCTTTAACTTTTAGACTTTTACGTTATTTTAATATTTATATCCTAATTTTTCTACTGCTTTGTCATGTTTAGGAGCAACCAAAACAACTGAATTTCCCCTTGAGGATTCAGAAAGGATTCCAGGTTCTAATTATGAATTTAGTCATCCATCGATCCATCCATCTGTCTGTAAGTCCATATGTACATACATACATCCATACATCTTATATTTAACCATCCATACATCCATCAATTTATGCATCCACCCATTCACCTAGTATCCTTTGTTCTGTTCATCCATGCATACATACATACATCTGTACATACAGCTGTTCATCCATCAATCCATCCATCCATCCATTCATACTGTACATCCATTCCTCTCTTTATTTTTCCAAAAATACTACTATAAACATTTTGATCCAGTTATCTCTTTGTCATAAACCATATTGTTACTGGTTTCTTATTTAACATTCTTTTACTGAACAGTAATAATACCGTGTATCTGCATTACTTCTTTAAAATCAACATCAACATAGAAACAAATCATTTTTTCTTACCCTTCTTCTCTTGAAAATAAATTGATTTATCTAAAACCTTGATTTAAAGCCCACCCTGGAGATTACTCACACAAAACAGAACAATGCTTTCTGTAGATTAAATTTCATGGATGCAAACACAGGCCTGCACGCGCTCATAATGAATCACAGTAAATGCAATCAAGTTTGACTGCCTGTGCACATGTGCTTACATATGTTTGCAAATTGAGGTAAATACCAGAGACATTGTTAATGTGCAAACGCTGACCTTTTCCTGCAAATCAACAGAGCTTCTTCTGCTGCGGGTCCTCTACGCCCCGCAGCTTTTACGGGTCAGGAGGAACACTTTGCGTCTGTGTGTACACATAGGAAGAGTAATGCTACTGGCAGGAGTGTGTGGCTAAGCAAACAAAAGGAAGAGGAATAATTTAACCTCTTCTGTGGGATGAGTTGAAGTTTGATTTTGATGTCAGAATATTGAATAGATTCGTACATGTTTATCATTGTTGTGACCTCTGTTTGTCCTGTCCCCTTCTGGTTTCCTGCACAACCCTACCTTTGTTTACCCATCTGCCCTTGCGGTTTCCCTTTTTTCCTCACTGTGATAAATAATTGACATGCTCCTCTTCTTTGATATTGAATGTTTTTTCACCAACCCTCTAAAAGTCTGCACTCCTCTCCTGCTGCATTTGGAGTGCACCTTAATACAGTCCCTGGTTTCATGCTAACAGGCCCTTTATCGAATATTCACATATAGTGCTATGAATTTTTCATTTCTAGAATAAGATGGATAAACACAAAAACACAAATTGGGTGCCTTGTGATATGTTATTTTCCCAAACAAACAGGATAAGTGCTTTCTCTTTAGTCTTCTCTTGTATTTGATATAAAATGCTTCTTTTTGTTTCATGTGTTTGTTTCATGGGATGCTGTTACCTCGTGCACCACGCACATCCACAGCTCATAACATTTAGTGTGCTGTTGACTACAGTTATTGCCTGCTCACCGGAGTTTCATTTATTGTATGCTCCTGGCAAGAAACATTTCAAAGTGAGAAATTGTCTTTCAGAATTTCTTCTTCTTTTTGTGTGTATACGCTTCCAAGTGCTGTAATTTTAATAGAACTACTTGACACACACGCTCTACACAAACAATTTCAAACGATTTGAGCTGAGCCCTTTGAAATGTTTAGATTTTCTCCACTTTAAATCACATTAAAGTCTGCAAGAGAATCTGTTCCATCTATTATTAAATCCACGTCCCTGCAGAATAAATCTGTTTTACAGTGAGCAACCAAAACTGTTTATTTGAGCATTTGTTGTGCTGTTAGCCGCGTTTAACTGCCCCAATGATAATAAAACCCTCCTTTTTTAACTCAGCACACAATTTACATTATAAAGTAATGAAGGATGCAAAAGCGTGAGACCAAATAGAGAGAAAGGCGGAAAAAAAAAGCTTTGCTTTCTTCTCCACCTGTGAGACCTTGCTTGTGCTCATCTGCTGGCAGCAGTGACAGGAAAGCTGCTAATTAGCTCCCTCTGTAAAGCTGTCATTACCGGCAATGATAAAGGGGCGGGAGATGGAGGACCGCACAGGGGATACGATGCTCTAATTTGTCCTTTTACATGAGGAGAGTCGAGAATCCAGTCTAAGTAGTGCAAACCGTATGATTGAGTTTTATAATAATTACTCCTGCAGACCTGCAGTTTAAGTCCATGGAAAGATAAATGCCTTCTTTTCATCACTGGTGCATTGTGTTCAATGACACACATAATGGATTTGTAACCTAACTACAGCACTGTGCAAAAGCAAAAGGCAGCTTTAAGAAAACATATAGCAGGAATTAGGTCTGTTGCAGTGTGCTGGTATGGATTATAACTGTCTTTATTCATAAAGGCAATAATCATCTTTAGCCAAAAATTGGCATATGGTGATACTGTGTAACTATACACTTTAAAAATGTTGTGAAATGTTATTTGGTCAGTTATTTCTCCCCTTTAATAAAACCAGTTTGTAATTTATATTATTGGAAAGCCTAATGAATCACCTGTACAGCGAGGATCATGCATTCATGAAATGAGTAACACAGCTAAACATGTGGGTAGGGCCCCCCAGTAAATGTGCCAAAATCTCCTCTTCCTCTGAAAGGAAGTCAGTTCTTCAGTAAAGCAAGGGGGAACCGGTCTCATGGGGATTGTCTTCTGGGATGCCCACTGTGCAGTCTGTCTTTGACTTCAGCAGTCTCACAGAACTTGGTTCGAAGTTTGGAAACATTACAAGGGCCAGCTTGCAGTTGCAGAGGATTTTGGGTGATAAGCTGTGTTGCTCATTTCACAAATGCATGATCCAGTTGTACCTCATTGTAAAGGTGACTAATCAGGCTGTCCACCAATATAGAATACAGTACCAATTGGTATTATTAAAGGGGGAAAATAATCGACAGAAATAGTGTTTCCAAACTATTTTAGGGGAGTGTATTTTGTCCATTACTGGGGGGAAGTTCAACCTTCCAGCCATGGTGACGGGCAGACAATAGCTGGCAGTAGAGGGATTTCTCTGTCACAAACAGCAGAGTGAAATACACAAATATGCACACACTAGACAGTGCAGCGTCCACCATGTGCGTTACAAAAGGTTTCCTCAGTTGAAGTTTGATGTCTGTTAATAAAAGCAACATGAAATGATTGTGTTTGCTTTGCAGAGTGTTGTTGTCGTCTTAAGCTTTGAATTTGACTACATGCTGGAAAATATTGATTTGAATTGTCTTTATCCAGGGCTGCAGCCATAATATCTCTGCTTAGACTGCTAAAACACAAGCTCTGAGGTGAGTTTAAATCAATGCCTTGCATGTTTTATTCCAAAATCATCCAAAGAAGCAGCAAAAAATGCTACAAGTAAGATCACTTCCTGTTCGACCATGGCATGTGAAGTTCCATCAGTAAAACATGATATTTCTGTAAAGACTTTTTATAATAAAAGTTTACATCTGTAATTAAATGGGATGTCTTTATTTTGAAAGTATTTAGCTCACTGAAACTGGGAACTGCGTGTTTTCAGACGCAGCTTAACTAAAGTTTGTCAGTTTATTGAATATCTTGTCTTTGTACTGTATTCAATTGAATAGGCAGAAATTAATTTGCAAATCATTGTTTTCTGTTTTTATTTATGTTTTACACAATGTCCCAACTTCATTGGAATTGGAGTTTGTAAAAGTATAAGGGTTCAAATGTCTCTAATCTCACTATTTTCATCAATATCTTAGTTTTCCTGAGGTTTATAATGTGATTTAAACTTTTTTTTTTGAAAGAGATCAAAAATCCAAAAGCCAGTGCTGCAGCTCCAAGAAGTGGTCAATGGTTGCTGACACTGTTTTTGCACTGAAACCCTCCTTTATGATCACTCTACTTAACTTTCTCACTTTGATCGGAGTTCTGCTGCTAAAAATGCAGCAAAAAATGTGATCATGGCATCCCAAGAAAAAACTCCCTTTGGCATCTTTTTCTGCTCATTTTAATTCAATGAAGACAATTTGACACAAAAGTGATTATGCATCCAGGCTAAGAAATGTGAAATAGCAGCGCCATTGGGACGCAGATTCACAAACAGGCAGTGAAAAAGTGATATTCTGTTGGAATGCAAATTCTTGGCAGGTTTTGTTCCAGAGGCATGCAGGGTGAAATTGGCCTTTAAACACATCGGCATACTAATGTCTTGGGGTGCCTCCACCTTCAGTCCGTGTAGAATCACCATGGCATTATACTGTAATTGACTCTTGGTTCACAGTGGAAATGCATACATTTGCATCAGATTGAATTAGACATTTCCTTGCTGTAAGTAAATGTGTGTGGGTGCACAAGTCTACAAAGACTGAAGACTGGATGCCTCTTCAAGCTGTGTTGAAGTTGTATCTTAAGTTTGCGGTAAATATTTCCTCTATGTCTGCCGGCCCCACTAACCCTGATCATATTCAGCAGGTTTGTTGTAGTTTGCTTAGTCATGCGGCTGTTTGATTTACTTCACATGCTGTTTATTTCACCCACTTTCTTTCTGCTCCTGTGTTGGTTTATTATACGACAAAGGAGACTGCAGGAAATGAAAGCAAACATGAAAAACCACTTTGCATTCAGCTTTTTTGGCCTTTCACCCCTTAAAACAAAACAATGTTTTCAGTATAACAGTTGGACTACCACAAGATTTTACCATTTTAACTAATCACATTTGTCCTTGTTCCTCTTCGAAGCCCTGATTAAAGGAAATTATTGAAGAGGTGTTCACAAAATAAGATGGGACGTCTGAGGAATGAAGTGAGTAAGGCATAAAGTGCTGCTTACTTCGGTGCATGGTTGATACTACTGCAGGCCAGCACTTACTCACGTCTGTTCATTTATGCACTACTTTCATCTGTTACACAACAGATTGCCAAGGAGGTTGTGTTTTTGCCAGCATTTGTCTGTCTGTCTGTCTCTGAGCAAAATAACTTAATAAGTTCTCAAAAGATTTTCATTAAATTTTCTGGAAATGGCACATGGAAGAACTGATTAGATTTTCATGATAATCCAGATCTAGAGTTTTTTAAAAAGATTTTTCAGCATTATGATATAGGGCTGTTTTCTACATTTTGCTAATAAAATCATATACCTTGGTGTTCAGCTAAGGCATTGTAGCAATCCATGTTCATACATTTACTTTTTGTGCTTTTGCCACGATCCATCCATCCATTCATCCATACACCCATCTATCAATCTATATTTCTATTGATCCATCTGTATGTCTATATTTCCATCCATCTATCTATCCATCATACATTTAGCCATCTATCCACCCATCTATCCATTCATCAATCCACCCAATCCATTATCCAGCTCTTTATTTCTTTCCACCCATCAATCCATGTATATATGCATCCATCCACCTAATCAATATACAACCATCTATCATTCATCAATTTATCCAACTGTTTCTCTATTTCCATAATTAATTCACCTATTAATCATCCATCCATCCATCCATTTATCCAACCACCCATTGTTTTGTTCTTCTATCTATCTATCTATCTATCTATCTATCTATCTATCTATCTATCTATCTATCTATCTATGTCCATAAATCGACCATCTTCTAGTTATTTCATCCATATGCCTTTATTTCTGTCCATCTATTTATCCATTAAACATTTATCTAGCCATTCAACCAAAGAGCCATTCAACCAAAGAGCCATCCATCCATTCAACCAACCCATTATCCATCTTCTTTTCTATAGTTTAATTCTCCAACATCTTCTATCCATACATTAACCCATCTATTCATCCATCCATTCATTCCCCCTTTCATCCATCCATCTATTTATCCAACTATCCACCCAGTTATCCAACTGGGATTCCACCCACCCATCCATCCATCCATCAGTTAATTTATTTTGTCAATCCAGCCATTAATCTAACTGTCCATCCATCTGTCTATCCATCTATCAATCAATCCATCCATTGCAGACACTTAACCCCAAGTTGCTTCCACTGCTGCATCAGTGGCGTGTAAATTGGTATGAAAGTGTGAGGATGCACACTTTCGTACCAGTGACGTGGAAAATCAGAACCAAAAATGAGTGAATGTGAGAGTGAAAAGGTGTGGGAAATCAGAAAGATACTATGTTTATTTTACAGTATTTATCAGGTTAAAAACAGCATGTGTATATACAACTACGACAAAACATATTCAAACTGAAACCTTTAATATATAGTAAATTATTGGTTTTGTAGCAAATTGCTCACATGTGCTCATATACTACATTATCTCAGTCAATGGTTTACATTAAGTGCATTATCAATGCTTTTACAAATATCTGGTCATCTCATCACTTTCCAGCTGTTGGTTTTTTTTGGCTACAACACATGAAAGTGCACTCAAAATACACAGTACTTAGAATACATTTAAAAAGAAGTACTCTTTACATTCACTAAAGTAGATTTTAGAGTGAGATTCTATGTAAACTACTTTTACTTGTCCTTCAGTAAGATGTTGTCAGATTAACTGCCCATTTACTTGAGTACAATATCTGTGTACTCTTTCCAACCCATCCATCCATCCATCCAAGCTGATCAGGATTTCCAGTTGTATAAAATACAATACCAATTGGCATTATTATAGGAGCGCAATAATCGACCAGAATAAAGTTTCTAAACTTTGTTTTTGAAGTATATAAATTCCTGATTTGATTTGGTTTGATTTGATAGAAACAATAAAACCTAATATTTTAATCACTTGTCTGCTTCTTATTTCCTGTCTTTATGGATCTCTTCACAGCCCAAGTTTTAAAATCCTTTCCAGGTGAATATGTATTTTTATTATGGTTATCACTAATATAATACAGAAAACAATATTTGCCTGTGGTGTTTTTATCCCACTTTCAGAGCTGACACAGAGAGTTTCTTTAGCATCCAGCATTTAGCTAGAGCAGGTAGATTTTAATCAATCAAACGTCATCCTGCGTGCGCTGGGTGTCGTTGTTGAGTGCAGGCTGCAGATGTATATTTGTTTCAGTGAGTCAGCTCAACGATTGGCATTCAGTTGAACTCCCTGCAGGATTTCAGGCAATAAATATGGAAATCTGAGCATGAGAGCCAAGCTCTTGTCTAGCTGCTTTTTTGCCTATTGCACAGTTTAGTCAAGTATCACTCCAGCATAAACAGACCGATAACAAACAGCAAGATTGGAGCTTTTGCAACTGGCAACTACTTACTTCAACATGATCATTTAACACTTACTGATTAAACATTTCCAATTTGCACTTTATCCAGATCCTCCAGTACATTGTTTTTAGTAACAATATGCAGCCTACAGGAGGCAGTGAAATCCCTGCACAATACATTTTGCATATTAGATTTTGCTCTTTTTTTGAAGACTTGTGTATGGGAAAGACCAGCAGAGCCCTTGGCGCTTGGCACAAAAATATCCCTAAATCCTCTCTCCCACCCTGGGCAGTGACACATGCTGTGACTAACCCTTTCCCGTCATAATGCCGGTGAGATTATTGCACAGAGAAGCGTGTCCTAATAACTACAGTGTGCTAGTAAACATAAAAACCAGTGAAAAATGACTGTGAAAGAATCAGTACAAAAAGCATGCATTCAGCTTGATTTAGAACTCTTTGTTTCTCACTCTTTCAGGTCATGGGAAGATTTGTGATTTCCAAGTCTCCCTTCTGTGTGATGCTGCGATCAGCCTCTGCCACAGAGCCAATCTCCGCCTCTCAACATGTCATAAATCCATTTGGTATCCATAAAGAGCAGTTCAACCGAGCTGAAAATGGATGTTTACAGAAGGAAATGATCAAAAGAGGCTGTACACTTTAGGAGGATTACTGCGAGACGACTGTGGACATAAACTGTGAGTAAAAACATGAAAGTTTTACGCCCTCATTCCCTCAAAGTCGGGGCTGAGGAGCTGAATTTGTCGTCTTGCAGAACAGACTCTTAATTTTGTTTAAAAGTAGAAAAACAGCATGAGTCCTATTTTATTAGACGAGTGTTTGCTCACCCACTTGACCTTGTTCTATTAAAGATAATTTGGGGTTTTGGTCACCCTGTGAATGCCTTCTGCAGACACCAGCACATTTGAATTATGCTTTTCTTCTCTGGACTTTTAACAAGTCTGTTGTGTTCATCACCCAAAAATCTTTCTCGCCTCCAGCTGGTCCAAAATGCAGCAGCTAGGCTTTTGACTGATTTAAACAGATAACATCACATCACTTCTATCCTCACTTCTCTTCACTGGCTTTATGTCCATTTCAGAATTGATTCAGGTGTTAATGATCACTTTTAAAGCAAATCACTTCCATCTTGTGGCATGACCGACATTCCTTGAAAATGTAATTAAAGTTTGTTCATAAGTTTTTAAATCATAAAGCACACAGACAAACACAGACAAAAACTTCCTTGGTGGAGGTAATAAAATCATAAATGTCCCGTGAACATTCTGCTTCATGACTTCATGAATAAATGAAAACTTTTTTGATAACCTGTACTGGTCTAGTTTAATCAACTATTATGCTGTAAGTAACTATGAGTGAGTATGATTTATTTTCAAGTGCTTCCTGACAAAATGTGCCATTTAGCAGCTCTGAGCGCATCTGTGTTGCATCATTAAAACAGGTTTAATCTTTCCTCACAATAAAAATGGAGTGTGAACTGATTTAATGCAAAGTGCTTGAGTATTGGGAGTGCTATTTAACAGGAATACTAGTAGCTTCTGCTGTTAATTTGTGCTACAGGAGCATTTCACAAAGCAGTGGATCCCTTTCAGTCTGAAACGTAGGTCTCAGTGGCAAATCAAGTCGACCCATCCTGGTGAGTTTAATTCTCTGCTGACTGGAGTTCATCTTCTATTTTGCTCTGGAAGAGACACAGAGTGCTTTTTTATTTTTAACTTCTTCGGGATTTGAGAAAGCTGAGTAACTCCAGTATTTTCTCACCTGGGAGTCTGGTGGTTGGCCCGAGAGTACAGCTGTCACCTGTTTCTCTGTGCCTCTCTTCACTTCTTCTTAGGTCCATTAACTTTTAAATTTTTTCCCTCCCCTACCCTTTAGTGTGTTTTACATGTGTTGGTGACTGAGGCTGGTAGTTCACACCATCATCAATCGGAGAGTTTAGGGTTTGTGCCCATCTTTGCTTGTCACATGTTGATTTGTCCTTTCACAAATTTCTCCCACTGCTGAGTCAGTGATGTCTAAGTGGCTATGAAAGGGTGTGCATGTGTTAGCTTATACTGATGGATGGCTTACATAGAATCTCAGAACCATCAGCGAGTGAATGTGAGTGTGAATGGGATGGTGTGACCTGCACTTTGAATCATCAGAAAGACTAGAAAAGTGCCATATAAGATCAAGTCATTTAACATTTTAGTCCATTCTGCATTATAAAGTACTTCTATGCAAGACAACAAAGTCTGCTGAACTGCACTGTTCTGACGCTTTATCACAGAGGGGACTAATCAACCAATCAGAGCAGATGAGGCCCACATGGAGAAGAGGGGCCTTAAAGCAACAGAAGCTCCAAGAGAGCATCTCAGACAGGCTGGTAATAGAAGCAGGTCAGGATTACTTAGTTTGTGATGAAAATATGTTTTTATTTTACCATTAGCAATTGTGAACAAACTGTACCTGTCATTCTATTCTTCTCATGTAACATTTCAATACCAGCACAGCACACATGTTGCTCAGGTTACAGCATTTTAAAGCGTTAAGTGTTACATCAAGAGTTTATTGATTCCAAAAGGAATTCAAGTTTTAACAGCTGCATTTACATGTGAAGCAAGTCAATCAATCAATCAATCAATCAGTCAAACTTAATTTATGTAGTCATTCAAAGTGCTTTACATAGAGGCATAAAAATAACTGTTGGAAAATATATATATATATAAATATATATATATATATATATATATATATATATATATATATATATAATACCACCACCACCAAGCAAATAAATGCTCAGCAGAGGTCCATCTACTAAGTCGTATTCCGCTGTAATTGTAATGATGGTATATAGGATGTCGAGGATTTGGAAGCTAATGCACACCAGAAAAGCTGAAATAAAAGACATAATTAAATCAAGATGACTGATAAATTAAAAAGAAAGGAAAAAAGACAAAATGCAAAGCAATGAAACCAAGAATCATCGGGCAGATATATATAAAATGCTAAAAATATATTGAACATAAATACATAAATAACTAAAAACATGTTAAAAATAAAAGAAAGTCTAAAATAATTAAGTGTAAAAAGATTAAAAAAAAAAAAACTATATCATTGTGATAAGCTATATAAGCAAATACTAAAATATAATAAAACATTAGATAGTACAATTTAAAACTTAAATTTCACAATATAGTGAGGTAAAAAGTGAAGCTAACAAATAAATAAATAATCAAAAAACCTCATTAAGATTATAAAATTCTGCATAAGGCAAGAGATATAACAACAAAGCAGTAATATTTGATTGAAAAATACTGACACAATAAAGCAGTCAATAAAGCCATGTAGATAAACAGAACATATATATATATATATATATATATATATATATATATATATATATATATATATAGTTAGTATAGTTAAGTAAATGAGCAGGAGAATGTGTTTGAACTTAACTTATTCACATGAACAGAAAGATATGTTCAAGGTCACAGGTAACTTAGAAGGAATTCATATACAATATACAAGGACAGAATAACTGCTTGAGAGAAAGGCACCGGCTTACAAACAACTACTAGAGTGGAAGAGATGTATGGGAGGACAGCAGCTGAACTGAGAGCTATTTTTGCAAGTGTTAGTAAAGTGTCTTCTTCCATAGACTCATGCACCGATCTCTCCAAGGACCTATGATCGTATCTTTCTGTCGGTTTCCTTTTTGTCCCTGAGTAGTGTAAAGATGTTAGGATTTAAGAAAACCTCTTGTTAGCTGGTATGGGACTTTTATTTTAAAAAGTTAAATCAGAAGTGATGTGCTTTTGTGCTCAAGGGGGAGGGGGGCACCAATATGCAATATACTCCTCAGAAAAAGTTTGAAACCATTATTTTGGTTGATTGTTGCCCCCTTTAATAATATGAATTGGTATTGTATATATATTGTTAGAAAGGCTGATAAGTCACCTTAACAATGAGGTACAACTTGTAAGGATCGAATGAAAAACACAGCTAAATGTGCGGGTATAGCACCCCAAAACAATGTGCCAAAAATGGAAGCTGGTGCTTAGGTATGTAGAATGGCAGCATTATTTGGTGTCAGCCCTGGTACCGTTTTCAAATTTAGGGCCAAGTTTTTTGAGACTGGTGAGGTCAAAGCAGGTCCCAGAGTGGGCGTCCCAGGAAGACAACACCCCAAGAAGACCGGTTCTTCTCTCTTGCTTCGCTGAGAAACTGAAGGCTTCCAGGGGACCTGAAGCAGCACAACCCAATCAGAGTCCTTTAAAGCTGGAAGAGGTTGAAGCTACCAGCGAGATGACAGCCAGAAGTGACTGCTCGTACAGAGATTAGCTAACAGCCTCGGCAGCAGTTTAATGACGTCTGGACTGCATTTCTTTATTAAATGAAAAACAAAGAACAGCACTGAAAGTATTTCTCAATAGAAAGGATATTTTTGATCCACTTAGCACATGTTTTGGTGAGTTTGTTCTAAGAAGTGACTTACATTTTGTATTTTGCAGCAGTGCCCACCACTGGCCCATAATGAATGTGACTGATGGAACAATCACCCAGTCACCTGCCAGAAAGGTTCTGGACATTCCCAAACACTTTCTGTGGACTGTTCTCCAGATGGGCTTATTAAATATACTGGTGTGTCAGGTTGAGTTATCTGATCACTTCTGAAAAAGCAACATTAATTCTTCTGTTTATTCTGAAAAAAATCTAAAAACAAGAAATGCCAAAACTCACATCCCTTCTGTAAGCAGTGCTGGCTCAGTAAAGACTGGATATGACTATAGCTTGTGTGCTTAGATTCATGTCACATCTGCCCATCTTCTCTTTCTGTTTTTAATATTCACTCTGCAGTCCAAAGGTCAGCAGAGTTGCTGACTAAGTTGGTCAGCTCTCACTGAGATTACAGTCAGACTCTCCTGGGTAAATCTGTCTGTTTATTCTCCTTTTATTCCACATACAGAAAATAAACAAACTGGAAATAAAGCCAGAAGTATTTTCATAATGCCCATGTGAGAGCTAAGAGAGTGTAATTCTCTGCAGTGGACATCTGTTAGGGATAACCGACAGAATCCCTCATTTTACTACATCGGCTCAGGTCAGGGGATCCCCATTCATTATAATTTCAATAAAAGATGCATTCTGTTCACTTTGGAGTGGCCTCAAAGGTACTAAACTAAACACTAAACTGGCTTTTATTAACTCGATGCACTGCAATTTTATTTGGATAACATATTTTACACATAAAAGCACGAGGCACAAAGTGACGTGCAGAACAAGGACAGATGAGAAATAAAATCAGAAATCAATAGCACAAGGTTAAAGAATAACCGACTAAAGTAGAAAATAGATGAAAAAAATATGCCAAAAGTATCAGACTAAGATGTAATCATGAAACAATACCCTTTCCTCAGATGTAATACCAAAATGACTCACTTCTGACCTGACTAATAAATAAAAATAATACCCACTAATGGCCTATGGACATTCTTTATCTTTCGACCATGATCTGCTATGGACATGTTTCAAAGTAAGTCTAAAAACACAGAAGTGAGTTAGCATTTAGCACTTCTGGTTCCCAACCCATCATCGTCCATCTGGGAAAGAGCTGTTCGAAAACATTTCCAGGGGCTGAACCTTCAAAAACAACAGTAGCTGGTGATTGGACGATCGTTCTGCCAGTCACACTCATCACAGACCAATCTGTATCAAGCCACAGTATGAAGTAGCAGCTCGACCCTGTTGTTAGCCGTTAGCTTAAACTACATTTCAGTCCTTAGACTATCATCTTACATTAAATTATACAACACAATGGGCCATTTACCACTTATATGTGACGTGAACCTCATCAACAACAATCCCCACCAGGTTCTCCTGGTGAACTTCTGAGGAGAGCATATTTCACCAGGTATTGCTGAGTAACCATGACTACCAGAGACTAACTGGCATCGTCCAAGGATTTCCGCGTTCTCTCCCAGTTTCCCGGCAGTGATCACAGCTTACCGGCTTCTCTGTTTTAATAGAGGGCAACCAGCGGAAACATGATTATCACAATGGGTTTTGGATTCCTTCCCATCTTTTTCACGACCAGAGGAGCAGTTGGTAGATCAAACTTTTACAGAAACCGGTCAGGAGGAGATCAAAAACATGATTTCCTGTAAGAAAAGCTCTAAGTGATCTTCTTTGCTCTTCTTTTAAAGAAGAAATTGAGTCCATTTCTGATACAATTTTCGCATCCACGGGGATTGCTTCAGAAGCCGCCATTGTTTTCAAACATGCAGTCACTTCCCGCTGTCGTCACGTCTGCAGCTCCCGCCACTTTCCCCTGATTGGGTCGCTCAGCTTCTGGCCGAGTGAAGTTGTAGAGGAATGGAGCTTGGCAAGATGGATCTGTGTGATTTCAGACAATGAATCAGACAGGTCCATCTGCTCTGTATGGTTACTGGTTTCGGATAAGTGCCTGAAATAATATTTGTGGTAAACGCACATGAGATTTTTAATGTTTAATGGGAAATAATAATGCATCTGATGTTGCCTGTTTTTGAATCTCAATCTTATGTTGAATGTTTAAAATGTTGGTTCCTTACAACTGCTTATAAGGACTACAAAAATGGCTGGGGACCCAACTGCAAGCATGTCTAATTGTTTAATAATAATTAATAATTCATACACTATTACCACAGACATGAAGACCATCTTGATGATGAGGGAACTCTCAAACGAAATGTCAAAATAAGACGTTATTCATTGGAAATATTGTGGATGATTCGAAGTTGGACCGCCATGTTGTAGTTCCATAGCAACTTAATAATAGCTCTTTACTCTCACCAATTGCGTTAAGCTTAAAGCAGTGTGAAAAGTAGGTTGTTTTTTAGGATTATCACAAAGAGCAGAACAAGCAGGATATTTTTGTTCACCGCAGAGCTTATTATCAGCAATGATCAAAACAGTAAAACAAATCCCATATTGGCTTTTAGTGGGCTTGCAGTTGAGGGCCTGCAAAAATACCTCATCCCTGCACCACTCTATAGGGGACCGGCCTTCAGCTGTATGCAAACAAGCTCATGCACAACGGAAATAGCAAAGACTTAAAAACAGCACATTGCCACCAGCAAAAATGTTTAATTATGTACATAATCAGAAGGAATGTGAATCCATCCTTTGTAAGACAATTTGACTTGAATTTCAATTCACAGGCAACAATTTGATTCATTGACAATTTATTTAAGTACAGAATGATTCAGTCAGATTCAGCTCTGTACCAGATCAGTTTGATTTGATCCATATTGACTATGAAATCCCAATAACTTTTTTCTTATTCAGTGAACTTAGTAACGTTTTCGTAACGTTAGGGTTTTTTTTTTTTTTTTTTTTTTAATTTGTTTTTTTTTTGTGAGTCTTCTTACTGTGTCCAGACTCATTTGACAGCTTCAGTGATATTTTTGTTCCGTATCGATGATTCTTTATGTTACTTTAGTGACTCAAAATGGCTTCTCTGCTGTAATTGTTGGCTGAAATGTGTTAAAGTCTATTGACAACAGGGGTACTTCCGCCATGTACAGATATTAGTAAATGTGGTGTGCAAATGTATTAAGTATGAATACAGGGAATCTTCGTGCCTGAGGTAATGTGAACACGAACCAAGAGACAGCACAGACCTCATGCAACAAGTGATGCTTTGCATTGTATTTTGTTCTTATTTGTTCTTTTCTTGTTCTTGTTAAAAATAAATTCTTAAAAAAGTAAAGAAACAACAATTCAGATGAGTAAGCTTTACTGTAAGTACAGTCATTGCAATACAATAAATGATAGGTCTGTTAAAACACTGTCAGCTACATTTTCAAAAGAAATGAACAGAAACTTTTGCCCACAGCTTCAGAGAAGCTGACTTCTGAAACACAAACAGACTGCAGGCACACTGTCGTCTGCACTGGAGTGTAAGTCAAAATTTGTATTTGTTTCTTTCTCTCCACTAAAAAAGATTTACAACTAAAGTTACAGATATTCACATACATTCATTCATTCATTCATTTTCTATACTGCTTATCCCTTTCTGGGTCGCTGGAGCCTATCCCAGCTGTCATTGAGCGAGAGGTGGGGCACACCCTGAACCGGTCGCCAGTCAATTGCAGGGCCACATAGAGAGACAGACAACCATTCACGATCACACTCGTATCTAAGGGCAATTTCGAGTCACTAATCAACCTAATGAGCATGTTTTTTATATTCACATACAGCGTTGGGGATTTTCCATTCGGCCTCAGCGTCATGTCTTTCTGCTCGATCAGCTCAGAGGACTTTATCACAGGCAATGTTCCTCCTGGCCTGGCAACGGAGGCCTGGAAAGACTTGACAGAGTTTGATTTTACTAGACCTAAATCACTGTTCTTGAGAATTTGCATTTTCATATAGTCTGCATTTATTTTACAATGACATACTTAAGCCACGCTCTGCAATATTTCTGCCAATAAATAGAATTGAATCCCCATAAATGTTGTAAAACAGTGAATCTTTGACTTTCACATGCAGATGACAGTGTGCAGGAATCTATTTTTCATTTCATTTCATTTCTTGGGCAGTTAACATGTTGCATTATCCCTAAGATTCTTAGTATTTATCTTTGTTGATAACTTGAAACTCACTTATTCTTTCTGAAACCACTTCTGGTTTCATCAGGTCGGCCTGATTACATTTATACAATTGCTAAAACTTTGAATTTCTAAATTTTAAATTCTTCAAATAAGGGATGCACATTTATTATCACTACTAGACCATTAACGGCGGATGTTGGCCTAAAAAGTTTAACAACAGTATTGTCAATTATTGGATTTTTTACCTAAATATACAGGCCAAATAAAGCCTTATGTTTCGGCTACATATATCAGCTATAACATCAGCAAAATAAAGAGTTTAATTCTTTTTCATTAAAGGTTGTGTTTCTTGTTTTACATCTATTCCTTACACAAATAGACTCACATCAACAACAAGTCAATTTTCATAAGGTAAAGCCTTCTCTGCTCTTGACAAAGAAAATCTGTATGGGTATTGGTGATAATGAACGTGGAAATTCCATTAAGTCAGATATAAGCAAAAATCCAATACCATGCATTTGTACTTGAAATCCTCTAAATTGTAATGTTTTTGAGTAATATAATAGGGAAACTTTTGTGATCAGGTATTTATACTTTGATTGTATCCATAAATGTAGGCAAAAATCATTCTAAATTGTGCAGCAGATGCCTGTCTTTTGAGCAGACTGATATTTCATTCATAAAGTCTTGATGCTCTACACTCTTTTTAAAATTGTTGGAGGGCTTTTGCGTACCGGATGTTCATCCCACAGAAAATTTGGTGCACAGATGTGAAGTACTTTCCTCCAAAACGATTTTATTGTAGAAATACATGAAAGCAGGGTAAAAAGCCCTTGATGGAAAAAGAGTCATGGGTCAGAATTTTTCCCCTCTGACAGTGTGGCCCTCAGGCTTTCAGCAGCAGGCTTGTCTTGAGTTGTTGGTGTCGCATGACTGTTCATCTGATCAGACTTACATCTGCAATCAGAGAAAGTCACATGTGTGGATAAAACAGTGTGCCGGTGTCCTGCTGAAGGAGAGCACTGGTCTTTGAAGCTGTTTGTCTAAAGCAACAAAAAATTGGATGTTACACTTGGTGATAAAGAGCCTTCGTCAGGTCATGATCTCTTGTTTTAGCGTTGAAAGTGTAAAAGTGTAAATGTGTGGCCTAGCAGACCTCAGCACTTTTTTCAGCACATTTATTCACTTTCACAGACGCTCTTTGCCTTTGGGGATCCCACATATGCAGCTGTATTTCTAGGAATTCATTATATAACAGCGTGGTCTTTATTCACAGTCAATAAAGCTGCTGCATCCTTCTCATTATTAAGCCATTGTTAGAGATTTTTAGGATTTCTCATAATTTTATGAGTCAGAGTAAATCAGGAATTTCATGGACAAAAAAAGGAGAGGCACAAAACTGAAACTCTTTAAAACATTTGTATAATTACTACCAGATTTACCAGCTTGTTCCATGGCTTTACTGGAAAATGTTTAACTCCTCCAGGAAAATGAAGCATGAAAGTGTTCAAGCTATTAAAGATGTTGATTCACATTGGTGCCCATCGTCCAAAAACACATGGTGCTGTTATCTTCCCATGAGGGCTGGCAAAAACCTAGTGAGGCCTCCAGTTTAAGCCAAATGAGATTTGTCAATTTCAGGTGTCAAAATAATTGTAAACATGAAGTAAAATTAATAATTTATCATTTAAATGTCTATATTTAATTATTTTCTAGGGATGCACATAATTATCAGGCCAATATTGGTATTAGAAGATAATAGCTAAAAAAGTTGAGATTTAGATTAGATTTTGATTTAGATTTATTGGTCCCCAGGGGGAAATTCATCTTCACTGACTGTACATTACAGAGAGACAACATTGCACATCACAAACAGCAACAACAGTAAACAACATACAGTGATGACAACAATACAGTGACAGGCCAGACAGACAGCTCAGCTGGGCCTGATGTTCAGGGCGGCTATGGCTACAGAGATCAGGCTTTTCCCAAGGCGAGCCCTTCTAAACTTGATCGATCTGTACCTGCGCCCTCAAGGTAGTGGGATGATGTATTGGTGTAGTGGGTGGGTGATATCCTGTACTATGGTGTTTGCTAAGCGAGAGATGGACCTGTTGTTTAATTCTGTGAGGTTGGGTGTGGGGAGACCAATGATTTTTGCGGCTGTGTTTGTGATGCTTGTGAGTTTGGCCTGGTTGGTGACAGAAAGCGTAGTGTAGAAACGTGGAACAGTACAGAAGGATGGGCTGAATGATGCTTTGGCAGAGTAACAACAGGAGATGGGGTGCAACGTATAGTCCTTTAAGTTTGCGGATGGCTGACAGTCTTTGTTGGCTTCTTTTTTGAATGCCCATGGTGAACTGATCAAATGTGAGTTTATGGCTCTTATAAATCTGACCTTATGAGGATAAAACCACGTGGTTCACAGTCACAGCGAGGGTTATATATTAAGGGTTGGGTAATCACACACACCTGCTGTAAGTTTCAAATAATGGACGTCTTTGGGTTTTCTTTAAGGGGCCGGGAAATGATTACCTTAAAGTTGAGCAACACATAAACCTGAAATTTTTGGTGAAATTGAACAAAACAACAGACGATTATTTAAGTACATTAAGTGAGGTGTATTGAGATCACTGCATGTCACATGCACATGTGTTTGAATGGCACAAAAGATTTTGAGAGGATGTCCAAGATGTTGAATATCCTGAGTGCCCATGCACATCAAAATCTTCTAAAATCGTTCAACAAATTGAACAAATTTTTTAAATGATCGACAACTTCAGGACAAGAACGGAAGCAGAAATGGACTCCACTGATAAAGAGACCAACAAATTTTACATTAAAATGTGAACATGACAAAAGTGTGTGCCAAAGTTGTCCCAAAACTTTTAAGTCCTCGTCAAAATGAAAAACACAAACAGACTTGTGGAGACTTTTCTGATGGTCCTCATGGTTTAGGACCTTTGCTGTGAACCATTTGAGAAACAAGTGAATCAAGGGAAAGTAGACACTGGAAAAATAGAGATAAAAAAAAAAAATGATAATCCACAAAAAAGTTTGGAAATGTCTTTTCAGTAGATTATCCCTCCTTTATAATAATACAAATTAGCACTATATTTAACATCATTGGAAACCCTGTTTGGTCTCCTTTATAATAAAGTACAACCTGTAAGGAATGAGCAACACAGCCAAATGTGTGTTCAAGCTGGTGTTCTGGTACCAAGTGGCAGCATGATTTGATGTCAGCCCTGGTAACATTTCCAAACTTAGGACCAAGTTCAGTGAGACTAGTGAAGTCAAAGGCAAACAGTAAAGTGAGCGTCCCAGGAAGACAACACCCCAAGAGGACTGGCTCCTCACTCTTGCTTCTCTGAGGAACTGTAGGCTTTTTATCAGGGGAAGAGGGTATTTTAGCACATTTATTTTGGGTGTTAGCCTCACATTTACCTGTGTCACTCATTCCACATATGCACAATCCTTACAAGTTGTTCCTTGTTGTAAAGGTGACTAATCAGGCTTTTCTGTGATAAAATACAGGACCAGTTGGTACTACTAAAGGGGAGAAATAATCGACCAAAAAAGCGTTTCCAAACTTTTTTGAGTATAGAATGACACATTTTATTTGACCATTTTCCCCAGATCTCTTGTTAAACTCTGTATTCCTCTGTCTCAACTGTATTTTACAATATGCTCTCTTGTTCTTTGTCTTGTATTACCTCATTTAAAATGGGTTGGACAATGTTCTCCCTGTTGAAAGTTTCTGTAGTGTCAGATCAACTTTGAAATCCCTTTTTTAAGATGGAAAAGTTTAAAATTTGTAACTTACATAAAACAGAAAGAGAGAATACTGCAACTAAAAAGAGATGGAGATGCACTATGCTGATTGTAAAAATAGAAAATCACAGAACAAAAGGTAACATGGTGTCACAAAACCCAGACACACGGTAAAGTGTGAAACGAAACACTATTCCCAGATTAGCAGATTAAACTTTTCACAGGCCCAATAATGCAGCACATAATAATAATAATAATAATAATAATAATAACAATATGTCCTTGCCAGAAAAAGAATTCAATGAACAAAGGAGGTACATTTTAAACAAACTGATCAAAATAAGCATGTTTTAATAAAGTATGACAAACTATGATTTGTCATGTAAATGACTGAGTTTAGTCTTCATTTTAAAGTGCAAGATAAACCATCTTCCACTTAGGTTAAGTGAGGAAAAGCAGAGATCTAAAATGCAGGAGAAGCCGCCCTCCTCACCCATCATTTCTCTAGAAAAACTTCATAATTCCTGTAGGACTGTGATACGGATGGAGGCACTGCACTCACATTAATGTGACAAGAAGCCAAGAGCAGCATGCATTGTAAAAAAATATTGCGCTGGTATCACTCTGCTTCCCACAATAATTCATCACAGATATAATAAATGTCAAAGGAACAGGCCCACTCTTTCTATATAACATGCCTCTAACAAAAAGCATATACTTGACCACAGCTTGTGATCATTTTATTAGATTTTCTTAGTTTTCTCAGGACTCCATAGGAACACTATTGAGGCAGTGATTTTGGCAAATATAGCAGGGAGAATCATCTTGAGTGCTCAGTGATTTCTTCACAGATAAACATGTACCACAGTTGTAAAATGTTTAATGGCAGAATAAAGACTGAAGAGCAGGTGGAGGAAGAGGTTTTCACACTGTGCAGCATACTACCAGGAGATTTTTGTGGCTTTTTAACCTTTTTTTCTTCTCCTCAAGCAGGTATTTTCTTTATCCAGACATGTTTTACAGTTTTAAGGGTAACGCGTTAATAAGAAGTACATCAGAGGGACCAGATGACTTTCTTTTGACAAATTAAAACAGGCCTGTATTACTTAACATTTTGATGCCACAGCACATAACAGCACAGTTTCTGTTTTCTCCCACCTGCGTGTGGGCAGAAGTGAACAAAACTGTGTGAGTATGTGCACGCAGGAAGCTAGGAGATGAAGTGACAATAACAGCATCAATATGAAATGTAAGTTGTAAACCTTGTTGTATTGTCTCATGGAGGTGTACTGATGTTTCAGCAAAACACCATTTTACAAACAAATGTTGAGTCTCTGTCCTGCTCATTATCAGATTCTAAGAGCCCTATCGCTCCATTTATATCACCCCAATAATAAGCTTTCTTTGCTGACTGGAGAGCATTCTCTGATGTTTCTCTCACTTCAGCGAAAAGAGAGTAAATGTTTCAACCTCTTTGGATTCAAATAAGGGGACTTAAACTCGTAGTTTGTGTTTACTTCTTCTTCCATTGACTTCTACCTTTGTTACCCTCATTAATGTCATAGGCACAACCCGACCCTGAGGAGTCATGAAGTACGACCATGCTCAGTTGAATTATCAAGATTAATATCTTTTCGTGCACCCCCACCATGTACAAACACAGAAATCAATAGAATTTATTTGCCCTTGTTATATCCACACTCAGGGCAGCAGGTAGCATGCACGCCTCACAGCAAGAACATTGCTGGTTCAAACCCTGTGTCATCCAGGCCCATTGTATGTGGAGTTTGCATGTTCTCTGTTTGCATTGCGTAGGTTCTCTCCAGGCACTCTGGCTTCCTTCCACAGACCAAGCAACATGTGCATTAGGTTGATTGGTGACTCCAGATTTTTTTTTCAGGTGTGTCGGTGAGTTTGTGAATGGTTGTCTGTCTCTTTATGTGGTCCTGTGATTGGTTGACGACCAGTTTTCGGGTGTACCCTTCCTCTCAGCTGAGATAGACTCCAGCCCCTGTTGGAAGAAGTGGTATAGATAAGGGATGGATGGATGAACATTCACTCAGAAATTATAATAAACATTCTAACCCTCATTCTTGGGCTGAGTGATGTGGTTTAAAATACCCCCCCCCTCATTTTTACTCCCAAAACTCTTTTTATCTATTTCCAATTTAACAAATGTTTCCATCTCAAAGAAAAAAAGCATACAAATGGCATAGAAATGACATAAACAAGTTTTTTTTTTTAGCCTCAATTTGATCAAAATGTCTCATAAAAATAAACAGACTTTACTCTTAGAATCAAAGTGCAGGCTGTGACTGTATAACCAAAGGTCCATTAGTTTACTGAAAGCAGCCGATGGCACAGTTTCAATCATTTGGTTGGGCTTGTACCTGAGGTGTTGTCTGGCTTGAGTTCCCCAAAACAGCATGTTTTACAAAAACCTTTCTTCTTTAGGCCAGTTCATCCAGTACAGCTCTATTAAAGTTACCATCACTCTAATAACTCAAATCTCCAACTTTCATCGCTTTTCCATGGCTGCTAAACAGGGCCACTTATATACTAATTGGGACACAGGGTTTACAGCACCACCCAGTGGCCAAATAAAAAATTAATTAAATACAAAAATGGCTCTGCTAGTAGCACTACGTTTTAATAGGCATGACACAATGAGTGACATATTAAATTAATGAAAAAAAAAATATATTTTTTTTAAATTATAAATGCAACAAAAAGTTCAAATTAACAGATTAAATTGCTTTGTTGCCGAACCCTGTCCCATTCTAGCTTATAAAAAAAGATAATAACTAAGTGGCAACTCATTTACTTGCTTCTTTTAAGACTCAAATGAAAGATTTAGGTTCAGAATCCTGATTTTAAGTTCTTACAAACTGAAAAAAGCACCATCAAGGCACCAGAACCTGTTGTTACACAGACCACATTTATCATTAGACAAATCTTAAATCTAACATGCTAAGAGCCAATCATTGATGCATGGAATGGCCAATCAAAATTCCAGGGGGCCCATGCCCCTGCCCATAGAGGAACTGCCACTATTTTGGAAACACTGAGCTTAATCACATTTCCCTAAATGAATCAAGCTTGATCAAAATGAGACGTAGCATCATTTTTCACTTTTTAACAACAAATATCGCCTGCAATAAAACACTTGAGAACGACGATTCCCTTTCATCAAACAGGCTTGTAATAGTTGAGAAAAACAGGGTTGTGCTTTGTTAGAGGTCGGCCACAGAAAGAGTTACCTCAGTTTTAAAGGCCAAGGCTTCTCTTCTGTGAGATGTCACACAGATGAAATGACTTTATTTTATACATTATAACTCTTGAAACTTGAAGTAGTTGTCTTTCTTTTGCAGTGCATCTATAAATGTTTTCTTTATTGATATACAGAGCTGGTCATCACACTGTCAGCTTTCCTCTCTGTTCTGCTGACTCTCGCGTCCTGCCGGCCTGTCGTGTTTATTTATCTTTATTTCCTGCGTCTCCTGCCTGACATTTTTCCCTTAATCTTGACTGTACACTATTTGACAGATCAGAGCTTTGTTGTTTCCTCCTGTTCTTCCTCTATTCTTCCCTTATTTTCATCCTGCAGCATGTTCCACCATCTACCTTTATGCTTATCTCATTATTATTAAAACATGGATCATTTTTATGTGCTTTTTAGCATCTGGACATAATCAAGTAAAAAAAGATTTGCCATTTAGGTTAAAAGTAACTCAAGCTAATTTGCATTTTTATTGTTCATTAATGACCTGAAGCTCATAAATCTGGTCCAAATTTGGAAGTCTTCAGCAGTGCTGGACGATTGTGCTTCAGTTTGTGTGCTGTTTTTCAGTTCAATTTTATCCACCAAGAGATGCTTTTCTTTCTATTGTCCTTTCAAAACCTGCAGCCTTGGACTAAGTGTTAAGTATTTGGTAGTCTATTTAGCCTGTCTTGGGGGTCTACTCATGTGTCTTGTGTGTGGGTACATAGATTATTGAAAATAGTAATGCAGGCCTTTTTTTTTTTTTTTAAGAGGTTTAACAATATTTTTAAGAATGCAAAAGTCTGATCTCAGTTTCCATAGCCAGTGGTAATTTGTGATAATAATATCTGATGATGATAAATTTAAACTTAAGGTAAACCTGATTTTGGCAGTAAACACAAAAGGGAAGATACAAAATATTGATCCAGCATCGATCCAGCATTGAGCATGCTGACTTGTAATGCAATTATCTATTTCATTGTGCCAAATATGAGTACTTTATAGAGGTCATATTCTGCTTTCTTTCATTTTTTTGTTTTTTGACTTGTTTAGTGTGTCTCTGTCCTGTGATAGGGAACCTCTGTGAACAAAACAAAAAGCCTGCGGCTCCCTCTCTCTGCCCTCTTTACTGCACTGGTAGCTACTTAAAATGTCCCATTCCCTTTGCCCCCCTGAATGGACCCTCCAGTGTGACATCCTACCTTTTTTTTCCAGCAGTTTAAGCCCACTGGCTCATGGTAACAAGCTCAGAGCAGGACAGAGATGGTAGAATGAATGCTTGTCGTTTCCAACATGGTGCCAAGCAGCTCTGAACTGACCAATTACCAAATAGGCCTGTAAACCTATCAGGGCAGACTGGGCCCATGTGGGTTAAAGAGCCTCTAAAGGGGCAGGAGCTCCAGCAGAGTGTCTAAGAGACAGACAGAAACTGGACGGCTCAGAGTTACTCAGTAGCCTATATGAAAACTAGAGGGTTTTTCCAACGTAAGCAAACATACTCTGGCAGACTTCAGTACTGACAATATGGATCTGAGTTGAGACAAATATGGTCCCATTTTGACTCACTGTGACATTAGCTCATGACTCCTGTGACATTAATGGGGGTACAGTTAGCAGAACTTCATCGTCCAAAGAGGTGATGACAGCCGAACAGAGGAAACTGACAGCAGTGCAGAACATTTTAGAGAAAAAGCATGATAAGTGGTACAAATGACACCAATTTGCACTTTAGAAAAACACATCAATCCTCTTTTAGATTTTCCACCATTTAAATGTCTGTTGATTTTAAAAGTATTGGTCGTAAAGTAATAATTGAAAACAAGTAGATAATTTATTTGAAAAGAAAGTTTAATATCCACTGTTTCTAATGTAACCAGAGATGTGAATAATAACTTATAAAAAAGTTTCAGGACCTCATTTATTTCCTGAGTAGGGAACACCAGGTTATCTCCATTCTTCTGGTATCAAGTTATAGGAGCTCTGTTGCTTGAGTTGCCTTGCAGGTAACTTGCTCATTTTCTTAACAGTTGAAATTTGAACTGTATTGTAAAGCATCATATCATGCTATTTTTTTTAAGTTTATTTTTTTTGCACTTGACATGATATTATACATATTCCATCCATCCAGCCTACATCTACAGACGCAGCCGCTTCAATTTTCCCTTCCAGCCAAAGGCCTGCTGAATGCCTGCTGATTTCCATCCAGTTACCAGCCAACTTTCAGCCACTGGGAGTCCACCTACCTCTCTGGGGGTGTTCCGAAATTCCACCATAATCACGCCTGGTCAAGACTCAGTCACAGAACCTCATCTGTATACAGCTTATCCCTTTTGGGGTTGTGGGAGCTTGAGCCTATCCCAGTTGACATTGGGCAAGAGGTGAGATACACCCTGAACCAGTCGCCAGCCAATCACAGGGCCACAAAGAGAGACAGACAATCATTCACACTCCCACTCATTACTAAGGGCAATTAAGAGACACTTATTAACCTAATGAGTGTGTTTTTTGTCAGTGGGAGGAAGTCATAGTGCCCACAGGCACAGGGAGAGCATCCACACTTGGTCTACACTACCTGCTGTGCTGCCATGTAATATTTTTATATTATCATTTAATTTACCCTGTGCTTCACATAAAAGTTGTAAAAAAATCAGTGTGTAGCTGACAAATCTGACAAAGCGTATCTCACACTGACTCTTGAAGCATTTACATTATTCACCAGCATGTTATTGAACCAACCCATCCACACACCAAGGGGCAAAGCATTCATCTGTGTGTCGCTTGGTTGACACTTTACCTTGAGAGGAAAAATATGGATCTTGTGTGTATAAATGAGCGGCCTTTTTCCCACCTGTTAAGCTCCGACCTTCACCATGTGTTGTCTGTGTGCCACTCAGCCTCTGCAACTAAAGGGCACCCATCCTGAAGGGTCTCTTTATTTTGTTTACTGGCCCTTCATCTTAAATCCTCAGAAAGTATATGGCTGAACTTGCTGCTTTAAGTAAATGATGGGGTGCCATGGTGATTGGTGCTATGACTCACCGAGGTTTATATACCTTTTTTCTCCTCCTTTATATTTTGTAAAGGGAGAGAAGTGGCAGTAATAGATAGCAGCTCTTGCTCTTCAGCTGCGACACTTGTTAACACCAAATGCTCTGTATAATTAACAGCCTCTACACACATAATGAACAGCTATATGTTGGTGTCACTTCTACACTCTACATTTGATATCATTGATCAGAATGTTGAACTTGAACGTGATGTAAGTGCTTATGTTTTTTAGCTGTAATAACTGGAATGGAAATATAATTTAAATGAGACATTTATTCCAACTATTATTGCACCACAATACAAGAATAGTCATTAATCATTTGTTTCAACCTTAAACAGCCATTTAATTAGCAATGAAACTTGTCACAAATATGCTCTTACTTAAATACTTTATGATTTGACTGATAGAGCTTTTGGACTGATAGACCGAGATTTGGTGACTGTAAAAGGCTACTAGAGTACAGAGAACTCATTTTCATGTTCAAGAAGCCAGTTTGAGATGATTTTGGCTTTACATTGTTCATTGTTCTAGCCATTTTGAAGAGGGGTACAGTGTGATCATTAAGGGATGGACATTAGGGCTGTCACTTAATACTTGATATTCGAATATCTATCAAGCATGGGGCTAAAAGTCCGTACTCTAAGTGTAATGAATATTTAAATGTAAAATATTAAGTGTAGCAGTAGATCAGGGCGCCTGGAGCAGTGATCCAACAGAGGGTGCTCTCAGCGCAACTTGACCTATATGAACCAAATAGCTTTGGTTATTTGCAAAGGTATATTTAAAGTGTATGTTTGAAAACTGTTTGAGTTTGATTGTAGGGGTAAGTGACAGCCTTAATGGACATGGTCAGCATACTGAGGGAGGCTGTTGTGTTTTAATAATGCTAAAGTGGTACCCAGAGGCCTAATGCAGGACAGATCCATGAATTCATGTTTACACTAAATTTTGAACACGCTAGTTGATTGTTGCCTCAGAAATTAAGAATCCTCAAACCAGACAACTTTTGTCCAATCTACTAATGTCAGATTTGGTTCACTCATGCAAACTGAAGCCTCAGTTTCCTGCACTTAGCTGACAGGGGTGGCGCCCAGTTTGGTCTCCTGCTGCAGCCCATCTGGATCAAGATTTGATGTGTTGGGGGGTCAAAAAATGATCCCTTGCATATCCTAGTTGTAATGAAAGGTTATTTGAGTTACTGTTGCCTTCCAGTAATTTCGAGCCACTCTGCCATTCTGGCATTTTACCCAGAGAGCTTCTGCTGACTGTATCTTTTTTCTTTTTTGGATTCTTCTCTGTAAACCCAAGAGATGATTGTGCATGAAAATCCCAGTAGATCAGCCCGTCTGACACAAACAACCATGTCTCATTCAAAGTCCCTTCAGCTGCTTTTCCACCAAGCAGTCAGGTTCAGTTTGGCTCAGTATGGTATGCAGTTACAGGTGTTTTTACTGTCAGATAAGGGGAAAAGGTACTTAAATATTCAACCTGTACCTCCCCACTTTTTGGAACCTTTCTGAAGGGGTACGGAGTGTACTGGAAAAATGGTTGTGCTACAAGTGTTTCAGTCTGCTAATTGGTCACAAAATTGTCAGTTTCCATGCAACAGCAACTAAAACTAAAAGAAACTGTGCAACATTCATATAAGCTGGATTTAGAGTGATCTGTTCACTGCTATTGCTGTAAAGAATGTCCACAATACTCCATATAGTACTGAAGTGCTGGAGGTCCTCAACTGTTGCTCTTGTTTACAATCATGCTCCACTTTAGACTGCTTTACTATTACATAGCGTTGGCAACCGTCTCTTGCTGGCTCACATTCTGGCCTTCAAGCAAAGGTACAGCTAACAGTGGAAATGATGAGATCAGCTCCAAACAGTACCAGGCTACTGAACCAATCCAGACCACTCAGAAGAAATGCAACCCAAATTATGGCTCCGTGGTTGCCTAATCTGACATACCCACCATCGTTACCGACGAAAAAAAATCATGTAGTCTGACCTCAGCATTAGGTCACCTTTCTTCCCCATCCTGATGCTTGATTTGAGCTTCAGCAGGTTGTATTGACCATGTCTACATGTCATAATGCATTAAGTTGCTGCAATGTGATTTCCTGAATAGCCATTAAGTTAAACAAGTTGTTGAAAAAATGTACCTATGTCAAAACTGCAGTGAGAGGAGGTCCCCACGATGTAAAGAAATACTCACTATTCAGTACTGCTATTACAATATCAAGCAGGAACCAAAGAAATATTATGTAATGTTCCTTTTTTCTAACACTCACTTAGACCGTGGTTGTCCGTTTTTTGAATCACATTGTGCATGCCATTCTAACATGACAAAAGTACCTTTATTATAGAAGGACAAAAAGTGCTGAACTACTTTACAAAACACAGACCGCATAATAGCAGAGACACAAGGACAATTTATGTCTGACACTGTAAGTCAGAGTACTGATGATGCAATACTGATAACAATCGGATTTAAAGGCCAAGGAGAAGAGATGCAACCCAAGATTGAAAATGTCAGTAATAAAGAGAAGCAGACTCCGACTGCATGTGGGGGGATAAAATGTTCAGTAGCGCCATGTTGTTACTGTGTGTCTGAAACCACGCTGAGTCAGATGGATATCTCTCAAGATTATTTCAATAAACACACAGTAAATCCAAATTCACACACATCTGAGAGCAGGAGGGAGTTTCAGCTGTGATCACTGGAACTTTGTCATGAAATTACCAATATAAAGGAAGTTTATTGGAGTCTTGGCTCTGCTGTTGCAAAACTGATGTCACATTGTGCATGGAAACTGATGTCACTTTACACAAAAAAGTTTATTTGGATTAAGCAATACTGAAAAGCGTCATTGTGCTGCGTTTTATAAAACAGTTATTCAAGGAAATAAACCTGGATCTCTGCAACACATATTTCAAATTCTCATTCTGTGATAACAGTGACAATACAATTTATTCACAGCACTAGCACATTTTATATGAAGACCTTTGAGAAACATAAAACAATAAGGTCACATTGGAAAAAAGAGAAAATACAAACAAAAATTTAGAACATAGACTTTTGAATTACAAAAACATTATGAAAACAAAATAAAAGTATAAATCTGATGTTAAAAAATTCATAAATACTGAAAACAAGTAAACAATAACTTATCCCTTATTTTCAAATATGTCACAGTAAAAGCCTTCCCTCTGACAATAGAGATGATGTGCATTTTTTGGGGTAAAATAGCCCCTCAGTAAGAGCAGCTTGATGCAATCTGAATATGTTTATGACATTTAAATTGGTCAGATTTCCCACCCATTGTCATCTTTACATGATTTATGTGACCTTTTATTCTCATACTTTTTCTTACTTTATTTTTTTTCCCATATTGAATCTGCAAATGTTTTTAGAAGGCTCAACTGTTAAAGGATAAGTTCCGTTTTTCGACCTTATTTTTAGGATTAAATACGCTCATAGACTCACCCAGACAATTTTGGCGAAGCTCGGAGCCATTTTCGAGCAAATTTTTCTCATGCCATAGTAGCAGACGGGGCCAGAAATCATATTTTGGGGGGCATCAATACGTGTTTCCTCTGGTCTCAAGTCCCACTCTGAGCAGCAAAGGCACTCCTCCTCTGTTGTGTTTGCCGTGCAATGTCCACAACAACACCACCAGTTAGCCCCCATTCGTGGACGTACAGTGGTTGCTTGTTCTCTGCCAGCTGTTCGGCTCTTTCCCTCTGCATCCTCCTTTCAAATAGCTCCTCGTCGGTATATTCTGGCTCAAAACGATACGGGCATTATACTCAAAGTCGTCGTCAGACACTTCTACGTCGGATAAATATTCCTCCATGTTGCACAAAAGTAGCCGTGTAGCCGTGTAGCCTAGCAACAACAGCGGCTCTACTCATGTTCTTGTCTATGACGTCACCAAAAGTTACCCATCCTTGTAAAGCCCCGGATGACCATAACAACAAAGTTGAGCTGACATGGTGATAACACTGGCCATTCATTTATAAAATGTAGCTGAAATGAGCGAGTTTCGCAGCAGATAATGTCTAATTTAGGGGCTTCGATTTCTGGCTCCGTCTGCTACTATGGCACGAGAAAAAATGCCGTTGGATAGATCTAAATTGCTCGAAAATGGCTCAGACCTCTGCCAAAATTGTCTGGGTGAGTCTACGAGCGTATTTAATCCTAAAAATAAGGTCCAGGTGTCAAAAAAATCGAACTTATCCTTTAATCACATGTAACACCGGATGTCCCCCCCCTTGTTTCCTTTTCTTATTTTATTGGATTGTAACATGAGCATGGAAATCAGATAAAGGCTGTGGAGCAGCTAAAATAGCCCAAAGTTAAATTACTGAGTCAGGAAACTAAAACCAACCACATCCTTTTGGCTTATTCTGCTATTAATCAGCACACTCAGCTTTCTAGGAACTTTTACTTTTCCTCGTTTTCATTCATTAACATCAAGAGTTTTTTTTATCTAATCCTTTGCTGGATTTTTTCTTTATCTAAGAGGAAGAGTTAATGAATCTGAGAATTTAAAGATTATTCCTGCAGGACCAACCTGAACCACAGAATTACTGATCTGTTTAACAGGATGCTGTTCTGTCCTTATGTCTCCAGAGGTGGTTTTACCGTTACACAGTGGTAGGCAAAGGTGCTGGACCCTCATGCTCCGAAGTGGGACAGAGACAGTCACTGACAGACTCACCTCCATCTTAGGTTGCTATATTCCAGCTTCCTTCTGTTTGTCTGTGAGAAAAACTCTCCTCAGTTGAACTGCCACCTGTCAAAATACAGTCAACCTGGGTTGCTGGAACAATTGCCAAGATACAGTTTTGCTCAACTCAAAGTACAGAAAAAACTATCATCACTCCAGTGGCTTAACACAGTCCAAGACCACATCAATACAGAAAAACTCAAAAACAACTAGGAAACATCAAATTGACCAGTTTGATCATCAAGACTGTTGAAGATGATGATAATAATGGCTGTTGTTGCTACTGTTATCATTGATAATAGTTTAATTTTCACATAGACATCTTCATTGGCAATCATGAAACGATCAGTGTTTTTTTCTTTCTTCTGCATAATTTTTCGTTGCTGTAACATTGCAGTCTGTTTTTTTTTTGTTGTTCTTCTTTAGGCTATTTATTCTCATACCCTGTCCCATCCAATAGTTCTGTGCAGCACCTTCATATCACAGGAAATATATATATAGCCTATACATACATACAGTATACACACACACACAAATGTGAAAGAAAAAGAAAAAGAAAAAAAAAAAAAAGAAAAAAAAAAAAAAAAAAAAAAAATATATATATATATATATATACATAAAGATATATATATCTCCTTAGAATCTTCCTAGCTTTGCCCCTTTTACAGCACCCCTGCTCACAACACTGATTATTTAATTTGCAAAGCTGACTCATAACTTGGTACTTTTTATCATGCTGCTTCAAATAATAACTGTCCAGACACATAGTCATCGAGTGATGGGCAGTGACTTTACTATGAATAATGATATAGCTTAATTACATTTTCCAGGAGCTTTGTGGTAGTGATGTTGTTTTCTAAGTCAAATAGCTCTTTTATTTTATCTATCAAGCAGCATGGTAGCATCTAAATAATTTTCTTCATCAACGAGGGAGAGCAGCAGCAGAGTAAATGAGGACGTGAGTGGACATGCTGGCATGTAGTTGTAGCGGGCTGGACAGTGTGTTTCCTCATGATGGCAGCACAGCTGTCTAATCCTTTATACCTACAGTATCCGTCCTACAGCCCAACTCATGAGCTGAAGACGGGAGCAGGAAAGCGGGTATTTGCACGTTGGTGATTGTGAAATTAATCACATAAGAAACAAGTTTAACGTCATCAGTGTAATCTGTTATGAACAGCTGTCAATCATTCAATGAGGACTGTGCAGAGAGGAGAGAAGAGGAGCACAATTCATGAGGAAGAGGTTGATTTCAGATTAGGGTAGACAGGAACAAGGTGAACCAAGGAAAGGATAAAACCACTCATGCTATTATTAAGCATCTTTATGAGCTTGTTTTGTGTTTATTCAACAGTGTGGAGACTGATTAAAAGATTGATTATCCACAAAACATGATTTCAGCTAACATAAAATTATTTCAGCCACCTTTAAACGTGACAAGCATATGATTTAGGACAGTTAAGCAGTTGCTTAATTACCCATCATATGGGAATAAGATTGATTTTTGTATCTGATTAAACTTAATTTTTCAAAATGGATGTAAGTGGGTAAATAAGGTTTATTAATACAAAACCTTACAGGAGCAGAACAGTGACATAAACGTATGAAAAAGCAACTTAAAGATATCCAACAGCAGAAAGAGAGCATAAGTAAAACAAACAGAGCAGTTCAAGAAATATGTAGAAAAGCACTGGTTGTTACCAAAATAATAGCAATGATATCAGATAAAATAGATGAAAACAGCTTGAATTTAGTGAGCTTCCTTTGTCATGTTGCTGTAACTCAGCTAAATTTTACCTGTAGCTTGCCCATCACTGAAACATCTAAAAACTACTCAAACCTCATAATTTTAGTAATTAGCCTAATTACTTTGTACCCAGCTCAATAAATGCTACTATTTCTTGTAGCCTATTTTAATTAATCAATTCGACTGTAGTTTTACTTTAGTGAAATGTTTTTGTCCTTCCACCGCTTCCTGTGTTGACTTTTGTTTCCAAAAAGAAGATTTTGTCTTTCACGTAACTGCTTCCCGCCAAAGGACGCCATATTTGATGACCTGTCAAAGGCGCACGCTTGTAGGGCATCAATCCTGCACGCGCTCCTTCTTCTCATGTATGGTGCGTGCGCCCTTGGTTACCTTAGTAACTCTCCTCTCGCTCCCCCTCACTCCCTCTCTCTCTTTTTCCGTCTCCAATCGGCGCTCCCGAGTGAGCCAGCCCCCGTGACCGCGCCGCGCGTCCCCGCCAGAGCTCGTGTTGAGCCGGAGAGTGAAGGAGCATCCAGGCGCAGGAGGAGAGAATCCCGCTGAAGAGGAAGAAAGAAAAAAAAGGGAGACATTTGTTTGAGAAATATCCGCGGAAAAGAGGATACTAACAGCTGCGATCGCTCCGCTGGAAGGTCATTAACGGGAAAGTGAAGCAGTGCGCAAACTGGACGGATAATTTTGGACATACCCGCCTTGCAAGTGAAGACCCCCGCAACAGTGAAACATTGTCCCAGCTTTCTTTTTCTTTCGCTTCTTTCAACCTCACAAACAAGGCATGGGGGGATTTACGTCTCGACAAGGCAGGTGAGTCATTTTTTTGAGAGTTGACGGGCAGCTGTGAGGGGGGGAATCTGTCTCCAGGCTGTGACTGTGCGTGGGGAGTGAATTAGGAGGGATGCAGCGGGAGGCGGGGGGACACATCGGGGACTTGGACTGGCATTATACGACTTTGTGTGTTCTCTCATTAGATAAAGAGACGTATTTTAGGGGGATGCTTCGACGCAGCGCTGAAAACCTGCACCAAGCACGTATGCACTTCCCAAAAATTGGATTTTGTGACTTGGACGCACTCCCTCTGTTTCTATTTCAGGCAGGGACTTGGATGCTGAATTATGGGTGTGAGTTTTCCCCCAAACGCAGCACCATACTCGTGAAAAAGGCCTTAATTCTTCAGGGCACTTGTTACTTGGCCATAAAGACATCTTACGTGCGTGATGGAGCAGTGACGCGCACTCCCCCTCTCTCATTTTCTCTCCATCTCTCTATCTCTCCCTGTTACTAAAAAAGAAATACCCTGGTGCTTCAGAGCTTTAGGCAGATGAAAATGCAAGCTGTAAAGTTTGCAGGAAATTAAACTGGTGAATGAAATTCGCCCAGGATGACATCAGATCAAAGGTCTAACGCGAGTGGGATCCGCCACCAGTTTTGTAGCAGGCTGTGCCTCTCCATCTGTTGTGCTCAGGAGCAGCAGCGTTTGACAAGAGCATATGGGGATCCCCGTTTACTTCTTTTTGGGGATCTTTAACTCCTGCACATAAACTACCTTAATTGGAATAAAACTGAGACCTTAGCTGGCAAACCCCTCAAGTCCCACAGAAAGAAAATAGACATGTTTTGTTTTTGTTTTTTTGCCTGCTTTTTGTCCTCTAGTGTTGTTGTATTTCATCACACCAGAAAGACTGACCTCTACCATGCGGTTGAGTTGGGAGTTTATGGTAAAAGTAGGGATGCACAATAATATCCGCACCCTACTGGCACTGGGAGATAATCAAAAAGATGAGCATTAATATAGACCAGTGGTTCTCAGCTAATTTCTGTCCTGCCCCTCCTGTCCTTCAATATTAGTATGTTTTTGTGTATATTATATTTTTGTTCAGAATGCCCTCATTTGGCCACGCTCCACTATTTGAGAATATCTGATATGGGCAGATGTGGATTCTCTGTTGATGTTTAAACTGGCTGTATGTCAGCCTAGGCTGTAAAAATATATGAATGTATGATAGTGCTTGACCTTATTGGCGCTAAATGTTTACACATAAATTCAACAGTGTGATTGTTAGAGAATGAAAAGGTGTTTTTATTGTCCCATGTTTAATTTGAAGACAAATGAAAAGTCACATTGAAAGGTAAAGATCATTTTTTGACAAGTAGGGACTTTGTAATCTTGACCAAAAAAATTGTATCAATATCTGTATAGGCAATAATAAGTTTGGAAATATTTGCATATTGAAGCATATTGAGTGCAAAAATACATGTAAAGGTGTGAAAGAAAAACATGACCTTTAACTACTTGACCATTATACCATTATGAAATCCATTTTTGGTTTTAACTGCTAATCTCACCTTTGCTGAGTTTGCTTCTGATAAGTTGGCAGATATCTGCCTAAAAGGTAATGATCAGCATCTGCAGATTTGCATGTTTCTGTCAAAACTTACCAAATCAGTCAAATTAGAATATAATTTAAGATATAAATAGAACCTCCAATGAGAGTTTTAAATCAGCAGGCTGTAATGTTGCTGTGTGTCAATCCTGAAAGGACAAACAGATAAAGTTCTATTTTACTGTTATTGTATATTGTTGTACTGTATATTTTTTAAATATTAAATATATAAATATAAATGTTAGAGGGTTCAAACATTGTTTTGCATTTGAACGAAATTGTTTCTGTAAAAAAAATCTGAATATATTCTGAATATCCTCAGAACAAATTTAAAACCCCTTTTTGAAACCTGCTTCCTTTCATGTAACGTCAATTCAGTTAAGCAGCTCAGCACAGCAGTCTGTTGTTCCTCAGACACAATCCTCTCTCTCCTCTCTCTGTCATACTGTTTTATTAGGGATGCACTTTAGTGTCGGTTAAACATCGGTATTTGCGGATATTGGTCATTTCTGAAAACAATGGTCATCTGCAAATTAAGGTTGGGTGAACAGATTCCAGTTTTCAGATGTTTATTTGTTGTGTCATACCTATTTCATGCTGATGTCTGTCACTTAACTGCTGATTTAGAGACAAATCTTTGTTTAGGGTGGTAAAAAATGACACTGGTGAGAAAATATTGCAGTTTCGGGAGAACTATGCCAAAAGAGGTGATTAGGAAAGCATTGGTGTCAGCATCATTATCAGCTAAAATTATTATTTCAGATGTCGTCATCGACATCTGCCCTGGTTTTCACAATCAGCACATCACTATATTTTACTCACCAGTGTGCCACCTATCCTTGCATATGAATCTTGCAGTCGTGTCCATGGTAGCTATTTTCTGCGCCTCTGGTGGGGGACATGCTGGGGATGTTGTCACATGGGGCTGAGCACTCCTCCGCCACTACACTTAGGTGGAAGGCCGACAATTGAATGGATGAGGAGTGTGCCCGCTGCTCTGCATATAATTAACACACAGTCCAGTCTTTTTTTGTATTATTTTTGCCATCAGCTGTGTGGAGCACAAAGTGCTTCCACGCTACGCTCCTCAAATATTGATATTGTTTGTTCAGAGAGGCTTTGCCTGCCCTCCATTTTTCAAGGTGTACCTCCTAAAATCTTCTGTTATTAGTGTGTGTGCAAGAAAAACCATATGAGTTTGATTTTTGGCAGAAGTGACAACCCTATCACCAACTCAATCAAAAACAAATTTTGACATTAAAAGTTTAGTAGAAATTAATTTTAATTGGTACTTAGACAATGACCAACTTTATCTGCCTGGTCAACTTACTGTTTTTTCCCTATTTTTCTGTGAAGATTAATTACTAGAAGACACATTTTTAATTTGTTACTCTTGAGGTAATTTTCTTAATCATTTCATAGACAAGATATTAATCAAAAAATGTAACATTGGTCACATCTCGGAAAGCCTTTCTTTTTTTTAATGATTTTATTGATTTGAAAAACTTGTGCTGATTGTTATTTAGTGCAAAACTGGAGAATTGTATTCTTATTTCTTGTCTGAAAAAAGTCTTAATTTTTTTTACTAAGTGTTTAGGAGTCCTGCTTTCTATTAATGGTTACAATTAGTGAGTTTTTCTTCATCACCACAGACCACAGCCACGAGGCAAGAAGGCCTAATCGGGTTTATACAAGTTCAAAACATTGAACAATAAGATACAAAGACTCAACAAACAAATGATCTCCCAAATGGCTGAGCTGGAGCTAAAAAGCCAATTAAGGATATTTTTTCTGACTTTTTAGAGCAACAGGATGTGCTAAAGTGAATGACTTCCATGCATGGTCATCACTGGAATTCTCCATGTTATAGTACATAATTCCACCTCTTTTCATCACAAAACAGGATGGATGTTTTGACTCTCACATGTTCCCAGATTTGTAATTCCTGTGAAAGCTGCAGCACACATGTGGAAGAAGAGGGCGTAGTGCTAAAATTTAAAGCTTTACAATCATCCCATGAACATATTATGTTGGAGTCCTGCATAGAGTTTGTTGATATTGTGGTAAATTTTGGGAAAAATATGGTTAAAGTCCTCAAAGTGAAAGGGTGATGGAGTGCAAATGTTATGTTGGAGTTGTCATAGTGATGGGTTGCATCCATCCCTGAGAGCTAAGAATTTAAGAGATGATCCAGGGTGCTGTTTTGTAGTACACTAAGCTTTTAAGTGGTCATTAAAGCAGAGACAAACAAGAGAAACCATCATGTAAAATGTTCAAACTATTAAGATTTGGTTAAATATCAGGGTTGCTGCTTTTATTTAGAATTCAGACTATGTGCGTTTTTGAAAGATTATGTATGCTGCTTGTGAATTCTCTCTCTGACTGTTTAGTGTTTATATTCCAGTCCATGCAACGAGCTCTTTCTCAAATTCCCCACTGTGTTAATATTCATTCTTTACCCTTTTTTCTCCAAATTTTTTTTGGCTGCTCTCAAGCTGTGTTAAAATTATGGCAGCTTAGACAACTCTGAGCATTGTCCAAGAAAATTACACAGGATTTAGCTGTTGTAACGTGTTCATTTGTTGGCCACATTAACCTGAAAGGTGAGGGAATCAAACACACACCTACACACACCTTTCAAATTACAGCATTGAGTGTGTTGTTTACCCTTTGAGTCTCAGGACTGTTGGAGTAAAGCTCCATGAGCCTCCCTGTCTGCAGCAAAGGTCAGCGAGGCTCTATCCTGACCGTCAGTGTCCACCTGAGTCCTCCTTGGTCTGACTTAACATGGATGAGCCACTCGTTGGTCTCTGGCCCCAGAGGCTTCTTGCTCTTTAGCCTTAAGGTTCTCCTCTGGTGTGCTGTTGGTATTGCTACCAGAGGTATGGAGCAACATGTGTGAGCCCCTTTCACCTCTCTGAGGTATTTGAATACATTTATTTATTTATCTCTTAATGACAGTGTACGTTATCATTAATCTTTAATGAGTTATTCCTGACTCTTTTGCATATCTTTTGTCTGCTGTTATTGCACATTAACTCCATTTTTTTGCAGTATTGTTAGAAATAAATTAACTCTGGCCCTTTTATTGTACAGGAGAAACTTCTCTTTAATCATAAAAATCATGCTCTACACCCCTTTAAGTTTTTGGTTTTGCACAACTGCATTAATAACTGCAATATAGGGTGATCAAGATCAACAACAGCATTTAAGAGCGATCAACAATAACAGCAGTGCTTAAGGGTTATCAGGATCAACAACAGCATTGTAAGGTCATCAAGGTCAACAGCAGCATTATAGTGTAATCAAGATCAAAGCAGCAACATAAGGTAACCAAGTCAGTAGCAGCATATGAGGCTGATCAAGATCAAAAGCAGCATAGCTTTTGGTTTTTAACCAACTGTAAAACTACATTAATAACTGCAATATAGGGTGATCAAGATCAACAACAGCATTTTAGAGTGATCAACATTAACAGCAATATTATAGGGTTATCAGGATCAACAACAGCATTTTAAGGTCATCAAGATCAACAGCAGTATTATAGTGTAATCAAGATCAAAAGAGCAACATAAGGTAACCAAGATCAGTAGCAGCACAAGAGGCTGATCAAGATCAACAAGAACATAGCTTTTGGTTTTTAACCAACTGTAAAACTACATTAATAACTGCATTATAGGGTGATCAAGATCAACAGCAGCATTTTAGAGTGATCAACATTAACAGCAATATTATAGGGTGATCAAGATCAACAACAGCATTTTAGAGTGATCAACATTAACAGCAGTATTTTAGGGTTATCAGGATCAACAACAGCTTTTTAAAGTCATTAATCAACAGCAGTATTATAGTGTAATCAAGATCAAAGCAGCATAGCAAGGTAACCAAGATTAACAGCAAAAATAAAATTTTATGAAGGTCAACGGCAACAAAGTTTGGGCAAATAAGATCAACAGCATGATTCTGGATAAACAAGAACAAATCAGCATTAAAGGGTCACCAAGAACAACAGAAGCAAAATAGGGTGAATGTTGTCATGTCAGGCATTGCATGGTAACTGATATCAATAGCAGCATAAGTGGGAACCCTAGATCAGTAGCAGCATAATAGGGTGATGAAGATCAACAGCATTATTGTGGGGTTATCAAGATTAAAAGTAGCATTGTTGAATGATCAAGATCAACAGTAGATTTGTTGGATGATTGATATTAGCAAAGAATAGTTGAATGGTCAAGATCGATGCTTGAGGATTATAGGTTGACCAACATCAACAGCAGCATAGCATGGTAACTAAGATCAATAATAGAAATAGGGTGCTCAAGATCAACAGCAACATAGTGGGGTTAAAAAATCAAAAGCAGCATTAAAGGCTAATCAAGGCCAACGGCAGCATAATAAGGTGACCAAGATTAACAGCAGCATAAAACAGATGTAAATATTAACAAACGTATTTTAGGGTGATCAACAACTCCAGGAGTTTAAGGTTGCCAAGACCAATAGTGGCATGATAGGGTGATAAACATCAACAGCAGCATACTTCAGTTAGATCAGCATCACTTTGAGGACTCATGATTTTAGTGCAGGATCCATACTCTTTAAAAAGTGTTCGCACGCTGCAGAATGAGAGGCTGTGATTTGAGTAACATCATTTAGAGGTGACTGAGATTTCCAAACAGGGTTCTGGCCCATTTAAGATTTGTGGGTTGTTTGGTCTGCTGGATTTTATTTGCATATTTGTAATATTTGTTATCAGTGAGACGAGTTGTTTTGATACAGCAGGAGACAGAAGTAAATTTAGACATGGACAGTCATCTTCTGGAAATGTGCTCCATTATTGCCTGTCCCACAGCTGAGAAAGATCTGGGCACAAATCTATCATGGTTTTCAAAACTGTGCAGTGGCACTGGCATACAAAGTAAAAGGCTGTTTTGGGAAACTTTGGATTGTCTGCAGATTAGTTTTCACAGTATTTCCCAGCAAACAAGACAAGTGCTGCGGTCTTGATGGCTGACTGACCAAAAATCTAGTTTATGGATTTCTTCTAAACCACTCCTGCCTCTTTTGGTGCAAAAAAATAAAAAAGGAAAGCACAGAGCTGTGGAGGGAAAGCGAAATAAATAAAACCCAGGTCTGGTGCTAAACTTATTCACAAAGAAATGAGACAAAGACTTTATTTTACTTGAAATACAAGTCGATATTGGATAAGGGAGCTCTGTTAATGATATCCCATTATGTTTGTTTGGATTTTTTTGTGAAGGAGATGAGACTAAAATGTTAGATGTGCCCTTACAACAGAACAAAACAAAACTGAATTTCCAAGCTATAAAGGCAAATCACTAATGTGTGTATCAAATCAAACCACTATTTGGTACCAACTCCATCAGGTCCTGCTGCTGCTGTGAGTACAGTGTAGACACAGGTTAATGTTTAACTATACTAGCGGGTTTCAAAGTGTTCCAGAGTGAGCCACACTAAAAGAGTATTTTGTGCGCTGCTCCGACCCACAGCAACCTTCAAACAGCCACATTCACAAAAATGAATATCTTGAAAAGGAAAAAAGATTAATTTAAATCATTTTTGTCTCAGGTGTAAATAGTTTTGATTTTCTTGAGACTTTGTGTGTGTCCTTTATAAAGACTTACATGTTTTATTCCAGGTTGCAAGCACACAAAATACCTATTATCTCATCATGAGATCTTTTCTGAGATTTTTGACTCTGCATTTTTAAGACAATCCTGTTTTTGTCATCAAACATAATGGAGTAAAATGAAGCATGAACAGACTCACAGATCGACCAAATGGCATAATATAAGTGTAACACCTATTCAACTAGTTTAACCTCAGTGAAATATATTTTAACGCCTAGGTACTTTGATCAAAAACAACATTATTGCGCACTTTGAGCACCATCACTGCCTTATTCATGTTTTTTGCATTGAACTGACTGCCAATATTACGCTGACGATACTCTTCCCTCAATGGACCAATGAGTCTGCATGTTCGGTGTATATTGGACTGATGCTGGGTTGCATTGTAAACAGGAGTGTCTCCATCTGCCGCTGTAACCATTACTTCGACCAGAGTCATTGCTCAGTTTAATGTCTTGTACTTTCACAACAGCAGCTTGTTGGACATAACTGATTGAAGCTGTTGAGCACCGGGGCCGGTCCATTAAAACCTGAGCTTTAACTATCTATGGGTGAAGACCTACTTTGTCTTTGTTCTGCTTAATTCATAATCTCTTTTTTCTCTGTTATACAAAATACTTAATTTGCCCTTCACACAGTATAATTTAGCTAGAAGCACATCTCCCTTACACTCCTTTTGCACCCCACAGGGGAGACCCACCTCACACTTTAAAAACCACTGATTTAGAATAAGACATAAGAGGGTAAAGTGATGAAATGTGGCGATAACTAATATGCATTTTTCACTAAGACGTCATCATTGATAGCTGCCAAAACTAAGGCTACCATGTATTGTGATGCCCCGGCTAGTTAGTGTGTCTGTTTGAGGAGGAATGGTCAGCCCAGAAGGTGAGCAGTCATCTTTGAATCACACGTTATGTGACATTATTTATGGAAAAGGCCCAAACTGTTTGTATTTTCAATTCTGTGAGGAAGTTTGTTTTGTGTCTATTTTGGGGACAAAATCGCAATAAATTGAATTGCTATAAAGATCACATTTATCAACCACAACAATCACTGATCTGATGACACACACCACATGCAATCATCAAACTTAAAGGGTTTTAATACTTTTTTTTTCCCTACAATTAAAAAAAAAGAAAAAGGGGTGCTGGTTTGGCAGGGTGGTAAACAACCAAGGCATGTCCCATACATGCTTAATCCAGCCTGAGACCTATTTGCAGATTGTCCTCCTGCTCTCTACCATCCCCTTTCACAAGCCTAACCACAGTTTCTCTCCTTTTAATAAAGGCATAAAAACCTAAAAAATACACTTCAAAAAAACCCCAATAAATAATTAAAAATATGCGTGAAAAGTGCAAGTAATTGAAATAATGGTGAATGGAAAAGGAGAGTAACAAGTGAAGCATGTCAGGTATCACAGTAATTATTTAGTCTCCATCATTCTGTTTTTAGTATTGTAGGAGGCAGTAGGTGTTACTGAAATTCAAACTCAATTAATTGCCCAGCTTTACCTCCTGTATCTATATAAATTGTGTCCTGTACACATTTAGGCTGAAATTCTTCGCACAAAAGCATTATTTTTTTCTTTGAGATGTAAAATATTTCACTCATCAGACACAAAGGGTGATCGATACTGAAAACGATGACAATGATATTTTTATTCTCTGGGATTTACTGTATTTTGCAACATTTGAAGGAACATACCTCAGATTAATAATGTGCTTTTTGTACATCAACAAAAACTTCAAATAATAATTATAGTTTTGTTGTTTGGATCTTTATCTCATTTTTTATTTAAAATTCACCCGACGCTTATACTAACACAATTCCAGTGAAGTTGAGATGTTGTGTAAATCATAAATAAAAAACAGAATATAATGATTTGCAAATCTTTTTTCAACCTACAGTATAATCACTTGAATTCGCTATAAAGACAGGGTAGTTGATGTTCATACTGATTGAACTTTAAATTAAATGTTTGCACTATGTTCCAAAAAAGCAGGGACAAAGTCAACATAAGACTGGGTGAGTTGAGGAAGGTTAAAAAAAAACACAAGATTAGTTGGAAGCAGGCTGAAAGGCTCAGTCATTTACAAGCAAAGGCAGGGCGAGGTTCACCACTTTGTGAACAACTGTGTGAACCAATTATCTAACAGTTGAAGACTGACATTTCTTAACATACAATTGCATGGAATTTAGGGCCTGCCTGCATTCCAGACCAGTCTCTCATTAAAAACGTGTGGTGCATCATGAAGTACAAAATACGGCGACAAAGACCCTGGACTGGTTGAGCGACTGAAGTCAAACATAAAGCAAGAATGGGAAATTCCACCTGCAAAGCTTCAACAATTAGTGTCCTCAGTTCCCAAATGCTTACTGAGTGTTGTTAAAGGATAAGTTTGGTGTTTTTGACACCTGGACCTTATTTTTAGGATTAAATACGCTTGTAGACTCACCCAGACAATTTTGGCGGAGCTCGGAGCCGTTTTCGAGCAATTTAGATCCATCCGCCAGCGTTTTTTTCTCATGCCATAGTAGCAGATGGGGCCAGAAATCGAAGCCCCTAAATTAGACATTATCTCCTGCGAAACTCGCTCATTTCAGCTACATTTTATAAATGAATGGCCAGTGTTATCACCATGTCAGCTCAACTTCGTTGTTATGGTCATCCGGGGCTTTACAAGGATGGGTAACTTTTGGTGACGTCATAGACATGCACCGCAATAGCGCAGCTGAGTAGAGCCGCTGTTGTTGCTAGGCTACACGGCCACACGGCTATTTATGTGCAACATGGCAGAATATTTATCCGATGTAGAAGTGTCTGACGACGACTTTGAGTATAATGGATGCCCGTATCGTTTTGAGCCAGAATATACCGACGAGGAGCTATTTGAAAGGAGGATGCAGAGGGAAAGAGCCGAGCAGCTGGCCAGAGAACAAGCAACCACTGTACGTCCACGAATGGGGGCTAACTGGTGGTGTTGTTGTGGACATTGCACAGCAATGGCAACAGAGGAGTGAGTTTCGCAGCAGATAATGTCTAATTTAGGGGCTTCGATTTCTGGCCCCGTCCGCTACTATGGCATGAGAAAAAAACGCCGTCGGATGGATCTAAATTGCTCGAAAACGGCTCCGAGCTCTGCCAAAATTGTCTGGGTGAGTCTACGAGCGTATTTAATCCTAAAAATAAGGTCCAGGTGTCAAAAAACCGAACTTATCCTTTAAAATAAAAGGTGATGCAGCACAGTGGTAAACATGCCCCTGTCCCAGCTTTTTTTGGAAGGCATCAAATTCAGAATGAGTGAATATTTGCAAAAAGCAATATTGTTTAGTGATTTGAACGTTGAATAGTTTGTCTTTGTAGTGTATTCAATTGAATTTAGGTCAAAAAGGTTTTTCAAATCATTTTATTCTCTTTTTTTGGACTCCATCCCAAATCAATCGGACTTAGGATTTGCATGCTTGAACCCCATCACAGCCCTTTTACAAGACTGTGGCTAGTAATTAAACCACTTTATGGATGTGCTCCATTTGGCCATGATGTTCTATCTTTATTAGAGCGCCTGCTGGGTTTCATGCTGTTTCATGGTATAACAAGTGACCAAGTTAACTTGTGACTGTCAGTGCCCCTGGTTGCCACAGTTAAGTTCATATGAATGCTCCTTTGTTTAGATTCTCACTAAAGGCATATCTGAGTACCTTTGACATTATATGCCTGAAATATGAAACTAGACTGAAAGAGAAAAACTTTTGTTGTTGGCATGGTCATCACTTTGTTTGGCATATGAAGGCTGCAGCATGTGGCCTGATGTTTTTCCTGTGAGATGACACACAGACTGAACACACTGGGTCTGTTCTCTGTCTGATATCACTGCCAGCAGTAAGATTTTTACTGGGGGTGCACAGTAAGGCTGTCACTTTTCCTAAAAATCAAACTCAAACGGTTTTCGAACATACACCCAAATAACCGAAGATATTCGATTATCCCCCCCCCCCCCGTAGTAAGGTACAGAGACTCTCTTATCCGCCCCTACGGTAAAGACCCTGCCGAAAAAAACACAGTCACATGGGGTTAAACTCTTGACGAAGCGCTGCTAAACTCGGCTGTATAACTTGGATGAAAGCCGACAGTTGAGCCCGCAAATTTGATGTGGAGGACGAGTGACTAAGCTGCTTTGCACATAACCGACACGCAGCCCAGTCTTTGATTTTAAAGTTGCCATCAACGGTGTAGAACCCAAAATACTACCATACAGCGCTCCTGAGATGATTCAGTGCTGTTAATGTCCGCTTGGAGTGGCAATTCTTTGTTTACTGAGGTCAAGAGAGCAGCGGATGTGGCTGAGGGTCAAGCTGCGCTGTGAGCGCCCTCTGTTGGATGAAACGATCCACTGCTCCAGGCGCCCTGATGTGCCACAAAACTCAATATTTTACATTTGAATATTTATTTACTATTCGGTTACGGATATTTATCCCCATATTTGAACGGTTATTCGAATATCGAATATAAGGTGACAGCCCTAGTGCACAGTGTGTTTCAGTCAGTGAAATTACTTTGAAACAGACAAATTAGTGGCTGAATGCTTCCTTTGCTTCTTCTGCTCATAAAAATAAAACCGTATCAGTTCCAGTCTGTTTTCAAACCAGCTCGTACGCCACATTGTACCTTCAAGTTTGTCTTAAACTGAGCTGTTACTCACCAGGCACACTTGTGTCACATTTGATTTTAATAATGAATAAGACGAATTTGTAAAATCTGTGAAAAGATGAGAGAATCTTTGTTTGACTAACAAAATGGTTTTTGGCCTGAGGCACAAAGATTCGCCTCAAGACTGCTGCACATAACATATTTAACAGAGATTTTACATTGTTCATGGCCCAAAAACATCTCCCTTGACTAACAGGTTTTTCTGCCAAAGACCAATGTCTGCTTAGTAAACAAGCTTCTTTTTGGACATCTCCATCCAAACTACAAAGCAGATGTCACGCAGTATGTCTCCACTCACTGTCTGCCAGAAGTTATCATCTTATTATTTAATTATTAATTAGACAATTTACACTCAGCAAAACAGAGAGCAGGGACGAGGCCTGCCGAGCTCAAATCAGGGACAAGATGAAATCTGAAGGAGGAGAAGCAGTGAGGAGCTTTTTTTAATCCTTTTCTTTTTTTTAAGACAAATTTTTAAAAATGCATCACATGGATGGAGACAGAGAGAAGAAGGATGAGGGGAGGCAGGAGGAGGGAGACTGTCATGATTCAGAGCTGTACTCGCAGACTTACATAAACTCAGACTGGGATGGAGCTTACTTTGTTTCATTCATGTGCAACATGCAAACGACATGCCTGACCTTTTCAACCTCGCTTTGAGTAATCAATTCACACAGACGGAAGGCAGGAGTGTTAACGCTGCATTGATTTTCTTTGAACAGCCTCAGTTTTAAGCATAGGACTCATCAACGATTGTAACAGGAGTTGTAAGGAAAACAAAATTAATTTTGTTGACAAAAAGCAGAAGAAAGGACAATCTTCCAGAAGTAAATATTTGTTCATGAAAACAAGAGGGAAATGCAGGTTCACCCTTTGTCAACTAGATCCAATAAAAAAGTGATGGGCTACTAGACGTTCAAGATTTTAGTTGTTTCGACAAAAATGTAAATTGAATTGAAATTCAAACACAATGATATGAGAAATGCAATGAATAACTGAAAAAAAAACACAAAAAAATAAGATGAAAACAAAAACAACATAAAAACACAATAATGAACAAATGGTAAAAACATGCATTATCGTTAAGGGAAACACAACAACAAATAAAAAAGTGAAGCAACAAATCTAAATGAACACAACAAGAAATAAGAAAAAAACATAAGAAAACAAAACCAGGGAAAGCACAACGACAAATAAAAAACAGTAGAAAGCAACATTAAAAAGGAAAAAAAAACTGATAAAAAAAAACATACAATGATAAAAAAAGAAAATACAACATACAAGAAAAAAATAGGTTGTAAATTAGAAAACAAAACAACATGTAAGATGATATTACAAAGCACATAAACAAATTTAAAAAGAAAAAAAAAGGTTTACAAAACCTGATAAGCCCTTGGAAAAGCAAAACAATAATATGGCTTAAAACAACAACAGATTCTAAAACACTATAACAGTAAATAATCAAGTACATGCAATAACATTTAAAGACAAAGAGCCAAAATGAAAGTAAAAAAAAACAAAACTGAAGAAACACAACTACAAATAAGGGGAAAAAAATGATGCAAGATAACAAAAACAACCAAGAAAACCCAACAAGTAAAAAACACAGATTGAGTTTAAAAGAAAAACACTCAACAACAAATAAGAAAACAAAATTGAAAGTAAAAAACAATATATAAGAAAATGTAACAACAAACAGGAAAACACAGCAACAAATAATAAACACACAACAGTTAACAAGAAAACAAAACATGTAAGATGACACAACAGAAAAATAAAAACGCACACCAACAAATAACTAAGCACATTAATTTAAAATACAACAAAAAACAAAAAATCTGAAAGCGCATTGGAAAACATAAGAAATATAAATGAAAAAACACAACAACAAATTAAGATAAATACAGAAAAACCCCCACAAAAAAATCAAAACAAATTTAGAAAACATGGAACAGGGCCAGCTTCCAGTCATGGTACAGCATGGACTTGAACCGGCCACCCTTCAGTCCCCAACATCGGACTTTTTTAACTGAGCTACTGTCGACACACTTGGAGTAACAAACAGAACAGAAAATAGAATGACATAAATTATATTAAATATTTTAACATCCTGTTTTCTGCTGAAATACTAAAGATGAAATACTTAAAATAATGGACTTAAGAAGAAGCATTAAAACCAGGGGTGTGTTTTGGCACAGGGCTGACAAATGCAAACATTTGACAATTAGACAATGCTATTTACATAAAATACAATGTAATACAGTGTTATTTTTTATACATTTATTTATATATATTAATATATTTATATTTATATACAACATAGTCTCTGCAACAGAGAGTCGGAGTCAAAAGCTGAATGTTTCATTTGTTTTAAACTGATAAAATGTTGTCATTGTATACTCCTCAAAACAGTTTGCGAACACTGTCATGATTAATTAATTGAAGTTGTATTCTATATCATTGGTAGCCTGATTACCCACCTTGACAACAAGGTACAGGTTTGATTTGAGGTTTGAAGGAATCATGCATTTGTGAGATGAGCAACACAGCTAAACATGTGGGTAGCCTTTAAAAAGCTGTACCAAAATCCCCTGTTCCCCCTAGAACGGAGGCTACAGTTCTGTAGTGAATCAAGGGTGAGGAACTGGTCTTCTTTGGGGGTCTTATCCTCAAATGCTGTCTTTGACTTCACCAGTCTAATTGAACTTGATCCTAAGTTTGGAAATGGTACCAGGGCTGACACCAAATAATGCTGCCACTCTGCATACCGAAACACCAGCTTGCGGTCTCAGGGGATTTTGGCACATTTTTTTGGGGCACTACCCGCATGCTTAGCTGTGTTGCTCATTACATGAATGCGTACCAATGTACCCCGTTGTAAAGGTGACTCATCAGGCTTTTCAGTGATTTAAAATGCAATCCCAATGGATATTATTAAAGGGGAGAAATACTCAACCAAAATAGTGTTTCCAAACTCTTTTTGAGGAGTGTGTACTAAAATGTTGATTAAATATTTTGCAAAAAATACCATAGCATATTGGTGTGTTTTAATTTTCTTACACTCCAATAAAAAAAAACATTTAATAAACACAAAAATATATCACAAAATTCACCTGCTTCCCGTTGCATGTTAAAAAACAAATATCAAGTTTTTTTTTTAAATACCAAACATCTCCCATTAAAAGAGTGCCGACCAACCCTCCTCTGTACATATGGATTTCCATTACTCTGCACTGTCTGCCCTCTAAAGTCGCACGCCATGCCAGCTCATTAGAATTTCAAAACACCCGTCAGAAATCATTTAAGGAAAGTGTGAAATGAACAAAGAAGCAGTCACTCTGTCCTCTCTTTAATGTCTGACAGGGGCGCGGCTCTGCCTGTTTGTTTTCCGCCTTAATCCTTATGATTCAGACTGCATTTTATTCTGCTTAATCCACCCTGAGAATATACAGACAGGTGACGGGGAATCAACACTTTTTTTAATCTGGCGGATGAGCGATGCTGCCCAGGTAAAGTTGATGCAGCTGTGTGTGTTTGTGTGTTTCTTTCCCCTTGTCGATTCCACAGCTTCTTATCCAACTTAGCCATCGCTAAGCCCTTTCTCTGCTCATTTTCTTAACGTGGAGCGGGCATTGTGTGGGTCTGGCAGGACACAGAGGCGAGGGCCCGCCTAATTCATGGGGTAAATTAGCAGAGATAAGGCCTGAGTCAGTACCTCCAGCCTCCCATAGATCCCCTGGGGCAGGCTCTTAAGGAGCTTAGTAAAAGCCTGTCGTATGAAGACATGACATGGAGCTGGCTAAATGGGCTACGTTGGAGTGTCTTCCATCAACCTAATATTCATACAGTGTGTGGGTCACTGTCGTTCAAGCTTTAATCCCGTTCAATTCATTCAGTCTTGCTTATTAATTCAGAGTTTGAGGGGGAAAAAAAAATGATGTAGAAGGTGAAAGAAGCTGTTTATTAGCGAGGATGCATAGCAAACTGACACAGCTCTTAGGCCCACTCATAAGAGCATGTTGTGCAAGAGTGTGTGCCACCAAATCAATAATGAATGCTGGTTTAGGCGTAGTAAAAGAACAAGAAAGAACTCCTCCAGAGTCAGTGGGTCACATTCACTGGGGAAACAATTAGAGGCTTCCTCGCACCGCACAGATCAGCGCCTGCTTTTCTTCAGCTGCACGCATTTCGTTAATTTTTCTCTGGGGTCCAGCAGCATGTCCGTACCGCCTGTTGAGAAATTACACACAGCAGCTGCAGAGTCTTTTCCTGCAAGGACTACAAAAGGCCATGTCAGGCCCTCTGTGATGTATGCGCGGCTGTGTGAAGTGGAGAGGGCGGTGACGGATAGGACACCAGTCTTGCGAGTGTGTGTTAACCTCATAATGCTGACAGATTACAGATTTAAATATTTTAAATCTCACAGAGCACATGCTGCTGGTGATGAAGAGAGTGGAAATGACTGCCGTAATGCAGGAGATTAATAGAGATCCTTCCTCTTTCTCCCACTCAAACACACACACACACACATTCTGAGCCGCCATTGGTTGCCGTCTGTATCTTTGCAGACCTCTTGTTTTAAATTACAGCTGTTTTGAACTCATTTGTATCGTTTCCTCTGTTCTTTTTCTACTAAATCAGGGCTGACATCAAGTCGAGCTACAATGTCATGCCGCATCTTTTTTCCTCCCTTCTCAAGGCAAGTTGTAAATAATGTAGAAGAGTTTATTTATAACCTTTTTTAAAATCTGTTTTTAGGCAGACTTCCAGACTTTTCGCATGTATTTGTCAAAGTACATAGAGAAGGCATTAGGCACAGATGTGAGCTACTCTGAGTTCTGTCAGAGTGAGGTATTGCTTGTGTAAATTTTATTTTTCAACCTCAGTATTTTACCCTCTGAAAATCTGGGACAACAAAGGAAATATTACAAATATTAAGCACAGAATGACTCAAAAAATCCTGCTGGTTAGTCTGTGTTTGGACTTAGGTCACCCACAAATCTAAAATTCGGTGGTTGGTTTGGTCCATCCTTGTTCCAGACTTGTAGCCGTAAACCTTTTAAGAGGACCGGGGACCGGACTCTGTTTGATATTGTCAATGACTGCTACGTTCGCTTTCTACTGTTGTGCTATTTGGCCAGATTCAAACCACAATGTTCTCCCTTTTGGTTTGCTTGCATTGTTTGGTCCTTGTATGGTTCGAATTACTTACATCCTCTTTGAACCAAAGTTTTGTCCACTTAGAAGCAAACCGAGACCCCATTTTTTGTCTGAACAAGACTTTGGTTCTTTGGTCCACTTCAGTGTTTGTGTGAGTTTTTACACCACCCCAAACAAACCAGACTTTCTATAAAAGCAAACAAGCATTCATCTGGTCTGGACCAAACAGGTTAGGTGTGAAAGCACCCTTAGATCTGTAATGCTTAGATATTCTGAAATACCACAAGGATAATGGAACTGTCCTGTCACTCTCACCTGTTGGCAGGAAATACATTAAACACATTAATAACATATTTGGACATTCCTTGTAGATGTGATACAGCATATATGGGTGACAGTTTATTTGATGGGTGATGTTCAGATGATGAAAAATTGGTAAATATTCTTCAGTGAGCAATAACACTGTCACAAGGAAATGACTAAAGCCACCAGCTATTGATGATTGATTAGACATCGTCAATGAAATATATGTGATATAAAGGCTGTCATTCTCCCTCAAGGCCCAAAAGGAAAGATTTTGCCACATCTAGAGCAAGTGGACTGAGCATGTTAAACATATTAAATCTGACTTTTATGTGATTTGGTAATGTAAAAGAACAAGAAAACAATGTATTATTTAATGTTTGCATCCTGTAGCTTGCACTGAATTTTTATTTATGTTAAAAATATATTGTTTTTTTCTTCCTTTTTTATGTGTGTTTATGAGGCAAAGCTTTTCCTTGTTTGTACATTTGTTAAAACTGAATATCAAAGCTGTTTAATAAAGAGCAAAAAGATATAATAATGTCAGATACACTGCAATTCTTAATGCCGTTATTATTTGTATGTACCCAAATGTATGTAATTGTGAGAGGTGTCTTGTCATTCTGTTGTTCCAACTTGCAAATAGCTTTTCCTAAAACAAACACAAAACAAACAAACAATCAACAAATTAATGTATAAAGAAATACCACAATTAACTACATGATCAATGGTAAAAATATAGGGCTGTAGTTAATCATAGCAAAATTTGGCTGACAAAATTACCACTCAAATTGAAAAATATAATGAAAATAATAAGCACTCCTACTGCTGTTATCAAAACCTAACAAAAATAAAAATCATGAACATGAAGTTGAAAGTACAGACTGAACAAAGTTTTATGTGTATTTTTGCATCCCTGGGGCACAGACTTCATTTGCACAAGAGCCATTTTTTTTTTACCTTATCACCCTGTCAGACACTGTGAGGGCCTGATGTTTGCCTGAAACCATCAAAATAACACTATTAGTTTGGTCTAAGTAACATATTAAATTCATGCTTAAATCTTTTCCTTTAATGTTTATAAATCTTAGCCTTTGAATGTTAAAGGTGCAGTGTGTAGAATTTGGCAGCATTTCGCCGAACAGAAAGGGTGAATATCGGATATAATGTTTCTATTTGTATGTAAAGTCCGTCAAAATAGGAATACAATCATCCTCATAAAACGTTTGTTTTATTTTTATTTAGATAGAAAAAGCTTAAAAAAATTTACATTACCGCGGGCCGCTTGTTAAAGCATTCCAGGTAGATTTCAGAACCGGCGGACAGATTCGCGTTTCGTTCTTTTTGTCCCTAAAATCCACCCGTAGACAACATGGCGGATCGTTATGAACACTGCCAAATTCTACACACTGCACCTTTAAATCATTCAGTATCAATCATACTGCTGCCAGCCACATTGGGTCGACTCAAATATTTTGACTAACCATCTCTGGGGCCGTCATGTCGTCAATCACAACACAAACTTCTGAGTGAATATTTGCTAGTAATGGCTGACAGGTGTATTTCTGTAAAGTGGATCAAACTGTAAGTCATTCCTGGAATTACTGTTTCTATCTCAAAATGTATGCCTACCCACAGAAATGTCTGGGCCCCTGACAGACCCGGATAATCGTCCCTCCTCAGGTGGTGTTTAATAACACCAGTGTGGAGGGGATACCAGTCGCCAAGCAGCCTCCATGAATCAGGTTGTAGGTCTTAAAGCAGTTGGTGGGGATCAAATTAGGCATGTGCCTCCTTTACCACATTATTGTCCACTCTCTCTGTCCAATGTCTAACAATATCCACCATCCTGTTACTCAAATAAAAAATTAAAAACTTTATAAATGATAATACTGCATGTTGGATAAGAAGGGTTATCATTTGAGCTGACTCACATCTGCCTTTTGGGCTTATCTTAATTCAAGTCAAGTTCAGTGATCACATCCACAACAACATCCCAAAAATAATATTGGACCATTTTAGGAGGAGGGGTTTACATTTTAAAACAGGTAATATATCTACATTTTTGCTGCTTAAGTAATGGCGAGTGTTAAGGATTGATATCAAAGCTTATCACTGCTTATATACAGGATAAGCCGTGTCTCTTTTCCAACCATCATGGGCCCCTCAATGACTTGGGGCTCCAGGAAGCTTTACTAATCATCTTCTCTTGTTTGGGGCTACTGCAATAACTGTAGGGATTTAACAGAAATGAGATATCTTTAAAACTAGAACATCATTTTCTCCCCTCACGTTTTGTGAATTTGATAATATTCTGGGGGTCTGAAAGGAAGCTGTGGGAGGCCTGATTTGGCCCGGAGCCGCTTGTTGATGATCACTGCTGCACACTGAAGAGAGAATTTAAAATTTTCCTCTGCAAGTCCACCCTCTTAGAGATATTTTTTACTAACTTTTAATATGAGAAAATGATGTTTATATCAAATCTGGTCCTGTTACTATACACATAGATTCAGTGGATTTTATCCCTTTAAATCTGTCACAAAATCTTCTTGGTAGTGCGAGGGATACAAGACAGAGAATCTAAATCCCCTTATTTTAAGCCTCTGTTTGTTTGTCCTGAAACGGTCTATACACAGAACAAATATACACAAAATTCAAGCATTAAAAAATGAAATTTACTTGTAGTTGCAGAGATTTTAATGTCCTCAGGAAGGAAGGAAGGAAAGGTTGTTTTAATCAACTAAATTCTCCTCCAACAGAGGCAAAAATATGCCCGAGTGCTCAGTGGTTCTTGAGTCTTTTCTGCAGCTTGCATTTTCTCCCTTACACATCTCATGTTCATGTAAATCAGGCTGACTGAGTCTGAACCGCCTGCAGGTATAAATGCAAGTGTGAGAGGATGTGTGTTTGCCTTTTGATGGATGTCCGCTCTTTCCTCAAGCTGCTCAAGCCCACCTTGACAGAAATAACTTTAAACATTTTATAGTCGAGTTGAAAATAAGCAGCCAAATCTGATCTATTTAGTGATGTGTTTTACAGGGTACAGAACCTTTTGAATGTGCCTTAATGATATTGTAAATCACACTCTTTAACAAAATCCTATCTGCTTTAGGATTGGTTTATTTTGGTGCTTACATGCAGACCTGCTCCTGACTGCAGTCTATTTATACCGCTGCCAACTTGGCATTGCTTCTTGTTAGCCTTTGAGGACAGAGAAATTCCTCCATCAAGCTCAGGGCCCATCTGTGCCCATATTCCTCCCAAAAGGAGCCATCCTCAACCATTAGAGAGCTTTTTTTCTTCCAACAATGCCATCGCCGTGCTATCACTCTGTGTAAGAACAGGATCCAGGAAATTGACTTGATATTAATCTGACAAAAATTACCAAGAAAGGAAATTAGAGTGGGGACATTTTCTCTGGAAGCAACTATATTTCAAAAGGTGGGATGTACACTTGCAAGCCACTCAGAGCTTAAATAGTACAACAAACTAATCACCTACACAGGATATTTATTGACTTTATATCATAAGTTAAAACATCCAAAGAAATTGTGTTAAATTTGACCTAGCATGTTCTCTTTGACTTTCTGCAGCTCATTACATTGATACAGATCCAGATTCACCTGGAAATCTGGGTCATTACAGAAATAGACGTGACGCTAAGGGTCCCAAGATGGCAGCTCTGATGAATTGGCGGCTGTAGGTCACTGTGACAATAAATTTAGTAAAAAAAGATACAGAAAGAAGAGAGCGGATGTAGTGTTTCTTGTTGGTTTTTGAAGCACAAAAAGCAAGTTTCCTTCGAGTTTGATGAAGTGGGCGAACACATAAGACCGCAGGGTTCCTCGAGGCACTTTTCTGATCCTTTAAGTAGCACAGATTTTAGGGTTTTAAAAAAAGACACCATCCAAAACCATTTCCTCCAAAATCCCTGATTGCATTTTATATGGAGAGGTTATTGTCTATATGGGAAGTAGTCTGAACTGAGATTATTAAAAAACACATTGTGTAGATTTTTTGCACAGAAATGTTAAAATATACTTTTAAGACAGACCAGTCCATCCACCCAGACAGACAGCCATTCACGCACACTCATACCTAAGGGAAATGAAGTAGCAGTATTTATAGACATGAGTCACAAATGCTTTACAGTGAAACAACACACAAGACAAGAAAAGATAATAAGAACGGTAACTACAAGTCCTCCGACAGCAGAAATCTCCCCTATGACATTTCCAACATTGTCAAGTGAGTTGTTGTTAAGAATGTGGAAAACTGCCTAAACTTGCAGTGTTAGCATATTCTTTACATTCCTTGATCCACATTTATATTTGGATCACTATCAAAATGTACTAACTTCTCTCTTGTGCCAGGAACAACATACCCTGAAAATGTCATTCAAATCTGTTAAGAACTTTTTGAGTTATTTCCAAAAGTGTAGAAAACTGCACAATCTTGCAACGCTAACAAACCTTCAAAACACATCCTGGATCTGCATCCATATTCAGATCATCCTCTAAATCAAATAGGTTGGTCCTTGGCCCATTTCGAACCTATCCTGAAAATTTCATCCAATTCTCCAACGAGGCATTTCCTTCCCAACGTTATTGAGTGAGTTGTCAAAAATGTGGAAAACTGCTCCATTTGCACTGTTAACTAATCCTGGGATTCTCGAATCACCACCAAAATTTAGTAACTATCTCTTGTGCTATGACGAGCACTCGCTGAAAATGTTATAAAATGTTATAAATTAAGTTATTACCGAATCTTGCAGTGTAAATGACTTCTTTTTCCTTGGTCCGTGTCCAAACAATTATGAAACTTAAATTATTAGTTCTCTGTGATAATATTGACAAACAAATGTAAATATCATGCTTTTTTAAGCTTAAACATAAATTGTGAGTGTAAAGTGTAAAAAGCTATCTTTAAGCTACCATGAACTACAACATTGCAATTCAACTTAGAAGCAACTACAATATATCTAACGTATAACATCTTGTTGTGACCTCTTGTTTAAGAATTTCCTCTTTATCGAGTGACCTAAAGAAGGTGGTGGCAATGGTGTATGGATTATTGATTATTAGAAAATGATCTGAAATTCTTGCATTCAGGTTCCAGGGCCTTTTTTTAGTCCTTGAAAGCAGTTTGTTCAGTTTAAACACACAATATGAGCTGCATTTTATTATTTCAAATCAAACTTTAAAATCTTATGTTAATCTTATGAGCTTCATAGTCACCAGATTTTAATTCAAGGGGACGGTTTCCTTTGAGGGGATGGTTTGGATCGTGGACATGCAATCGACAAATCAAACTGCATGGTGCTCTTGTGTCAATATGGATCAAAGCCTCTGAGGAATGTTTCCAGCACCTTGTTGAATATATGCTGTGAAGAATTAAGGCAGTTCTGAGGCCAAAAGCAGGTCCAACCTGTGGCCAGTGAGTGTAGATGTAACTGATCAAATTATCAAGTGAGAAAAAGGAATCCATTAATATTTCATCTTCCTACCAAACAATAGAAAAGAAGCAGTAGTGCTGTCAAATGGATTTGGATCATTGACAAGTATCGATAATAGTATCAGTTTCAACAGAAATTCACAGCCCCCCAAGTCTCTTTGTTATCTTTTGGTATTGTTTTGATTAAGAGCTCCCTAGTGGCAGATTTGTCTCATGTATGGTCTCTGTATGTTCAATATTCTGTGTTTTCATGAGTTTAAAATGACTATTTCCCAAGTGGACTTCTTTATCTTGTCATTTCTTTGGAGGATTGTAAATTCTGTTCAAGAGTCTCCAGAGTTTAAGTCTTTCCTTCAACATGCCCCTGCTGTGAGCTTTAAGTACAGGTGTTGAATGACATAATAACGGTGGGCAGTTTGGTTCCTGAAGCTGAAGAGTGAAATGATGCCTTAGGATCGAAATGGTTCTGTGAGAGTACCAAGAATGGAGAGGGGGGGGGGATCAGAGAGGATAAGAGCAAGGACAGAGGAAGGGGTGAGATTGAAAAGAAACAAGAGGAAAATGGTTACGTTGGAGAAAGGTAAGCCTGGATAAGCCTTTTGACAAGTGAGTTCTGGGCTGGGCCAAAGCCAGTCAAAAAAAAAAAAAAAAAAAAAAAAGAATAAAAAATCTGCCAAGTTTGTTTTATTCATGCTGTGGACAACGGCGGCTTTGCTATCTATTTTTTACAGCCGTACACAAACAACAAGCAGAATACAAATGCCGCTCAATTGTATCCCCAACTTTTTTCTGCTCTCCTGCTTTTATGTGAAGATTCGGATTGAGCCAGAGCTCTCTGCCATGTTGAAAATTACTAAATGATTCAACGTTTTCTGACACCCCAGAATTTGAGGCATTCTCATCTCTTATTCTCTTTAATCACATCCTCTTTCAGTCCAAACCTGCTCCACACACATTGCATGCATTTAAAATTCCACTGAAGTCCAAAGCAAACAGTGACAATAAGCGTTTATTGTTGAAGCTTTTTTGGGAGCCAGGGAGTGAGTAATATGTTAAGTAATGGGATGACCAATGCATTTATTTGCTGTTTTGGCTGAAGAATAACAATTTTACCAAAAGGGGTATTGAATTCAAAATTATTTTAGCTTTTTCTTGATTTGTACGGTCGACACAGATCCATGGGCCAATCAATGGCCACTTTTAGTCTGTGTTGATCTATGTGTTTGCTATTTTGAATATGCAAATTCCCTGTGCAAAACCGGGCCCAGGGTGCAAAAGGATGGAATGTTATGCCTCTTGATTTTACATTGCATAACGTCGACCAAACCTGTTAGAGGGTCAGCTCTCAATACTTTTTAAGGCAGTGCATGCAGACAACGCATTTAGGTCTTGACATGGCAGAGTTCATTTTTTGATCCAGATTTTGGGCACCAAACACACAGAACACACAGAACACATTCAGTGAACTACATCAGTTACGCTGACACCGAAATTACATCTAACTGGAGCATTTCAGAAAGTGAGAAAATGATGAAAAGGACAACTTCACACTCTCACATGAGCTTAAAAGCGTAACCATATTATTTATTCAACTCTATATAGATAAAACCAGCAGGGTTTGTGTTTGTAGTAGACCTGTTCATTCAGCATCATATAACTGTTTGCTGCAAACTTTTTCATCTTTTTTTCTGCTCAAACCATTGACTGTATTCCCTATTGCATGTGCAAAACACACTAGACAGCCTGTATTAGAATCTGTAAGCACAATAATAAGTGGCATTCATAAGCGTATACACACATCTTGTGTGTATACGCTTATGTAGCCCCAAGTAGCCCCAAGTTGCCTGGGAATGAGCAAGTGTGCTGTTGTAGGGCCCTATAACTCCACGGTCATGGAATCACAGACGGAATCACAGAAATTGGACATTAAAAGAGGAATTCAATACAAACGCGGAATATCATGGAAATGGCTGACATTTTACATTAAAGACTTTTTATTTTGGAATAAAAAGGAATGTTTTCCCCGGGCAAATGCTCCAAGGGAATCACTAGGGCTGGGGACAATGCACGCTTCACTTCCCCTCCTCCTCTCATTAACAATGCAAACATGTTGAGGCTAAGCTAAGCACCGGCTAAGTTGGCAAAGAAGCTACAAAACTCCCAACGATTATTATGTGTCAGACAATCAGATGTTCTGCAAATTTTGTCAACATGCTGTTGACTGGACCTGTAAAGATACATGTGAGGGCCACCTGAAGAGTGAGTTACTTTACACATTGTCTTGGAGTTAATTTGCGTAAAATAATAAAAACAGAATTCTCAAAAAATAAAAGTGAAAAACGATGTGGGAAAAATTAAAACGGAATTTGGGAAAAAAGTAAGACAGATTTTATAGGATCATACTGTTGTGCCTCAAAACAATGGTCTATCAGCACAAGCACTTGGGGCTATTATGCGGACAACTTTGACTGGAGTAGAGTGTGTCTGTTAACGGATACATTAGGTTCATGGGAACATTGCAGAGAATAAGAAACTTTTACAACACTCCTGCAATAGGCAGCTTGTTTCTCATCTTCCTGGAGTAATTCAACATCGGTATTGTTTCTGCATCAGAGCTCAAAAAGTTGTACCTGTGCATCTTTATTTACAATTCCCAAGTCTGAAATAGATTGGTGAAAGGAAAATGCATGAATAAAAGGAGACATAGGTTAAATTCTAAATATTTCAGGTGCACTCTTAAACTGGCACATATTTACCTCCGCCAAGGAGGTTATGTTTTTGGTGGTGTTGGTTAGTTTGTCTGTTTGTTTGTCTGTTTGTCTGTTTGTTTGTGTTCAAGATAACTTGAAAAGTTATGGATGGATTTGGATGAAATTTTCAGGAAATGTGTGGCTTGGGGTAAGGAAGAAATGATTAGATTTTGGGACTGATCTGGATCACCATCCGGATCCAGGAATTTTTTTAAGGATTTTTTAACATTGCGAGATAGGACCATTTTCGCCAAAGTGGACTGAAGCTGCTTGGCGGAGGTCTGCGCTCTCTGAGTGCTTTTATAGCTTTATTTATATTATTATTTTAACTTTTATTTATATTTTTGTTTGTATCTATCTTTTTATATGCTATTAATGGTGCTTTGGAGTCTTTCAAAGGGATTAATAAAGTTCTGTCTAATCTAATCTAACATAGCTTTTTGTCGGCTTTATTAGGTACACCTTGTTTGTGATGGGTTGGACGCCCCTTTAGAACTGCTTTAATTCTTTGTAACATAGACTCAACAAGAAACATCCCTCAGAGAGTTTGGTTGGTATTGATATATAGCATCACACAGTTGCTGCATCCGTGATGGGACTCTACCACTCCACCATACCCCAAAGATACTCTATTGGATCGAGATCCGGTGACTGTCATGTACAAGAAACCAGTTAGAGATTATTTGAGTTTTGTGTAATAACACATTGTCCTGCTTGAAGTAGCCATCAGAAGACTGGTACACTGTGGTCCTAAAGGGATGGACATGGTCATACTTAGGTAGGCTATGACATTAAAGCATGCTAAATTGATAGCAACAGGCACTAAGTGACCCAAGGTAATAGTCCTCTCACTTTTGCACCACTTAGTTTTTGCTTAAATAACTGTAATTTTCTCTTTGTTAGATCATTCTCTATCAACCCTTGAGATTGTTTTGAGTGAAAATCCCTGTAGATCAGCCATTTCTGAAATATTCAACAGAGCCCACCTGGTGCCAACATCCATGCCACTTTCAAAGTCAGTTGAATGACCTTTCTTGCCCCGTTGTAATGCTCAGTTGAAACTTCAGCATGTTATCTTGAGGATGGCTCCATGACTAAAACACAGAGTTGCTGCCATGTGATCAGCTGATTAGCTGTGCTAATGAGCAGTTAAATAGGTGTACCTATTGAAGTGGGCTGTAAGTGTAGATTTACCTGATTGGTGAATGATTAACGCCAAACCCCCTCCAGGGAATGTCATTTGCAAATGTCCTGTGTACACACTCTCACAGCTGCAGCGGAGACTCCTCTGAGTTGACTCTAATGATACCCATGTGATTTATTCAGCAGCTCCATGATCGCTGTGTTAAAAGCACTGCAGGATTGACCTAATATGCCGTGCCGTTGCTTTTCTTTCTTATTGTGCTTTTTTATTGTAAGGGAGACCTTAAGAAGCACCAATAGAAGCACATCATCACAAAAGACGTAGGAAATATGACATATTTCCTCGGGGATATTTGTGCTTTGTGTCTCCGTGGCCCACTTCTCCTTCATATTGATGCTTTGATGCACACGAATGACAAACAACTGCACCACATGGAGAGGTCTTTTTAGTCAAATCCATTAAGGGAGAGGACTAGAGAGCAGCCATTGATGAAATGTTTACTCTTTGTCTTGTTTAGCGCTGAGTAAAAAGACTTTCCAATTGGGTTAAAGGAAGATCCTTAGTTTCCCTTTTAATCCCACACTTGCACCCCGTATCCAGGCAAAAACAAAAGCCGCTAAAGATAAGACCAAAACAGAAGAGCATGGATATACTGTTGAATGGCTCATAGAGGATATTTATGTAATCTGGGGGCACCAGGGCTGACACAAACCCGACTCAGAGCCGCTGTTGCAGAGAGAGGCCCAAGGACAGTAGCAAATTTTCCAAATCCCTGGTAGACACAGAAAGTTAAGACATGCTGTGTTGCAATAAAACAAAAGCCCAACCCATTTATCTGAGCATCCCACACAACCCCTGGCCCAGATTTACAGCCCCGAGCATCCACAGCTACCAAATCTTCTGGCATCCGCAGTTATTGACGGGGAAGAGCGAGAATCCCGCCGAGGAATTCTGAGCTGGAGGGGCTCGCTCTCCGACAAAACATGAGCTGTTCCTAAATGCTTCTGAATCACACAGCAGAAGTTGATGTATGGTGGCCCTAAAGTGCAGATTACAAAGACCTATTGGAAAAACAAACAAGGACAAATAAGAAAACACTACAACACATGAGGAAATCAAGTAATTAAAAAAATAAATAAATAAATAAAATTACAATTACATATTAGAAAACACAAAAAAGACTGCAAAGCAATAAATAGAAATAACACATGGCACACTGAAATGAAATTAATCAATATAACTCAATGACAACAAACAGCCACAAATCCAAAAACACATCAGCAAGAAAGACAACACAACAGTACATGAAAAAGCCCGTCATATAATAAAACATAAAAAGAAATGACAATGTGAGTCATACAATATGACTATAAAATCTGAAAGAGAGATAAGAAACCACCTCATCTCATGAGAAAACAATTACAAATGAAAATTAACTGAAAAATAAAACACAGAAATACAAGAAAACACAGTGAGAAAAAGAAAACAAATCAAAATTTCACACAAGCAAATAAAAGATATGTTTAATGTGAATTACTGACAAATAAACACAACAAAACAAAAACCATGATCACAAAATTTAAGAAAACAGCAACAAATCCAAAAAACCCACAACAAATAACAATAGCATATAATAGCACATTAACAAAAAAACAAAACAATAAATGACAATAAAATAATAAATAGAAATATTTTTCTTATTCTTAATATTGATCCTTCTATCTCATATTGTACAAAGAGTTTCAATTATGCTGTCTGGTAGGATTTTATTTTATCTTGTATATGTCTTGTACATATACTGTACTTCTTACAGCCATTTTATACTTATAACTATTTTTTACTTTGATAACCATCTATTGCACTGAAAAAAAGATACGCTCTCCAGTCTGTCTGACAATAAAGGGCATTCTGATTCTGATTCTGAAATAAAACAACACTACCAAAAAAAAAAGATTATTATAAACGCACTGACAAATAGAAGAGCACAGATATGCACAAGAAAGCAATGAAAAGAAAAAAAACAATAACAAATCAAAATTTCACATTGGCAAATAAAAAAGAATATTAATTTAAGAAAACATTGAGAATTAAACACAGCAAAATATAAAAAAAAAAAACATATGCTTCACATTTGTTTTGTATTTCCCAGTTATTGTTTTATATACTCATTTGTCACTAGTGTTGGTGTAATGTTTCATTAAAAAACTTTATAGTTGTCATTATTTTGTAATTTGTTGTTGTGTTAAAGCTCCTCAGGGGCACCATATCATGATGTAAAATGTAATGTGTTTTAATCACATTTTGAATTATGACAGATTGTCTCCCATTGATTTCTCTCTTTCTCTGAATTTGTGGGGAGGGTATCTCATACTATGTGGCATTAAGAGTTTATGGATTGTTTGACAAAGCCCGAGCTTTGATGAGCATTTGTAGCCCCCGGAGACTAAAGACAGCCGCTCCTCCATCAAGAGCAAAATACTCTGTGAAAACAAATAAAAACAGGCCCTCTCTCATCATTAGATCTAAAGCACTTAATCCTACATGCAGACGGCTCCCCTCTCCCCCCTGAAAACCTGCTCTTTGTATCTATCACGTATGGATTTCCTGTGTGCAGTTCGTCTGAATACAAAGTTACTTCTTGGATAGTCTTTGCGCCAACATTACTTCTCTGCTTTCCACAGGGGTGTGGATCTAAAGACTTCTAAATTCTTCAGAGGGTAGAAAATAAATTCATGAATTACAGAGGAAAGAAGTTCTGCCCTTAGAGAGACAAGAGTAATTGATATAGAATAAATGGTTTTATTCCTTAAAATAAGGAATTACATTTTTTAAGAAGTAATCGACATTTTTTAAAGGCTAAATAAAAAAAATATATATATATATTTTTAATACATAATGTGTTCAACTGTGCACAGAGGCACAGCAGGTAGTGCATGTGCCTCACAGCAAAAAGGTTGCTGGTTCAATCCCCATGTGGGTCGGGGCCTTTCTGTGTGAACTTTGCTTGTTCTTCCAGCTTCCCCCCACAGACCAGAAACTTTCTCATTAGGTTAATTGGTAACTCCAAATTACCCTAAGCTGTGAGTGTGAGTGTGAATGGTTGTCTGTCTCTATGTGGCCATGTGATTGGCTGCCAACTGGTTCAGGGTGTACCCCGCCTCTTGCCCATTGTCAGCTGGAGGAGACTTCAGCCCCTCGTGACCTCAAAAGGGATAAGAAGAATAGATAAAAGATGTTTAACTTAGTATTACCCATCAAACCAGGAGACAGTATCTCAGGAAGTGTTTGAGAGATTTTCTTGACACTCAGATCTAACCTTCATCTGGATTCAACGATGACCTTTTTTGACTTTGCAGTTCATAAGTCAAAGTTTTTTTTAGTCCTGTAGTCATCCTTTGCTTGGCACATTTAGGCCCTACCCACATATTTAGCTGTGTTTCTCATTCATGAATACATTATCCTTAAAAGTTGCACCTCATTGTAAAGGTGACTAATCAGACTTTCCAAGGATGTAAAAGACAATAGCAGTTGGTATGACTGAAGGGGAGAAATAATTTAAGGAAATAATGTTTGACTTTTTTTAAAGCAGTGTATATCACGTATATTTGTGGGACATGGGACCTTTAAGTATTTTTTCTCACAATGTAGAATCATGAGTTGGACCCAAAACTTAAAATTCTAGTGCAAAGAGCTGCCTTGAAATTTTGAGTTTTTGTTGCTTTTTTGTTATTACACTGTGATTATCGGCAGAAATCCAATATTTTACAACCCTGGTTTGTTCCCACGTTTTCTTGCTCTCAACAAGACCAGGATTTGAAGGTTATAGTTCAAAGACTATGAGGTGTCAACCCCCTTACCGACTCAAACATGCTGTAAAATGTGTTCTAGAGATTTTGCCCGAATATCCTTTCTGAGTTACGGATGAACTAATTTTGGAGGTATGAGGTCAGAGGCCAGAGGTCATGTTTGACCATTTCCTGTAAGATTTATATATTTCATTTGACCACAGAATTCCTCATTCCCCTCTTCACAAACAACTGCATGTCGAGTTAAATACGTAAATTGGGTCTAGTTTCAGATCATTTCCTAGCTTTTTTTGTAAATGAAAGCTGACTATAGCGAGGAAATGCATGTTTAAAAAAAAAAAAAGATGAAAAATTAAATTCACTTCCAAGAGACTAAAAAGCTGTCTATTCTATTGCTTTTTTAGATAGACCAAATTTGACAAACCTGATTTACCAAGGGGCCTTTTCATCAACATACACAGCTATATGTCTGGCTCCTAACAATCCTCAAACCCTCCGGCAGTCATCATCTATCATTGTCTGACAGTATATGCCCCTAGGAACTGATGTGAATTTCTACAGCATCGTATGAATTGAGTTTTATTCATTGTCCTTCTGAAGAACTTTTGTTAATTGTCAATATGGAAAACTGATTTTAAATGTGCCAACAGTCAGACTTCAAAACAAACCAAACAGTGAATTTAGGATGAGAGTTGCAGCGGGTAACTGCAGAGCATCAGAACACATAAATAGATTTGATTATTTATCCCTCTTAACAGGAGACACACTTCTCTCTCCCTCTGACACAGAAAAAGTCAGACTCAAAGTTTTTTAACGTGGGTGTGTAATGGCTGAACTGGAGGTAAATCTATGAGCATCAAGCACCAATTCCAATGAAGTTGGGACATCTTGAAAAACTTAAATAGAAACAGTATGTGATGCTTTGTAAATCTTTTTTGACCTATATACAGTTGAGTACAATATAAAGACACGATGTTTAATTGTTCAAACTGATCACCATTATCAGTTTTTCCTGAAAATATTCACTCATTATGGAACTGATGTCTGCATCAGCTTTCAAAAAAAGCTGTGACAGGGGCATGTTCACCACTGTGTTACGTCATCTTTCCTTTTAACAACACTCAATAAGCATTTGGGAACTGAGGACACTAACTGTTTTGCAGATGGAATTTTTGCCCATTCTTGCTTGACGTACCACTTCAGTCGCTCAACTGTCTGATATTGGATTTTTCTGATATCCATTATGCCTTTATTTCTAAACTCATTATCTCCGATATCGATATTTTGTTTCAAGAGCCCAAATTCTCTGCTTAACTAAAATGGACCTGTTCCTTCCATTATTACAGTCCATTTGTGTTGGACACAGATGTGAAGCAAGAAAAACAACATTTTATTATTATTTAATAATTGGATTCATAAAGTGGACATTGTGTGATGATGCGGCACACGATCAGGGCACATTGTACGTTTTGCTGATATTACAGCCAATATATGGAGTTTCTTGGCTGATTTGTGTAGTCAAAAAATGGGCTATGAATATTGGCAAAAATGTTCATATCTGCCAATGCCGATAATCTGCCTTTGGGCAAATATCTGCCAATGCTGACACCCCTACTTTATAATGCACCACACATTTTCAGTGTGAGGCAGGTCTGGATGGCAGGCAGGCCAACCTAGAACTTGACTTTTACTGCAAAGCCACACTGCTGCAACAAGAGCAAAATGTGTCTTGACATTGTCTTGCTGAAATATGCAGGGACGTACCTGATAAAGATGTTGCTTTGATGGCAGCGTATGTTGCTCAAAAACATGTATGTACCTTCAAGCATTAATGGCGGTGTTAAAGCACTCTGTGTTTTCAATAAAGACAAGAAAAGTGCTATCGAAGCTAAAGTCCATTTACCTTTCCATCTAAGTCAGATCCCTTTGTGTTTAACACCAGAATTACCGGTTGGTCATTCCATTGCTTCCAGCTATCAGGACTTCTCCACCTCTTTCACAGCATGTCCCCTATTTTTCATGCTGTCAGATCCAAAACAAGAAAACAAAAGTCAAGAGACTTGAAAATAGGGCTGTGTTCCTACAAAGAGTATGCGATCGCTTTGGATACGACATAGATCCTGGATGTTTTTCTTCTCTAAAGCAGAGTAAGGGAATAGTACAAATATTAACAGCTGTAACAGTAATACATTTTATCCTCATGTGCCTTTCACAGCATACAAGGACATCCTACAGGGCGGCAGGAGGGTTTTAGAAAGTGGACAGAAAAAGAAGACTTAAGGGTGTGACAAGGTGTTTTGATGTGCAAAAGGTCAGATAGGTGTTCAGGAGTAAGGCTGTGAATGGTCTTAAAGGTGAGGAGCAGAATCTGTGTATGTGTGTTTCCAGTCCTTTGACAGAGTTTATCAGCCTTACATTTCTATGAAAGTGCTCCAATAACATTATGTTAATTTTGGAATGCTTCACTCAACATTTTAATCACAACAGGTGAAATGTGATTGTGAAGGCTCGTTGTCAACAAAGTCACACATCTCAGCAATAATCCTTTGAGTGCTTAAGTGCAGGATAATTTCTGCAGGAAGAAACCTCATAAATGTGATGAACAGGGCATGGTAAAAGTGGTTATATATCCAGTCTATTCTTTTGGAAACAGCCTGTTGACTAACTGGTGTGAGCACTATTTGACACTCAAGCTTACTTACTAGGATGCACTTCTGATCTGGCTGTGGGACAGACACTGCAGAGATAGGTACAGGTTTGTTTTAATCAAGCATATTGTTTTTGTGTGTTTACAAGGACTGAATGAGAAAACTGCATTTTCATTATCAGTGCAACATAACGTGTGATGGGCCCATGGTGAGACAATGAATAAATAATAAGATAAATTAACACCTGCAAATAATGTCCCTTTCTGCTGGGTTTGGCCTGCGTGCCGTGCGTAGCATCTGTGATCAGAGAGAGAGGCCAGCCTGTTGGATCTGACCCCGAACATGAGCCTTCTTACAGGTTTATATGATATTTCTCTGCACTCTAGTACATTTTTTGACTCATCTGCTGTGGAAGCATAGAGAAGAGGAACTTTTTAAAACTTAGGAAAACTGACCAAAAATAAGGATTTTAAAAGGAAGATAGACAGAGAAAGGCAACTTTTCAGAGAGGTCACCTCACAGGTAGTTTGTGTTTATCTTTTTTGTGTTGTTTTATCAGTAATCTAAAATCAGGATGATACTTTTTTTAAAAGTGCTCAAGGCTCAAGAGGATCTTTACACAGCTCTTTCTTTGTTTTCTCACCCACCTGCAACAACATTTAACAATCTCTTGCAGAGAGTAGCATCGATGCTAACAGCTTCAGTAGCAGTTGTATCATATCTTGACCACATTTCTTTATTAGTTGAAAAACAAAATAAAAACACTGCAAGCTTCTCAATAGAAAAGACATTTTCACTCCACTTCCGACATGTTTTATATGTTCTCTCCTTTACACCCTGACAGTAGTGCAGTGGACTTAGTGTACTTTTTAAAGTACACTAAGTAAAATTTAAATCAATTATTTGAAAAACATCCTACCCAATTTTTGCAAATCTGTGTCCAAATCAGCAGGAACAGATAAACCAGTTAGAAGACAGAGCAGTGTTTGGGCTCCTTTTTTTTTAATTTATTTTTTTATTATTGATTGCAAAACAAAACAAAACAGACAAAACGTAAGACAAAAAACAGGACAGAAGAGAACATAAAAGACATACAAACAGCTCAGTTTCACAATTTAGGAGAAGATAATAGATAATGCTTAACAAAAAAGAGAACAATTATAATTGTTAATGACTAATAATGATTTTACATACAATAAAGTGAGAAAGGGAGAGAAGAGAAGAAAGAAAAAAATAAATAAATAAAAGGAAAAGAAAGAAGAGATGGCTGTACTCTGTGTGTATGAGGGAGTGTGTGTGTGGGCGTGTGTGTGTGCGAGTGTCTGTGTGTGTGTGGCTGTGGGTGAGTGTGTTCGTGTATAATTCATATATGATATACAATATTAATGTTGGTAATGGCAGTAATACAAAGAGAGAGATCAAAGAATGATAACAGTTATATATATCATGGCAATAATAATAGGAAAATTAATAGTTGTGATAGCAATAGTAATAGAAACTAGACAATTTCCACACACGGAAACCAAGCGAGGGTCCCGGGCAGAAGGGCACGACCGCCCCACCACAAGGCCTCGCCCAGGTCCAAAGCGTTTGGGCTTCTTTTGAAAGTTGTAACAACTTTGGAGCTAAAATTTGCACTTCACATGTTTATTTATCGCAAAAATGATTTTCATCGCAATATCAAATATTCAGTTTCTTTTGATTAGAATATGACCATAGTTGCTAATGTTCGAAAACACTTTTAACTACTAGGTCGCCGGTCGGGCACGGCCTTTCTGTGTGAAGTTTGCATGTTCTTCCAGTGCATGCCTGAGTTCTCTCCGGGCTCTCCGGCTTCCTCCCACAGACCAAAAACATGCTCATTAGGTTGGCTGGTGACTCTAAATTGCCCTTAGGTATGAGTGTGAGCGTGAATGGTTGTCTGTCCCTCTATGTGGCCTTGCGATCGACTGGCGACCGGTTCAGGGTGTACCCTGCCTCTTGCCCAATGACAGCTGGGATAGGCTCCAGCCCCCCCCCACGACCCCGAAAGGGAGAACCGGTATAGATAATGAATGAATGAATGAATGAGTTTTCACTACTGAAAACCCCCGATCCACCTTCACACTCTCTCTGTCTGAAATGCTCTGTTGGAGGTCCTGTCACTTTAAGGGCCCTCTGCTGCCCTTGCCACCCCCAGCCAGTGAGCTTGAGCTGGGATGCACAACATTGGATTTTGCCAATATTTCTGAACTCATTAGTGCAGATACTGATGTGTTTTGGCCCAAAGTATGCTGTCTTTACTTAACTAAAATGGACCTGTTCTTTTCATTGTGACAGATTATTTATGTAAGGAACAAATGTGAAACATGAAAAACATTTAATTCTCTTGAAATGATAGTTGTGATTTCAAATTGTAAACATTCAATGATAATTTCATGAAGAATTATGGTACCTTTACACATTCTGTGGATATTTCAGCTGAAATATAGGATGAAGAAGTCAGTATGTATTTATTTAATTTGTTTTTTTTATTTATTTATTTGCACATATTTAAAAGAAACATCAAAGAAAACAGTAAAAAAGACTAAGTTACTAGTGCAGGTGACATAGAAACCCAATGAGGGCCTATTTACAAACCTCACCTTAAGAGTAAAATAAAGATGAAATTAAACATTAAAACCTGGTGATAAAAGAACAACAAGCAAACAAAAAACAAAACAAAATTATAATAATTTTACCAAAAATGAGAGTTTACGCCAACACAAATGAAACACAACAGAACAAAATGGTACATATACTAAACTATATTTTGTCAAGTCAAATTGAAAATTCATTTAACCAATCATCACGACCAAACATTTTTAGCCCCAATCTGTATCTTGACAAGGACTTATCAAGATACAGGCTTTGTCAGTAAATAAAAGTGTGTGCTCCATAACTGAGCGCTGTAGCATAGCCAATTTAAAGATTGTGAATATTTGCAGATACTGATGTTTGGCTTTCTAAGCTATTATCTGTAGATACTGTCGCACTAACAAAATCATGCACCACTTTTTTTTTTTTTTTTTTAATATTTGTTGTAATAACAGAGTTTGAGGGCTGTCTGTGGCCCCTGGGCTGACAGTTGCCCACCCCTGGTATAGATAGTTGATGTATGTATGGATTTATTTCACATGTGGGGTGAACTTGTCTTTTCCCTCATATGATAATCAAATAGAATAAAAAAAAGGGCATATTCACATGGTGAGAGGAAGCATCTCACAGGAAGGACTTAGTTTGAAAGGACTTTCAAACTACATTTTAATGCCTTAAGTATTCAATTTTACAACGAAATGAGTTGAAATGGTGGTTCAAGGGCTGTTTGGCCCACAAGCTGACAGTTGAATAGGTCTGACTTTAAACCTTGCTGTTTATTACCATCACGCAAGAGAACCTTAAATAAAAGCAGTGTTTTATTTCTGCTGGGAGATAAATTCACTTGATTTATATTTTTTTTCACTGCCAACTCATAAAACCTGAAAAGAGTAATACCAATCATCCACCTCCACACATAAACACAAAGTGAGACACGCCTCTCTGCTCCAGCATTTATGCTCACCAGGCTTTGTGTTCACCACAGGGGTAAATATTGGTAATAGATTTTGTGCCATTTCAGCTCTCTGGGATATTTGTGTATGCTGTGAAGCCTTGTCACATGAAATTTTACAGCTGTCATGGAGTCATTTTCATTTTGTTTGCCCTTCGTTGGAGCTTCGAGGCTAAAAAAAACAACAACGGCCTCATTGTTCTGTCTCATCTATGCTCATGCCCGCTAAAAAAGGAACATAAAAAAGTGTGCTCCCTCCGTGAGCCCCTGCTAGCTTCACTCGTATATCAGCACAGTTCAGGCACAGAGGAATAGTTTTCAAAGTGTCACCGTTTAGGGCATGGTTTGGATGTCAGCAGCTAAATGAATAAATAATGTGCCCTCTAGTTGCATTTGATGTTGCAGGATCTGATCTGATATGACTTTTCACTCAAGCTAGCTAACATCCAGATGTTAGAGGAAAAGCACTTTTTTCCCCTCAGGTCACTAATGAAACATGGAGTAAAGAGGGTGTTTGCCATTGCTCCGACGATATAAACTTGGTAAAAGAAAAGAGGCAGATAAGAGAAATTGATTTACAAATGTTGCATTGAATCTGGGTGCTTGATCACAGAGTGAGTGTGTACAGTGTCTACAGTATGTGTTGTCATTGCTCTGGGCTGCCCTGCTGCTAAGGAAGGCAGATCCGGTAAGTGCGTGATGTGTGCAGATTTTTAGGAAGCGCAGACAACCCGAGGCAAAATTTGCCTGCAGTGTTTGGACATGGCCTACTTCTAAGAGTGCAGTCATTAATGTGGAGCTGTTTAAAGTACACAACTTTAATTCATGCACAGATTCCCCTTATGCAGAGTGTCTGCACTGCGTTTTGTCATTCTGCCAACTAAAGAGTTTATGCACATTTAAACACAGATACTGCATACAAATTAAAGGTATGGCTGCACCCCATGTGATGAGCTGAGGGCTGGGAGATACGGTCATGGCTCTATATTGTTGTCTGTGTGGTGATTAACAATATACAGTGTTTTCCACAGACTGATACAGGACTTGAGGGTGGGGGTAAGGGAAAAGTTGTCGGTTTCAACTCCATACTGAAATATAAATTCAAAAGCATCCTTGAGCTTAAGGTGGGCTAAGTCTGATGTGAACTGAAAACAGCAGATAACATGGACTTCATGTAGCAAAGTGACTGTTTGCATTGTAACCCTTTTGCAGTGCAATGATAATTGCAAAGACTGAACTGTACCCATTACCCTTGATAACCTGTTTGTTTTACTGTACCTGTTTTGTTTGGAGAAAAAAGAAAAAAAAATAGGATAAAGTTAAAATAAAAAAGACATTTGAATGGAAAATTGAGCAGCTGTCTGTGCCACCAACGACACCATGGAATTTAATGCCTGCATTCAAAGCTCCTGTTACCAGGTTTAACTTGGAAGAAAATGTAATTTAATTAAAATGAATGGTTCTGATTTAAAAAAAAAAGTTATCTTACTACGGCTGACACTGTTCCCAATAATTAAATTCAAATAGTTTTTGAACATATAAGCTAATATTTGAAATTAGACACAGGAACAAGGCTTTTAGATCATTTTACTGATTACCTCTCCTGAGGCCACACCGATGGCCTACATGTCCTTGTATATAAATCTTACAATCTTAATGGCCTTTATTTCTACGCCTTTAGCAGAGGGCCTGCCAAGGAGGATAAGGCCGCACGGGGCTAAGCACAGGGCGAGGCTTTACTGGACTGCGGTGGACGAAGTCCGACAAATAGGCCTGGGGATTTGTCATGGATGAGGAGTGGGCCAGATGCTCTGCACATAATCGTCGCACAGTGGAGCCCAGTGTGCTTCCATGCAGTGCTCTTAGGATGTTTTTATTGTCCGCTCGGAGTGGCTTTGCCTGTGCCCCATTTTCTTGAGCTGTACATCCTGATGTTGAGGTCAAAACAACAATGGACAGATGGGTTGCTCTAGGAGCACCCTCTGTTGGATTGAGTTGTTCATTCCAATTGAATGTGTATGTACAACTTAAATACAGATTTTTTTTTAAGTTTGATTGGATATTCTAATATTAAGTTTAAGGTGATAGCCCTATATCTTACCCTGCATTTTGTCAGAAATAAATCATCATGTCTTAAACACACCATGTATCCAGCTCTAGAGTGGCGTCCTTCTGTTTGGCCTTGAGTAACCCTCTGTAAGCCACAGAGTGTGGGAGCATGTGTGTGATCAGTACCTTGGTGGTCCATTATTGTCTCGTGGACTTTGTAGCGCCTGCATGTGTTTGAATAATGTCTTGCAGGAGACACTCTAAGTGCGCCGTCTAGGACTCAGGCGTCAGCAATAATATCGGGGGCAACCTCTCCTCCTCCTCCTCTCTCTCCTCTGTGGGCAATGGCATGAGGGATATTACGGCATTAGAGCGTATGAGTTATGGCCACATTGTTCGCTCAATGTCAGGGGACGGCGGCGCTGGTGGTACCACCATGATGGCATCTGTGAAAAAGGTAGAACAGAAGGAATGTTGATTGTTAAATGTGGGTGGAAACACTGCTGGTGGATTTCAGCTAATTTCACTGATGAAGCCACATTCAATTAGGATGCAGCTCTTGTATCAAACAGTTGTAAGCTTGTGACAGCTCCTCTGTTTGATCACAGACACATACAGCTCTCTATTCACAGCAGGATCTTTGCATTTTCTAAAGACAGCCAGCTGGAAAAAAAGAGAAAAGACCAACCGGTGCAATAACATAGGATGCATTACCTAATAGATTTGGCAGAAATACAGAGTTCAGGGCGGTCTGATAAAGCTGGGTTACAGTACTTTAATCAATCACTAAGAACACGAGCCAATTTAGGAAGAAGCCTGACATTCAAGATAGGCTTTCAGACAGGATTAGAAATAGTGAGTGGAGAGGAGACATATCAGCCGGGGCGCGCCAAAGGACCGCTGTCAGGGGACACTCCTACCCTCCTCCATGTGTGATATTGAAGCATGTCTCTGCCTCGTTCCTCCCCCTCCATCCCTTTCATATTTGGAAAGTCACATTCTGTCTCTCTGTCTGGCCTTGCCCCTCAGTTGCTCGAGTTTTTTTCTTCTTTCAGAGAATGCAGATGAGTGTTGGTAACAAGACAGCGTTTGGTGCGGCTGCTGTTTACCCTCTCCCTTCAAGAAAGGGCACTGTCATTTAAAATGTCCCTCAGAGCCCATCATCATCATCTGGATTCTCCGGCCTGTCTAATAATATCTTGAATATCAATGTGAGCATGCAATGAGCAAAATAGGGCGGCTGCTTTGCTAAACAGACTTCTGGGAGTGCCGCTGGAGGAAAAACAGCTGCTTTATTTTTCCCTCATGGATGTTTATTTTCTGCTGTCTTTTTGTCACCTAGCTACATCAATCCAGGCTTGTTATCTGATCTGCAGCTCTTTAGAGCAAATAGTCACCAATCTTTGTTCAATTTAGGGATAAATCTGCCTCAATCTGGAATTTTTAGAAAAATGAAAATAGCTTTCGGAACCCCGAAGAGAAAATCTAGGCCTTTTGCTCCACCCCTGCAGCCTGAGCAGGATCAATGGGGAAGTGAGCCAGGGGCTGCGATGGTGCTGCTGGATAAGGGGGGTTTTCAGCTGTGGTGATTGATATCACCTCACTAATCCCTCTACATCTCTTCTAAATCCACCTGGCTGGAGCTCTGGATGAGCCCATAATGTCATGAATTAGAATGGTAATGCTCCATATTTACATCCCTGATTGTAATATGTTTAAATGTGGATTATTTGTTCTTGGATTGCAACCAGTCCAGAGGAAGCAGACAGGATTACATTTTTGTGATATTTTCAGCTCAGGAATAGATACACGCATTTCCTGCTGCTATGAATTGAAGCTACAACGAGGAGTTTTTACTGGTTATAAAAGAGACTAAAATTTGATATGACTGAGTCTCAGGACCCACGACCACCACCTCCTGAGTGAGACATTGTGACCCATATTTCTGAAAATTCTCAGTCACTGAAACTTATTCTAAGATATGATATGATTAAGGTAGAAAATTAGAGACAAAAATATTTTAATTTATCAAAAAAGCTGACTTTATGCTATGTTTTATTGAGCACTAACATTACCTTGAATTTTTCCTTAAGTTTCCAAAGACAGATTTTTTTCTGTTTTATGTGCCTGGAAAGACACAGCCTATTATATTATCGTTGCCATGGAGACACACACCATTCATTATGTCAACGACTGCTGCATTAATATAGTAATGCAGTGATTAAGTACTTTTGTAGGCCAGACAGGAAGTTAGCATAGCGTGATCCTCTCAACTAAAAGCCTATGGGATTTTTCATGTGTTCTTAGATAATTGCTAAAAAAAAAGGTTTCTTTGAAGCTCCAAACATAATCAGCGCAAATTAATAGCTTTTATCAGGCTATTATGGAACTACAACATGGCGATTCGACTGTGAAGCACCTGCTAGATATTTAATGTATAAATTTACCTTGTAACCCTTTGTTTGATAAATTCCTCTTCATTAAATTACCTGACCAAGTTGGTGCCCATGGCTGTGTCGGTGTATGTGTTGTTGTTAATTTCAGAAGTATCAGAAAAGTTTTTGCTAGTTGTTGTTAGTCGTCTGTTAGCAACCATTCCTTTAAAGAGACATTAAAGTTATAGTTTTGGTGTGTTCAACACAGCCCTTTTCTTTGGGTATTTATCAAAGAAAATATTACTTCTAATCCAGCCACTGTTGTTTTTTGTGCACTTGTAACCTAAAAGTGGGTTAATTATGAGGCTTTCGGTAGCACCGCTGACTGCTCTATATTGCTGAGTGTTTCCTGATATATAAGGACGCATCTTACCAAACAATAATGTTGTTGGTTGGACCTCAAATGCATCACAAAAAACAAGGTGCATATGTTGTGTTGTAATGTGTAGCTCATTCGTTTTACCTGCTTTTATCCTGTTGGCTTATGTGTGAATTTCAACACCGACTTCAACACTGAATGAATAATTTTAGCTAAAATGACTGTAAACAAGGAACAAAGTCCCCACTTGACTTAAATTGGCCTATTCTTTTCATGGCAATGATCTATTTATGCTAGGAACACTCCTTAATAAATGACTTTTGATTTAAAAAGTAGACAATAACTGATGAAGGGTCAACATTATGGTACATTTGCACATTCTGCCAATATAGCCAATTTATGGAATATTTATGGCCAATTTATTTGAGCAAATTATAATCTGTTAATACTGTCTTAAATTTAATTCCTGCCAATATCATTAACTTTATAGGCAATTATCTGCCATTACCAGTATTGTTACAATATTATTGTTCATCCTAGTTAAAATTAGGGATGCTTATGGGTATTGATTCATCATGGGTATCGACCGATATCGGCCTTTTTCAGCATCAGCCATTGGCAATAAGTTGGTGGTGAACAGATGTCAGTTTTCTGATGTTTATTTATTGTTTCATACCAATTTAATGCTGATGTATGGCATACCTAAGTGCTAACTTAGAGACATTTCTTTATTTAAGGCTGTAAAAGTGACCTGTTAGGCAAACTGTGCTCTGGTTTCATGATCAGACATGAGAAAAGTATTGGCATTGTGGGTGGTTTATGCTAATAGAGGTAACTAAAAAAAACATTGGTATCAGCATTGGCCCTGATTTTCCCAATCAGTGGATCACTAGTTCTGATTGACCGCTGTAGTTTGGTTCTTGTAGTTTCTTCAAACTGATGTGCATGTCTAAACCTATTTGGAAAACAGCATCATATAGCAGAGAGGATTAGTATTACTGGAAATATTTTTTTAGCAATTCTCCTCTGCCCTCAGCTGTTAAAAAACAAATCATTTGGCTTCCCTCCTGAACAGCTGTTTATTTGTCCACTTGTAATATCATTTGTAAGTAAGTAAGACCAATAAACTTCCACAGGGGGTGCTAAAATCAACACAGACCAGAAGTCCTTCATAGAATGATGATAAATATGATTTTGTAAAACAGGACGAATTCAAAGCAAACCTATTTGTCTAAATGTCTGGTGTTGTATGTCATTAATTTTCCTGATTATTTTACCTCTATTAATGACTAAAACACTTTGCATTAATGGCTGATAGGGGCCATGTGGTGCAGCATGTGTTTGCTTGGTGTTTGTTTACGCCGCCCGATGAAGGTCACCCCCTCATTAGTGCTGCAGCATCTTTTTTTGATGTTGTGATATACATAGTAATCAAGTGTGGCTCGCATCACTGTTTACTGCTGACCTTTAGTTAAAAGCACATCGCTGTCGGCTCGGTTCAAAACTTAATTATGCTCCCATAACACTGCAGGCGTCATGTACAGTGGACGGAGCACATTTAATCTGTTGTCATTAGGCCATAACCCGGTGCTCCGGCTGTTAATAAAGCCCAGTATATAATGCTCATGAATCCATTATGTCTTTATTATCATATGAAAAATAGAGGCTTTTTTTCTGTCAAGGGCACTCGTGTACATCTCATTTTTTCAGCAGTGTATTCAGAAATTCTTCTCGTCACACCACAATACACTTTGGCACCTCTCACTTCTCTGCAACTACCCGACATTTGCATGTCAATAGCATCATTCTACCACTGTGCTTTTGGCATATGAGAATACACGGAGAGAGAGCCAGCTCGACGAGGCCTCTGAAAAGAAACATCATAATAATGCGTAGGTTCTTACTTTGTCCATTAACATTTCATTTGCTCAAAAAAGTCCTCCTGGTTTGATTGACAATCTTAGTCTGCACAGTTTGGGCTAAAATGAAAACTATTTTTGACCAGTGCTGTAAATCATAATCATTAATCACATTTTTTTTCTTTTTAAATGTAAGGGAATTTTTACATTTTTAATTGTATAATTTCAAAACATATCCTGCTACTCACATACTACCATGTCTAAATTGGAATGAACATCTCTGGGGTTTTAGCTGACCCAGAACCCCAATAACACATCTACCGTTCTACTTTAACACTACTGTCTGATGCCTTTGTAAATACAGCTTGATGAAGGGTGTGCAATTTTTACACTCAAACAGTAAAAAATATGTAAAAAAAAAAAAAGAAGCCCTTACCAAAGAATATTTCTGTTGTATACTTTTACAGTTTTAGTTATTAATAAAATATTGCAGCCCTAAACATCTACAGTAGAATGCATTAACCGCAATGATGTACCACTATCACATGTAGCATGGAGTTAAAGGGATAGTTCAGTATTTTTGAAGTTAGGTTGTGTCAGGTACTTGACAACCGTCAGTGACTTGCCTGAAAGGACTCCCAGCAGCACTGCACCTCTAACAACAACAAGCTGAGACTACCAGTAAGCTACACTGCTGTTGGAGAGTACAGTTATTTTGCATTACTGTGTTAGTTTCATGTAAAAACGAGACACGAAACTATGTTGTGTTGAATATACAACTCAACATGTTTCAGAGTGTATTTTTCCTCCAAGTCTCTGTTTGGCACTATTTTATGATGTAGCATATGGCTATGTGTTTTTGTGTCTATGTGAATTGATGGAGTATAGAGAAAATGAGGCCTAGGTCGCCCCAGCTTAGAATTTTTTCAAAGTGAAGCTCAGATGTCAACCACATTATTGACAATAAAAACAAGACGTCATGGACTGATTGACATTTTGAGCCTAATAATTTACTTTTAGCTCTTTTTCCAAACACAAAGTAAAATCATTACATTTCTTAATCAGCAGTAAAATAAATGCGTGGGCAAAAAAATATAGGTCAAGATATTCGAATTAAAGCCACTTACAATTTTACAATAACCCATAAATAACTTTTCAAAACTCTCAGCTTAGAACTTACATAAAACATCACCGCAAAAGAGAAATCTACACCTTTTTCTGTACAAATTAAAGACAAGAATTTGTTATAGCAGAGAAAAGATTCTTAAATTTGACTCCAGTTCTTCAGATAGATGCCGAAAATACAACTTCTTCAGGGACTCCCTCGTACATGACTTTTAGTATTATAGCAAGATTAGAAAAAAATGGGAAAATGTTGGAGAATTGCTTTCAATTTTTCTAAGAATGAAGTTGGGTTCTCACCAGAAATGTGTCTCTTTCAGAGCTGTAGAAAAATAAGATATCCAACTGGATGGCAAATTCTGTTTTTGTTGTTTCTGTTTAAATAAATATCATATTGCAAGACTGGAAAAACAAGGAGGCAGCATCACTTCAGAGGTGGAAAAGTCTGATGAAGTATTGCCTAAATATTGAAAGGACAATGTTGAAGGGTTGTTGTAAAGAAAAATAATTTAACATTATATAGACCACGGTTTATGAAGTTGTGTAGACTGAATGGAGCTACAAAACAACCCCATCTGTAAACTATAAGAAGCCCAAAATCTACCTTGTTGTATTTATGCCCATGTGTGAAAATGTATGTCCATGAGTTTATTTTTATTTGGTCTTTTTGTTTATTTGTTTGTTGTTTTGTATGTGCATAAATATGACTACAGTGGTCCCCCCTCTATTGCGGGGGTTAGGTTCCAGACCCACCTGCAATAAGTGGAAATCCGCAAAATAGAAATACCCTATTTAAATATCCCTCAGGCATGTTACTATAACTTCAATGGTACTTTTAAAAGAATTTTAAGGTCTTTAAACACACTTTTAAAACAACAGAAATACATTTAAACGCATAGAAAGATATTGAGAGAGCAACAGCAATAGAAAACACAAAAATATTGTACAAACCGTATAAAACGTACGAGTACTGTACTCACAAGCAAAAAAGACTCTGATGACAACGACAATGATGATGAAGCTGTGCAATGCGATGACACTGACGATGATCAGTTGCACTGCACAGTACGGACATTATATTGTGATGCGCAACATTTAAACTCATAAGCAGTGCTGCAGAATGCCACGAAATGGCGAAAATGTACGCAATATCAAAATTAATAGGTCGTACAAAAAAAACCTTGACATACCGGGACCATGAAAACTGAACCGCGATATCACTGGGGTTTAATGTATTGTAGTGTAACTATACTTAGGTTTGTTGGATAATGATATTAATGACTAAGAGGGCAAAGGACAAAATCTTACCCATGAGATTTATTTTATGAACCTGTGAAATGACTTATTCAAAAAGGGTTTACTGTATGAAATTAGACTGTCATTTATTTATGAACTGTCCATTCGTTATGTGAACATACTCTAAATGTAAGGTCATTTAAACAGACATTTGCATTAGACAACCATATACTGTTTTCTACATGAGGAGCACATATTACACAGAGAAATAATTGCCCCAAACCCTGTTTTATCTAACCGTGGGAAGGTCAATATTGTAGTCATGAATAAAATTCCAATAATTGCTCAGCTTTGATTCTCCATCATATATTGGAGACATATAAGGGATGACTTTACACATGCAGTATTTTAAAGCACACGTCTCTTGGGATAAGGTAAAGCTAGAAAAGTGCTACATATGAAGCAAAGAGACACAAAGAGGCACAGTGTGATACTTTTAGACCAGGACTAATGTATTGCTCATCGTTGTTGCATTAACTAGCAGCCTGACTCCATATTTTACCTGAATGTGAGTTTCTGTGTTTGCACATTACTGTTGCTGCCTCGAATGCAAAGGCACAGAGTGCATTATTAGCTCATTAATTTTACAGGCAGCATCTGGGTCACGTCTCAGCTCGGTATATGTATGGTTCTGTGCAGCTCTTTCACACCCAATGATAAAGCTGACCTTTCAATTTTCTCTGAGAACTGCAGCCTACTTACCTTGAATTAAAGCCGTTATTTAGCTTATTAGGCCATGGGAAGATTCATTTTCTCAGCTCACTTACACCGAGTAGCATAACTGCGAGCATACTCTCGTACACATATGAATGCACAAATCTGTTACATTCCACAGCGAGGGCCCGACAGCACTCATTTTCCTTCTTAAAAAAATTAATTAATGTCACATTCTTTTGGACAAGTTGATCTGAATTTTTAATCTCAGTTTGCAGAAAAAACATAATTCAAAATGCAGTGAGTGAAAGCAGTGAATTAGTTGCTCTCAGAGCGGGCTTCATTGCTTTCTGAAATGGTGCATAGCTAAGTGTTGTCCTCAGGATGATCAGCTCTTCAAAGGCCTGGCTTTGTGTGCTTTATGAGGAGACTTCTGTTTGTGTTTTAACATCTTTAATGGGAGTCTGCTGTGTGGCCAGGACACTACAGCCAAAGAATAAATCTATTTTATCCCTGACAAGAAGTGTTCACTGAATTGTAGACATCACTCAATAGTAAATCACCCTATTAATTTCATTTTAATAATCTTTCCAAAGAAAATGAAAATCATGTTAATGTCAGAGATATTCTTCATAAGAAGAACAGTGTGTTAAATGTAAAAACCCTAATTTCAATGAAGCTGAGCTGTTGTGTCAAATGTATTTAACATAGAATACAATCATTTTCAAATAATCGTAGAGCTTTATTCTATTGATTACACAATAAAGACGAAGTATGTAATGTTCAAACTGATTAACTTTTTATTCTCTTATTTTAGATTTCATGCCTGCTTCAAGTTTAAAAAAACTGGGACAGGAGCAGCAAAGACTGAGAAAATTGTGGAATGTGCATCCAAAGATGTAGTAAATCCAGAGAAATCTCTGCATGTAAATGGCAAACCTGAAAACCAACAATGAATGCCTTTGACCTTTGATCCCTCAGGTTGCAGTACAATAAAAATCAACATTATTCTGTAAAGGATATTACCACGTGGGCTCAGTAACACACTGGAAAACCATTGTCAGTTAACACAGCTCATCGCTACATCTACAACTGCATGTTAAGACTCTACCATGCAAAGTGACAGCTATATATCAACAACACTCAGAAATGCTATCAGCTTCTCTAGGATTGAGCTCATCTGACTTACATGAATTAGAAAAGTGTGTTGTGATCTGATGATCAGATTGTGTTTGGAAATCATGGTCATGTCTTTCAGGCTAAAAAACAACAGGACCATTCAGATTGTTATCAGTGCAAAGTTCAAAAGCCAGCATCTGTGATCTTATGGAGCTGTATTAGTGCCCATGGCATGGGCAACTTGTACATTTGTAAAGACACCATTGATGCGGAAATGTACATAAAGATTTTGGAGCAACAAATACCATCAAAGTGATTTGGTTTTCAGGGTTGTCCCTGCTTGTTTCAGCAAGACAAAGCCAAGCCACATTCTGCACATGTTACAACAGTGTGGCTTTGAAATGAAAGAGTGCAGGGACTACACTGGCCTGCCTACAGTTCACGCAGGAATGGGAAAGAATTCCTCCTACAAAGCTTCAACAATTAGTGTCTTCAGTTCACAAATGCTTATTGTGTTTTGATAAAAGAAAAGGTGATGAAACACAGTGGTTAACACGTCCCTGTCTCAGCATTTTTGGTACGTATTGCAGGCATCAAATTTAAAATGAGTACCCGTTTTTTTTTTTTTTTTTTACAAATATTCAAAGTTTATCACTTTGACTATTAAATATCTTGTCTTTGTAGTGTATTCAATTGTATGTAGGTTGAAACTGATTTGCAAATCATTTTAGTTTGTTTTTATTGTACACTGTACTAATCGTCCAAACTTCTTTGGAGTCTGGGTTTGTATTTTAAGTCAGAAAGAATATGGAATTTCTGTTCCTCCCTGTTTCACTATCTGACCACAGAATTCAGCAACTGCTTGATTTGATTGGTCCTTAGCTGGAGAGGGAAGTGATCTGTTCACACTTACATTTAAAATAGCTCACATTTAAAAAAGATGTGAACAGGACAGAAAAAAAATGCCAAAGATTCGAATCAAGCATTCAGTCCTGCAGTGTCATTTCAGCCTGTTTGCATCTCTCTATTTGATTCTGCCTTTGCATGCGTCAATTCGGGCCAAGGACGGCTGCTTACTCTCTTGAACCCAGAGCAATAGCATCAATACCAACCATCGGAGCTGATCTGTCCTAGATTTTATAATGCAGTGCCAATTAACTTGGAACCCTAAATGTGAGAGATCTGCTCCCTGTGTAATTACCGCCTAGACCTCAATTAACTCACAGTAAACCCCTAGTTCAACTCTATATGTTTGTGAAGTGTTAATAGCTGTTCTAAGAGAAATGTTCCCCCCACTGCCTCTGCTGTCAATTCTTTGGTGCCGTTAATCCACACGGATCAATATTCAATGCACGGCATATTGTTGGACACATTACTTTAAATGACTTACATTAAGCATTCGATACAGAGTTTAAATAGGAAATAACCCATTTATTCCAAATGATACCCTCATTAATCTTAAGCTATAATCAATCAATGTAAAGTGAGTGAGCTTTCTTCCCCGACAGTAACTCTGATAACTGTCTCAGAGCTCTGTGACAGGCAGCATTTAGACTAAAGAGAGCAGCAGGACTATAACACGGCAGTTTCCATTTGAAGTGGTTGTCATAAACTTTGATTCTCTTTATATATATACGTTGTAGCATGCCAGCGTGGTTCAGGTTCCTTGCACTAGCCTGTATTTTATTAGAGATGCATCCCAGAGGGCTAAAAATCCATCCTCCTCTTCACTGTAAGCCAGAAATTGATGTTAGCGCTTCCATGTTGTACGTGTTGCCCTCTCTGTGGAGGAGATGAGAGGAGCTTCTTTGAAATATCGGCTGAATTCTCCTCGGTAAACCTCAGTGTGTGTAAAAGCAATTCAATCATGTTTCATGTATGTGCAGCAGGTCCAATCATACATGTCACCTTAGCACATTTGTTCGATGATTTCACCCACAACTGGGAATGCAACATGGGGAAACATCTGTGTTAGCAAATGACGTTCAATGCCTGAGACTGTAATCAGTGACACTTTGGTGATGATGAGAGAAGTTTATGGTTTTATTACTGGTGCAGCTGCTTTAAATTACAACTCCAAGCCAGATGCCTCCTGAGTTCCAGCCAATCACCAGCCAGATACTAGCCAAACTCCAGTCAGTGGGAGTCGCCCCCCCAGGTCCCTCTGAGGATGTGCCTAAATTTCAACATAAACATACCTATTCATGAAATTGCAGGGTGCAGGAAAAAATGTGAAATCTGATTAACTTTGTTTTTTTGCAAATATTCACTCATTTTGAATTTCATGCTTGTAACTCATTCCATGTTAGCGCTGTGTTACATCACCTTTCCTTTTAGCAACATTTGATGAGCATTTTGTAACTGAGGACACTAATGGTTGAAGCTTTGAGGGTGGAATTCTTTCCCATTCTTGCTTGAAGTACAACTTCATCTACTGAACAGTTCAGGTTCTCCGTTGTCGTGATTTTCCGCTACATCGTGTGCCACATATTTTCAATGGAAGACAGGTCTGGACTGTAGGCAGGCAAGTAAAGTCTCCATCGCCTTGATACTACAAAGCCACACTGTTGTATCATGCAGAATGTGGATTGGGATTGTCTTGGCGAAACAAGCAGGGACATCCCTGAAAAACATGTCACGTGGATGGCAGCATATGTTGCTCCAAAACCTGTATGTACCTTTCAGCATCAATGCTGCCCTCACGGATGTTCAAGTTACCCATGCCATGGGTACAAACACACCCCCATTCCTTCACAGATGCTGGCTTTTTAACTTTGCTCTGATAACAGTCCGGATCGTCCTTTTCCTCCTTAACCCAGGGGACATGACGTCCATGATTTCTATAAACAATTTGAATTGTGGACTCGTCAGACTACAGCAGACTTTTCCACCTCGTGCCAGTCCATCTCAGATGAGTTCAGGCTCAGAGAAGCTGGTGTTGTTTCTGGGTGTTGTTGATGTATGGCTTTCATTTTGCATGGTAAAGTTTTAACTCGCACTTGTAGATGTTGGGACAAAATGTGGTAACTGACAATATTTTGTATTATGGATTGTAGATGTTTAAATCCCTAAAATCCTGTAGCTTTCTTTAACTTTCCCAGTCTTCTTTTGCCCCTGTCCCAGCTCTTTTGGAATGTGTTTCAGGCATCAAATTCAAAATGAGTGAATATTTGAAAAAAACAATGAAGTTAATCTGTTTGAGCATTAAATTTTTGTCGTGTGTTGAATTGAATATAGGTCTAAAGGGATTTTCAAATCATTATATTCTTTTTTATTTATGATTTATGTTATGGAATATCTTTGCGTATTAGTGGGTATGTTAAAAAACTGTTCTAATTTGTTATCTGGAAAAAGTGACAGGTCTTATGGTAACAGTAATAAATGTTTGATATTTGCACGAACTATTGTGTTTTGTAATAGATCATAGATAACAAACAATAAAAGATCATCCTGAAATTATTAGTCACTCTAATGATAGTGAATTAAATCACATGCCAGACATGATTGATTGCAGCACTTGGAGTTATGCAGGTCCACAGCAACAATCCAGAGCAACCTGAAAAACAAGAACCAGAGAATAGCATCAGAACCAAAAAAGAGGAACAAAACCTCTTTTGAGCAGGGGTAAAACAGAGGGGGTTATAAAATTGCCAAACACAAAATCTGTGAGGATTTATAGTCAAGAAACTCAAAAAGTTAATGGGGACGAAATGAGTAAAATATGTGACCTTTAAATAGAGCGTAGAATCCCGCTGCTAGTTTGACTGGACATTCATTGTAGTTATTGTCATTTGCGTAACATGACTCATAAATCTAATAAGCAAGAGTCTGTTTCAGTGTTTATTCTCGGTGCTTTGGCCATTTCCAAGGACGTGACAAAAGCCGTCCTCAGCTTGTTCTCTATTCCTCAGCAGCACTTTGGAGCTGCGTTGGCAGGGTGATAGAAATCACACACCGAACACTCTGTCAAAGAGGACGGATCACACCCTGCAAACGGCATCTGTGGGAGGCTGGATAATGAGTATGCCATGTGTAAAGCCTTAATGTGTTTACATACGGCTAGATTAGAGACGGACCCAGTACTTGCCCCTGTGGTTTCTCAAAGATTCCCTGTGGGCCGCTTGAGTGATTAGCTACTCTGAGTTTTTTCTTTTCAGTGGGAGTGTCTGGTGGGACTCTGCAGTGGATCAATAAGAGTTAAGATGATGAACTGTTGGTGGAAATTTCTTTATTTATCATTTTTTTTAAGTGTAACCCACTCATTCCCTCTTTATCTAATTGAGTCAGTTAGCTTTGATTAATACTCCCTGTACCCCCACGTATTGTTTCACATATCGTATTAGAGGCTTAACTCCATCTGACACTGTGAGGCAGTCAAGAGAAAGAGAGGCAGAATGGATTTAAGCGGCTCCACTGCTTCCACTCTCAGCTTTAAGACTCCTAGATCAAATCTGTCCCTATCATTTTACTCCTGAAGAGCAAACAGTTGTTTCAAGCACCGTCAGCAGTTAAGAGAATAGCCATTATTTATTTGCTGTGCAGCCAAAGAATTCATCTCAACGTGCGCTCACCTGGAATCTGTCTTTATTTGGCCTGCCACGCTCACCTCGCCCCGTTTCCTCGGCCGTTTGCTTGGTAATGATACTCCGGGGCGGCGTTCATCCACATCTGGGAGAAAAAGGTGGGGGTGGAGATGTGTAGCTAAGCAGGCAGCGCTGTCTTCCCTCACCGTCTTTCTTTAAGAATATGCCGGCGTCATTGTGGTGATTAGCACTGAGAATGAGCTGCGTCTTTGTCCTTGATTTAACGCCAAATCTCCTTGGTAATGATGAATCTACTGGCAGAGAAAAGCAGAGGAAAAGTGGGCCCTCATTCCATACTGTTATCGTGGCACTGGTACCAGCAGGAGCCCTCTGAATCTGTGGTTGAGTGTTGACATGTAGTGAATGCTGTTTCTGAAACATGCCAATCTACTTGATTTACCATGGTGTGCTGCTGTTTGTTGAGCCGAGGAGCTTACATGTAGAGCTGTGCCTGGGAGAGGAGATTGGCAGTGTGCTCTCGTTTGTTATTGATTTTTCTCTCGTTGGAATCCATGTTTTTTTTTTCTTAAATAAACATGTGTAAGCAGAGAATCATAGATATGCATTGTATTCATTTTATTGACTGGGGCTGTTGTCATCCAGAGAAAAACTTGTTTTTGAACGAACTTACACCCACGGATTCAATCGATTGGTCGTTGAGGACAAAAAGCATGCTCCATGCAGCTGAAGTAAGTCAGTGACAGTGTCATCACTCAAACCTCCTTTATCAGTTCAGTCAGACAGGGGTCATGATTTTTCAGAAAAAATGAGAGAAGAAAACATGCAGAATTTTTATTTTGAAACTTTTAAAACTAAAGCATACTTAACACGATCATATCTTGGCCTGAACTTAACAGGAAAATTCAAAATAGCGGAGAGAGAGATGAAGCATGACGGGCTTTTTATGCAAAAAGAAGAAATATTGAGTTTGATATTCCAATTCCAAACTGGCTCAATATTTTTCATTTTTTATGAGAACTAATTTTTTTGTGTGGCAGTGAAATCAGGGGACCAAAATTAAATGAGGACTTTCATAAATTGGACAAACGATAATTAAATAATTTCACGAGTTCAGTAAGACCCTGAGGGCACATTGAGCTGAACTTTCTCAATTTTCCCCCAATGTTTAAAATCCAAAAAAAAAAGAACGTTTATGTCACCAACATTTGAAAACTAATGACCCTCAGTCCCACCATCACAATGTCCTGAGCTGCTGAGAGCCAAAGCCAGAGAAAAGTCCCCTCAACCTGCTGGCCGAAGGCTTTACCAAATCACAGGAACCGACATGGAAAACACCAGGACCACCTCATACAACCAAATAAGACTCAGGGCCCTAACACCCCTAAAATTATACCAAATCAAGTTATTAACCAGCAGAAATAAATGTATCTAAAATGCTGGGAAGAAGCAAACCAAAAACAAATCAAATTAAACTGTTATTTGGCCCTTAACAGAGAATACAGCTCTGTAGAAGATCCTTCTCTGAGAAAAGATCCTGCAGGTACAAGCTCAGTGACCACAGATTAGCTTTAGAGATGGGTCGTCACAAAAAGAGCTGGCTTCAGAGGAGGACATAATCTTTTCGCACTGTGACATCAACAGGTGGAGACAAGAAACAACTTCCTCACATCCTTCCTTGAATATCAGGCTTTTGCAGAGGAATACTATCCCCAAATCACACACACTTTAGAAAATCACATATTTTCTAGGACGGATGCAGAAATGTGAGATTATTTTGGCCAGTCATTAAGTATAGAAGCATTTTCATGTGGTCCTCAGTCTTCTGTTCACTACAACCAATTTTCCATTTTTAAAAAATGGAAATTTTTTAAAATTTTCCCTAAATGCTATAAAAAAATTTTTTTATAGCATTTAGAGCATTATGAAATAGTCAATCTTAACTCAGTTCTTGATGTTTCATAAGGATGTTGGCAATGTCGTACAGAGCTCAATTTTAGTGGTCAAACTTTATTCTCTTTTTGATGTTTTTGCATGAACTCATAATTCATTCTGCTCTTTAAAAATGTTGGTAGGGGGTTGTTAAATTTCATCTATAATATAATTTTGTCTTTGATGTGGATGTTACCATAGACGTTTGTTATTTGCTTCTCACCACTAAGTACAGATAAAGGAGATTAATATTAGAGCTGTGCAGCTTTACTAGTCTCATGATTCGAGTCAGTCGCAATGTTTTATTTAACTATTCAATTTAATTAAATATCCCGATGCATCCCGATACTTGATTTTCCACTTAACTGCACCAGGCTACATTTTACATAAGAAATTCAGCACTCAGATAAATGTGGACACCCTTTATTGATTTGAAATTTTTGAGATCAACTGCAGTAAAAATATATTTTTTTATGTATGCCAAAATAAAAAGATTTCTTAGGTCTCATTTCATATACTTCTATGTTCTTTTTTCCTCCTCCGAAACAAAACTGATACTGTAGTGTAGCAGCAGCTTCTGCAGGATTTAACGATTATTGACTGTCTCATCATCACGTTGCATCGATTAAAAGATTATTTTTGACACCCCAAATAGGGTTTCCATATGATGTTGAGCCTCTTGCTTCTCTGGGTGGAAAAATGGAACAGACCCCGAGAGACTTAAACATTTCTGAAGTTTCTTCTTAACCTTGATGTCCCATGATGTTGAGGTGGCAAACTGGGCAACAGTAGAATTTAAAAATGGCGCTTCAAACCAAAAAGGTTTATGACCGCTGCAGCAGACTTTAGCCTCAGACAGACTTCTCCCAGTCATGACATAGAACAGTGGTTCACAACTATTTTTTCTTGTAACCTCAGGAATCAGTTTGCCAAGTCATGTTTTTTTTATTTTTGTTTATTGACAAGACTTGACAATGAAAGACAACAAGCAAACTGAAGGTGGGTAGTATGTAAGGTGAAGTGGAAGAAGAAAAGGTTTTCAGTGTTAGAGGACTTTTGGTCATATTGGCAGGCAGAAAATAAATGAATGAATGAATAAAGGCAGAAGGAAAGAAATATGGATTTTTACAGGGGAGAAATCTTTCAAAATAATTTTTTTATATGAAAATGTATTTTTATTGTGTATTTTCAATGTTTGAAAAGAGCTTTGATTTTATAAAATGTAACTGATATAAAAATAGTTTCTGACTGTAGAGTGGCTTATTAGATAGAAAAATGAAATAAGTCCAAGGTTCTCTCCAGTGAAATAATAATAAAATGAATAAATCATATGAAGCAAAAACATCTTAAAAAAAACATCAGGATCTACTGATACAACTTGAGGTATCAGCCATCATTTTTCACGAGTTTTGACTGCTGTAGCAAAACAAACTTCTGTATTATTTGACAAGGAAGCTGAAGTGTACTGAGTGTGTAATTCACTGAACACAGATTTGACCACTGCTGGGAGGTATTGGAAAAGTTCAAAAGTGCACCCTGAAGATGTGCTTAAATGTTTTATTTGACCTTGGAATAGGTTTATAAACCCTGTTGTGATGGTAGTCTAGATCTACTTTAGGGTACTGATATCACAAGGTTGACTTTTCCCCATCAATGCTCACCACCAAGTTCCACGAGCCTTGTGAATTAATGATGTCAAACTCCTGCAGGGGTGTTCTGGCAAGAATCAGGATGCAATATGTATTGGGATACAGGGATGGCAATGTAATATATCACGATTCATCCTAATACTCTGGCTAAAATGATTTATTTTTAATTATTTTTTGGTAGTATTTAAGGCCTTTACACACCAAGGCTGTTGGAAATCAATGGCATGAAATTGAAATATTTTGGAAGAGACTTTTTATGCATTTTTCCATTCATGTTAAAAGCAACATCTATTTGCCACTGTAGTCAAAATGGACTAAACTTGAGACCTGGGTCTGATTTAAATGAAACAAAAACTAAATGGGCACATGTGATTTTGTGAAGGAGAACTTGGTGAGTTACATCTTTCAATTCAGGAGCTAAAACTATACCACATTTTCAACTGTTCCCAGACTGTTCATGGTAGTTTTAGCTTGTACTTGTAAATGTAGCGTAGAACTGTTAAGTGACTATGGTTTTCCTAAGTGTTATTGAGCCCACATGGTAATATCCTTTACAGAATACTAATGGGTTTTTAATGCAGCGCTGCCTGAGGAATCGAAGGTCACAGCATTCAATGTTGTTTTTTGACCTTGCTGCCTACGTGCAGAGAGTTCTGTGGGTTTTCTAAAACTTTTGATGATATCATGCACTGCCGGTGATGAAATCTCTCGATTCTTTGCAATTTTGACAAACATTGTTCTCAAACGGTTGGACTGTTCACTCGTGCAGCTGTTCATAAAGTGGAACCTCACTCCATCCTCACTGTGCCTCTTGAGGATGCAGCTTTTATACCCAATCATGACACTCACCTGTTTCCAACTGACCTGTCCCCTCTGGAATTTTTCTTTTTTTTTTTTTTTTTAGCATTGATCAACTCTTTCAGTCTTTTGTTGCCCAAGTCCCAGTTTTTTTGGAGTGTGTTTCAGGCACCAAATTCAAACTGACTGAATATTTGCAAAAAACAATGAAGTTTATCAGTTTGAACATTTGATTTCTTGTCTTTTTTAGTGTTTTCAATTGAATATAGGTAGAAAATGTTTTGCAATCATTGTACTCTGTTTTAATTTATGTTTTACACAATGTCCCATCTTCATTGGTAGTAGGGTTTGTACATCAGTGCCTTGGTCAAAACCTTCTTAAAAAAGGATAAAGCTGCTCCTTCCGGTAAAAGTAACACATGATTGATTGACCAGTTTTGGGACAGACTAGAGCAGTGTTAATTTTGTTGACTTATTATTTTCGTCATAGTTTTCTTCAACAACCTTTTTTCCCCTGACAAAATCTAGACAATAACTAATAAAAACAAGTGCACATGGACAAAAATTTAAACTACATTAACTGACATTTTTCTTGACAAATAAAAACAAGACGAAAAAAATGTTTGACAGAGACTTAATCCAATCAGACTTAATTTGGTCATGTAGAAAGTAGGGACAAGTTAAGAATATATCCAATCACAGCTGCTTTGGTTGTGTGGAAAGGTTGAATGAGTTAAGAGGGACATCCAGTCACAACTGCCTTAGCTTATAATTTATACATTCAGACTTTACTAGCATTCAATAAAGGGTTATTAGATGTTTCATTTTATCCAAGTGTTAAACATGTCTTCAGAAATTCAAGGAAACATAAAAAATGCCTTCCACTTTGCACCTTATATTTTAGTCGACTAAACGACAGTAGATTGTGTCGACTAAAATGATGTGAAATTTCATTAACTAAAAGTAGACTAAAATTAAAACAATTTGGATGACTAAATTATGACTAAAACTAAAAGATATTTTAGGCAAAAGACTAAAACTAAAACTAAATTAAAAAGTGCTGTCAAAATTAACACTGGACTAGAGGTGTAAGCTCTGTTTTTTGGGGGGTTTTTTTTTAATCGATTTAGCCTCATTGGAATCCGTGTTTGGCAGTTTGCTATAAACACGTGTAAGCAGGGAATCACATTTATGTACTTTTTCACTTTATTGACACAGAGAAGCCAGACAGCAATCCAATCACAAGCTGAGCTGGTCTCAAAATGGAGTCTCCTTCTCTGTACGGTGAAGTCTCTAAATGAAGTTTTCTCTGCTTCCTCTCACATTTTAATGAGTTCAGTCGAGGTAACAGCCCCGGTACATAAGTTTCCGTCTTGTGCTGCCTGTCTCTTATTGTCTCCTTAATGGCACATTCAGCCCGGGTTATAATGTACGGGCAGCAGAAGCATTTGTAATCGGTGATTACACTGTCTCAGGTCAGGACGGCTCGCTTCATTTGGAGTTAGATGTTGCACAGCACTAATGCAGCCCCTCGAATGCCTTTGTTGCAGATGGGGTACTATAATAACAGAGCAGAGAGGGAGTCAGGAGCTCCATCCACTCAGAACTCTTATTGGTTCCTTTTTTATCCGAGTCCATTCAGCCGCTCTCTAAGGGATGTCAGGGCGTAGGAGTACATTTGCCTCTGTGCTTAGACTTTTATTGCAATGCAGAGATCTCTCCACAGCAGGAGAACAAAGAGGCTTCAACAGTAATGGAACAAAATAAAGTGGATAAATGTCTGTGATTTCTTCTAAATATGGAAAATGTTTCTCGACAAACTTTTGAATATTAATGGGTAGTGGTCGGACCCTTGGATGGAACATCTCCTATTAATCAGGGACCGGAAAATTAGGGAGGAGGGTGTTTAATGGCGTGTACTTGTTGGATTGCCGTCTTGCATTAAGAGCTAATAACCTCCCTTAGATTCACAGCAACAGCAAACCCCCGCTCTCTCTTCCTCCGCCCCTCCTCCCCCTCCGCCTCCATCACTCCAGTTGTATTTATTATGGGCTGCAAGGCCACGGTGATGAGACGATCAATATTTCTGGGATGATGAGGGAGAACTCATGCAATATCTCTCCCCCTCTGTTCCTCCCTTGGCAGTGCTTCAGCAGGTAGAGAGATCAAAGCGGAGAGGACCTCTGAGATGCAGTTGGAGGGGAGACTGATGAAGTCCTCTGCGCCGTGTGTCCTCTAAACACACACACTCCATCACACTGTCCCATGTCCTTGCTGTGTCCTGATTAAAAAGTTTGACCCGCTGTATTTTATCTCTGATAGAATTAGTGTTATCGTAGGTTTTTCTACAGCACATCTAAACAGAAATGGCTTCAGTCAGAGTTTAGATTCAATTTGTTTTATGTATTTTGTGTGTCTGGGGGACAAGGATCTTTGTAGGGCGGACAGCTCTCTTTGTTCAGGGAATCAATATGTGGAACTTTTCACCCTCACAACACATAATTGGAGGAAAATGTGATCAGTTCAGCTAAATTAAAAGAGTTTTTGAAAAGTGATCTAAGTATGATCAGTGGTCGTCAAAGGCTCATTGTCTCCTCTGGTGATTAAAAACTCAGTCGCCAGTTTTTTGGGGTAAGATTTAGATGATGTTTTCTAATTGTAGAGATCTACTCTAAGTATTCAATTCATGTTTGCCAGGGGCTACAAAGAGGTGGTAGAAATAGCTGTCATAATAGGGATAGAGTCCATTAAAGGGATGTGCTAACTTGTTTTGCTTTCGTGTCTTGCGTCACCCATGACAAGCAGATAGACACCAATCTTTTGACTGTGCGTGCAGTAACAAGAAAGAGACAGGTAGAGCTTGCTGACCGCTGATTAGATTAGCTCAGACACTGGGAGTCAATGGGTAGTGTTAGCCTGCCTCTGCCTGCAGTCATCAGATAAACTCTTCAGCAACTCTAAACTTCAGAGTCAAAAATTTTTCCAAAGAAATCCATGCAAAACTAAACTGCAGGGTGCATGCTCAAACCTCTGCAGCGAGCTTGTAAGTAGGTCAACAAAACAAAGAACTGATTCAGACTCATTTAAGGCATTGATATCATTTATGGTTGATGATTCCCTTATCTGTTAGGAAGTCTACATGCATTGCACGCATAGACTGTAAAAATAATGGGATGCAACCATGGGACATCAGCCGTTTGATTATCACATTGTTGATGCATCATTATGGATGCTGCCATACTGTTCATGCTATCTCAACCAAACCTCAGCTCAACCAACCCACACAGATGTAGTGGGATGGGATTTGAGGCCATCCGTGCAATAGCGACTCCAAACTCAAATGTGTAGCCAAATCAGTCGTGTCCTTTATTTCAAAAACAGAAATCCTCAATCATATAAAAATGGGAATAAATAGGTGTATTACATATTTAGACCAGGCTGTAAATAGGTATATTTAGGCCTTAAAACTGTCTATTTCGGCACGCAGTGGCCCAATTCACCGTGCCTTCATACAAAAGCACTGCAACAAGGCCCAGTTATGTATACACCTCGAGACATTCACAGTAATGTTGTGAGGCCATAACATCTGTGATGATTCCTGCTGCAAAAAGACTTAGATGCACGCGACGCAGGATGTGACCCCACACACAAAGGCAAAGACTTACTCGCAGCACTCCTGTCTCCCACTGAATCTTTGTGCCCCCCTCTCTCCAATATCACTCCTCTGTTGTTAACTCTGTAGATGGAGCAAAGAATTGGCCAACTTGTTTCCCCCATTCTGTCTCCATAATTTTCACAGTGGAGGTGAAACATCAAGCCTTGAAACGGCATGAATTGGACTTATCATAATATCTCCAGGGTTCTTAGAGCCAGCCTGAAGTGGAAACCTGACGAATAACAGCTTGTGGCACTTCTTTGTGGCCTCTTATTCAGCCCTGGAGGCTGTCACCTGGTTGCACAATGAAGTCAAACTCAAGAATAGTTTGTTTTATTTGATAGTTTAACTTAAATGACCCAGTACACATCCACTGTGGGAAAGTCAACATATCAACTGAGGCTGTGGGAAATAGCAGTATATACTATTTAAGCTTGTCAAAGGACCCTCTTCCCATTGACCTTGCTAAGTCAGTGAGCGGCTGTCAAGAATATGAGAAAACGTACTGTTCTTCACATTTTGTACACACTTGACTTGAGGTACAAATGCATGAAACGCTAGTCTTTAATGTATTTTCATATCTAAAAACAGATTAAAATATTTGTTCTCCTCTTTATAGTCCAAAGTTTGTTGTTTCAGTGCTGCAGCCTTCCTCCTGTCCTCAGTGGCTTTGGTAAAAACTTTGTATTTGGTTGCATGTTTGGTTTTTAGATGTTTTATCAAATTGTTTGAATGAAAGCAGCTCGAGTTTTCCCTCCATGTGAAACTGTAGTTTTGCAGACTTTGTTAGTTCAACTGTCTGAATTAAAGTAATTCACCCATGCATTTTGGGCCTGCTGTAAAATGTGCTTAACTTATCAAAACTGAGAAAAACAATCAGGGTGAGATGATCAGTATGAAGTCTGATCCATGATCAATTAAAAAAATGCTAAAATCAGCCCCAAACTGATACTTTTGATCAGTATCAGGACATGATGAGAGCATGTTTACAGTATTGCTGTGTCTGTGGTTTACTGTGTTGCATCACCTCTCCTTTCAACAACACTCAATAAGTGTTTGTGAACTGAGACTGTTGAAGCTTTGTAGGAGGAATTCTTTCCCATCCTTGCTTGGTAAATGACTTCACTGTTGTTGCAGCACATGCAGAATGTGGCTTGTCATTGTCTTAGTGAAATAATCAGGGATGTTCTTGAAACAGAGGTTTCTTGGGCGGCAGCAAAATCTGTATGTACCTTTTAGCAGTAATGGTGCCTTCACAGATGTGCAAGTTACCCATGCCATGGGCACTAACACACTCCCATAACATCACAGATGCTGGCCTTTTGAACATTCAGGGTTTTTTTCCCGTTTTCTCAACTTCATTGGAATTTGGGTTTGAATTTAACGTTAACATAATTATGCTTTTTTATTTCAAGTTAAGGTAAAACTTTCAAAAGAGTAGATCGGTGCAGCAAAAGGGAAAAATGCGACCTCTGAATCTAATATGTATTTTAAAATCATGAACAATGAACCAGTGAACCAGTTCATTTTAATTTAAAATAATCCTTGAACTAACACACTGTAAAACTGAACTTGCACTACACAAGGTTTATAAAGATTGAATAGATATACAGAAGGTTAACCAAACATGAGCACATCTTTGTAAAATGCAGCATCTGTAACGACCATGACATTTAAACAGCACCTTTCTGTAAAAGCTGAATATTAAAACTTTCATGTAGGCAGGATTGATGTGGCATCACAGAGGCTGAATTTTAGCTCGGTGCTGCTAAATCAACAGCTGAGTGTGTTACATAACAGCTTGTTGTTTGAGGTGTTTGTGGATATTTCCTCTCTCAGCTGCGTGTATTCTTACAGTAAAGAGGTCAATCTGAGTTCAAGTTTTTCTCTGCAGCTGAGGCTACACATGCTGTTATCGATGCTGTGCGTACTTGTTTGACATCAAAACCAAACGGAAACAGGACACTTTGAACAATATATCCTTTACACACATGTGGATATGGCAGTAATGTATGCTAGCTTTTTCAGCACCTGACAGAGACCCCAATGGGCAGTGAAGGGACTTTGTCGGTGTGGCTTTTCCAGCATATCAAAGCTTTCCCAGCCCTTGGCCCCCCAGCAATGCATGCTTTTACCTGCCCAGATTGGATATGGATGGCTTTTCATGTATTATCACTTAGCAGGTGCTTGGTATGCCGGAGTCTCTGAGCAGAATGGACCACTACCTCCATGAATTTCATTTAGTATCAGAGAATGGAGGCTTGTCTGCAGTATTTACTATATGTTTGTGTATGTTTTTGATATGAAGTGAGGCCTTCAATGTACAACATACACACGCAGGCTCAGCTCTGATCTGAGACTGCAGCAAATGGGAATAGCTGCCGAGTGATAACGGCACCTCCAGGAACGTCAGGATTGCTTTCTCTCTGTGGTTAGTGGCCCTCCGATGGCTGCTGCTACATTATAAATCATTTACACAGTCATTTTGGAATGCAATATCCTCCTCTAAATGCTGGCTTTTCTTCTCCATTGTTATTAGAGCGAAGACTGCAGCAGGCGCACAAGGCTGAGGGGGACCCTAAGCCACAGAAATTGAAAATTGATCAGCCAGTGTGGGAAGGTGTTGTCACTGGGGCCAGTTCTCTACCTTGGGACTGTTGATTAGCATTTACAGAGCTGTCAATGGAGGCCGCCTGTGGCTTCATCCTCATCTGGCCCCAGTTTATCCTCAAAAAGTAATCTGTTATAAGATTAAAAAAGCAGAGAAATATGTTTAAAAGCCGTCTTATTCCAAGGGGAGAAGAAGTGAAAATGCTGCTCGAGATTAAAGGCTCATTTGAGCTTTATGCAGGATACACATACAGATATGTACAGAGACTTCCATCCTAACTTGAGGTTTATTTGATCTGTACTTTTGTAAGCAGTGACAGTGCTGAGAGGGGTAGCCTACAGTTCAACCTAGACCAACAAATCACAACAAGGTTGAATGCTTTTGAAAAATGGAGGAAGTCTTTTTGGTTAAGTTGTCAGAAGTTATAAACATATGAAGAAATTTTACTTGCCTGGGCACACAGACAGTATGGTTAGGCTGGATCAAATGGAAGCTAAATGTCAGATGGATGGCAACAAAGGAGAAGTCAAGGTCCAAGTGAGAACTCTCCATCTTGTAGATTATTGTTTTGGCATTTACCCCAACCTAACACTAACGCAGATATATGAGCAGTGACAGTTGTATTGTTAAAAATGAATCTGTAATTGTACGTAAAGGTGCATAAAAGTTTGACTTAGGGCTGGGCGATTCAAATCCACAAAGATACCTTGATATTTTTTTACCAGAATTATTATACACCATATTTTTCCTATGATACCATCATGGTCAGAGGGAGGAGGTGCAGTGCCACCCATAAAAGTGTTTCCTCCGATTGGTCTGGTTTGGTTCAATACAGTTTGGAGCGGTCAACCCTGATCTTGCTTGTGTCTCCACTGCCTGCTGTACCCTCATCTAAGGGCGAGGGTGTTAGTCAGTAGATAGGGGTCATGCCATCTACATCCAACTCGCTCTGCACTTCCTTGTCTCCACCAATGGCGAGGAAGGTGTGCCCCTCTGAAGTACTTCATTGAGTATTGTCCCTTGTGTGCATTCTATCACAAAAGTATGAGACACACTGGTTTCCACAGATGATTGAAACGTGTGTGTTGGTTTTCTTTCAGATGCTGTTGCATGGGAAATGTTGATTCTTGAGACCAATCAACAGCTAGCAGCATTTCTGGCTCAACCATTTGCGTTCAGCTAGATGAGCTTGAGAGAGAACAGAAGGGTGCCAAAATAGTGGGACAGCACAGATCAGTTATTAGGACACCTCTCCCTATATTTGACCGTTGAAACACCAAAAAATACGAACCGTAATGAGAAAAGTGAACCACACAGCTTTGTGGAAACACAGCTAAAATCTGTCAGGCCAGAACAATAGCATCTCAAAAATCCTAAGCTGCAGTAAACTCTTTTGGTTGTGATGCAATAGGATTCAGTTTTTCAATTTGCCCTTTGCAACTGTTTGACATTTATATTGGGTGTTGAAGTAGAAATGCTTAAAGATTGAGCGTTAAAAGTGATCTATCTATCTATCAATCTATCTATCTATCTATCTGTCTGTCTATCTATCTATCTATCTATCTATCTGTCTGTCTGTCTGTCTATCTATCTTGCATTTAAGAGCATGAAAACTCTGGAACTCTATGTGTTACCCAGCCTTAGTATAACTTTATTTTTCTACTGTTACGTTTTAGTTCTTGGGAGCTTTTTTCTTTTTCTTTTTTTTTTGCCCCTATGTCTGTATTTCACAGGAGCTTCACCAGTAAATCTGCCTTCTGTGAAATCATTGTCACGTTTTCTTGCTGTTATTATTTCTCCCTCCAACACATGCTCCAAAATCCGGCTCTCTCATTTTTAAAAAATGGTGATGGGAGAGCAAATCCTCGCTTTCTCTAAAAACACATTCAGAAGTCAATCTGAAGTTATTATGTCGTTCTAGTATGAGTAAGTGATGCCTACCAAACTTACTGGCTTTTAATACAACATTTCTTCTATGCTGTTATTTTCTCCTCCCTGAGAGAGGGAACTTTAATACCATTTAAACTTGATTTTTTTTTAACTCAGACTGCTGAAAACTTTTCATAGCGACTGATAATCTTTCAAATGCATGTTTCATAGAATGAGGATACTAGATTAGGTCCCCTGTCATTACACTGGATGTAAGTATGGAGGGGATTTTAAAAGACCAGCAGGAAGAAAGATAAGCATAGCAAGCAAAACAGTGTCAGAATTAGAGCCGTCTGCCTTTCTCTCTCTTCCTTATTTTTCTTCGCCCTCTCTTTCAGGAACAATCAAAGCATGGCAAACAGCGGCCTGGGACCACCCATGGGCCACCCTAAAAAACTTTAAATGGCCATGAGCCTGATCAGAGGCGTGGCTAATGTGAACATCAACCGCTTGGGCATGGTTGCAGATGTTTGATAGTAAATGTCTGTTACAAATGTGGAACACTTTGTTGGAGGGCCACACAATGGTGCAGGGGTTAGCTTCATCTCAGGAAGGTTGCTAGTTCAATCCTGGTCAGAGCCTGTCTATTACCCCTTTCAGACTGGCCAAAAAACCAGTTTAAACCTGGTAACAATCTGCTCCTGTTGGCAGTTTAAAAGGCTCTAATTGGCATTTCGACCCGGGTTGACTGACCCTGCGAATTTGTACATTTTTAAAGAGGGACAAAAGTACAAAGTATGGAAAACAGCTGACCAACGTGCCCATGGCTAACATGTTCCTATCTATTGTTTACATGATAGTGTTTGGTCGCGCTGATGATATCATCAACGTGTTGACATCAGCTTCACGCACCAGAGAGTCACTTGCCGATTGTTAGCGGGTTAACCCACGTCGAAAAAACCCGCATTGACCCGCTAATTTTAGTGTGAAAGCGGTGTATGTGAAGTTTGCATGTCCCCCCATATATGAGCGGATTCTTTGTTTGCTCTTCAGCGTCCTTCTTCAGATCAAAGATGTGATTGTTGGGTTATAAGTGATTCTAAATTGCCCTTAGGTGTAAATATAAGAAAGACTGGTTGTTTGTCTCTCGATGTAAGCCCTGTGATTGACTAGCCACAAGTCCAGGATATAGCCTGCCCTTAGCCCAGTGACAGCCAACACAGGCAGGTTAGGTTTGCCATTCATCATTCCTGTCGACCTGTCTGCAACACCAGCAACACTTAACACTACTGTTAACACTACTTCATTTGTAGAAGTTCATGTGTGATGAAGTTTAAGGGCGCCAGAGGCAAGGGACACTAGCCCCTTTCTGCTGCATCACCAACTGCCCCAGAATGTCAGCCTACATCTCCTAAGCCACCAATCCAACCCCGGAGCACGCTGGGAACAGCCAGGCTCCAGTCCCCAAAACACAAAATGGGATAAACACTATGGATAATTGATGGATGGATTGGTTGGATTTATTAATCTCTTTTTTATTTGTTACATCCAACAACAAGTTTTCTCAGAAAGTAATGAATGGATTTTGGTGATATTCTCAGGTAATGTTGGTCATGACACAAGGAAGAAGAAATTAGATTTTGGTAATGATCCGAATCTGTGTGCGGATCCAGGATTTGAAAAATTTGTTTACATTGTGACATCGGCAGTTTCCCACATTTTCATTAATTGCTAAATAAGTTCCCAATGGATTTTTATGACATTTTCAGGGAATGTTGGTCATGGCACAAGGGAGAAGTGATTAGATTTTGGTGGTGATCTGACTCCAGATCTGAATGTAGACATTTTTCCAAGGACTTGTTAGCGGTTGCAAAATAGGACAGTTTTCCACATTTTTGACCGTAACGTGCTTGACAATTTAGGAAATGCCTTGGTGGGGGTTTGTACTGTCTAGTTCATTTATCTATTTGTAATCTCTTCTGAAATGTACCGTAATTTCCTTTTGCAGTCCTTAATGGAAAATGTTGCCAGATCTCAAGCACATCTGGCTCCCCAAGCACATCTGTGTGGTTGTGTAGATGTGTATGTTTTGGGAATGTTCTTCTTACTTTATTCAACCATCTTCAGGGGTGTTTAAGAAGCTTGATTTTAGTCTTTTCAAACAGTAGACAAACTGCATGCCACCCCCAGTTTTTTGAACAACTCAAAGTTGAATCCACCAATGTTTTTTTACACACACCTGAACTGTTGCATTCACCCTTTAATCATTAATGTAATTTGTTTCCTTTGAAACACAACATAATAACCTCCTAACAGTTAATGCCAGCTTATTTTACTTGTCTTATCAGCATTATTAGGCACGTCTTGACAAGTTGCCCAACAACTTACTGTAAAATTCAATTCAGAGGGAAGGTTCTTGAATATGTGGATTGATGATCGCACTAAGAGCTCTGTCATGTTTATGTGAGCTGCTTTATGTCATGGCAGAGTAAGACTCCACAAGTCAATAAAAATGACAAAGTAAAAATGGGAGCAAACTGGTGTGCTGTCAGGGACATATCATTAATTTTCCTGTCTCCTTCTTCTCTTTCTTTTCTTGCAGCACGGGATAAAGGACCTAACTAGGACGCTGAATAAGGACCTCACTGCGGAGAGGGATTTCTGCTTGTGTCTTCTAGCCTGTAGGTCGGCAGGCTCCACTATCCCAGCTGATGACCGTCCCTTGGGCATTTGGACTGCAGGGCTGAGCGGGAGGCCTGCGTGTGTGCGTGTGTGTTTTTGCTGAGGGGGTGGGAAAGCCCCGGCGTGTATGTTGGTCTCTTGCAGTCGCACACGCTCACAAGGACCATGTGGATTACCCTGAGGAGAAGCCGCCTCCCCTCGCAGCAGAACTGGCATGGCGCCCACAGCTGCACCGACTTGGCCGTGTCCTTGTGGGTATTAAGCTTTTGTTGGTGCTTTGTGGCTGTCAAAGGTCAGAACTACCACCCCACTGTGAACACGCAGTACGGGAAGCTCCGAGGGGTGAGGGTGCCCCTGCCTAGCGAGATCCTGGGTCCAGTGGATCAGTATCTCGGGGTTCCTTACGCCGCCTCCCCGGTGGGAGAGAAACGCTTCATGCCCCCAGAGCCTCCCTCCTCTTGGTCGGGGATCAAGAACGCCACTCACTTTGCTCCTGTGTGCCCACAAAATATTCACAACGCCGTGCCGGAGATCATGATGCCAATATGGTTCACCTTCAACCTGGATATAGTTACTACATACATACAGGATCAACACGAGGATTGTCTCTATCTAAACATCTATGTTCCCACGGAGGATGGTGAGTTTGTGGAGTAAACAGGAAATCAAACCTCTTCTTCTTTCCTGTCTCTGCTTCTCTCTCTCTTTCTTAAATCTTTTGTCACCTCTGTAATTTTTTGCGCGGAGCATGACCTGTTGTCTGGCGCATGCTGTGTCCCGTGTCCATTATCTCAACCTACCATTTTGACTTGATCTTCCATTTAGTCTTTTCATCAACTCTCCCCTTCCATGCCACTGTTAGAGGTTCCTCTTTTGATGACTAAATGATCTATTATTGATTAAAAAATTAGGCAAAAAAGAAACCAAATCAGACAAGGAGCATATTGGAAATACTCGGTGCACCTTCCTACCCTCACTGTCTTGACTGTTCTGGGGATATTAGCCATTAGCAATTAGCAGCCTGCCTCATAAGTGAATGATCTACTACTTGTAGGGTTGGTGAAATATTCTGTCTGGTACACGAGAGGCCTGTGGCATCAGCCTGACCTATGTAAGACCCTTTACTCTCCTTGTTTTTTAACCAGTTTGTCCTTACATGAAGCTAAAAAAACAAGAGCAGGCTTTGTGTGAAAGGCAAACAGATTTGGCTCCACTATTATAAAAATATCACAAGTTTCAGATTTGGAGATATTGACTTTTGTGAATGACTTTATTATTCCAGCACTTGAAGGAGACCCACACAGGAAAAGGGCTTGAAATGTTAAGTGCTCCAAGGCTCAAATGGGCAATGTCAAATAATACCTTCATGAATCAGATTGCAAAACTTCGCCAAGTGAGCCTCTCTGCCTTCTGTGTGGCTGTAATGGGTCTTAAATAGAAGTGCATGTGAATATGGGCTTCCTGTGTCCCAGGATGCAGCAAATTCATTCCACCATTTTGGAATATTTCTGCAGCAACACCCCAGTTACTTTCTCAACAGGTCCTCTGTTGTTCTTGTTGTTGATGGGAGGGCGGGTGGAGGAGGAGGAGGAGGAGGTGGAAAAGAGGGTGAAGAGGCGGGGGTTTGACTCAAGTCTTGAGCTGTTGCATGTCACATGGGGTCTTTTTTTCCAGAGCTCGCTGTTATTTTGTAGTTTTTCCATTCATTTTACAGTCAAAAGAATATCCAAGGAATGTGCCAGGAAACCCAACAAGAAAATGTGTAGAAAAGGAGGTATGTAAAAAAAAAAAAAATGTAACCAAACAATACAAAGAGAGAGAGAGAAAAGCCAACACTGCGAGCGAAAGAGAGGATTTGAGAGAGTGAAAGAGAGAGGAGAGTGATGGGTGCATCATCCCAAAGCTGCCGATTTCACCGCCTATCAGCTCCAGAATCAAAGTGATAACTGGGATGAACGTGGGACCGGTGACTCAGATCAACCTTGACATGAGTGTGAAAGATGAGTGAGTGTGTTTGATGTGTTGCATGTGTGTGAGTGTGAATGTGTGTGGGATGAAGCCTGGTTTTACTATGAGTGTGCACCAGGGAGTATAATTTTTGAATAAATAATCATGCTTTGTAGGGCTGAATGATATTTTGAAAATCTTATACTGCAACATTTTTTCTTCCTGAAATGTTTGTTTTTATTTAAAAATACTCTAAACCTTATAACTGCTGCTGCTACTAACAATGACTGAGACCCTGTTTACATAATGCATTACCATGGAGTATCCTCAATTTGAGGCATTCTGATACTGAGCCAATGATCCTGCTATATGTAAGTCCATCGTAGCTTAGTTTAAGCACAAGTTCTTACATACTTTGGGGTTTACACTCCACTGAGGATAGTTTCAGCGTAGACAGAAGTTATGATTTATATGTGACACCTACCCTCTGGTACTGTAGGTGAAAAACCCTCCAGTAAATACAGAGGGTACGGGCTGCTCGGTGAAAATGCACCATCGAAAGGCTGTCCAGTGTCAGCAGTGTGTTCTTCATGTCAGATAACATCCCCCAGAAAAATACGATGGTTTATAAATATGTGCTCTTACTTTTGTTTGCCTTTAGAGGAGATAATCTAAGCTGTTCAGCAAAAACACCATTAAATTATCTCTGAGGTAACAACTTTACTGCATGTTGTCTATGGAAAAAGGCTTTAAGCTTTAGTTAATCCTTGCCATGTTTTTTTGACATAGTTTTCATATATGCGATGATATTTTGCTCAGTTTGAACGTTATATCCTATTGATTGAGATGAGCCTGGTGTTAGGAACGTGAGGAATGATGGTTCCTCTTCTTTTCTAGGGGTTTCTATTATGTTTTCTGAATTACTTTTGACTGGTTTTCATGTCAGATGTAATTGAAGCTTCTTTTATTTCTGTATGAAAACCAGTCCCTTCTCTTTTGGCACTGTATTCTCTCTTTTTGATTCACACTTCAGGTGAGAGTTAGCTTGTATGCTATTTGTTTTCCTTCTTTGGACCCGGAGGCTAATCCGTAACTCTGTGGTGCATCTTAACAAAGACACAACTTAAGCTGCTTCAACACAGGGTTTAGTGTGGACTTTGGTGCAACAGGTTGCAAATCTCTAACTGATTTACCATTATTACAGCAGAGGCTTGGCAAACATAATTAAGTCACAGTGTTACTTACTTTTTGGTTTATTTTGAACCACCATAAAATCTGTTTCAGGTGCCTGAAACAGATGTTAATACATGTTAATGCATTGTATTGGCAGGGCCTGGCACACACAGAGGAGACAGCATGCTAAGGTAAACTTAAACAAACATTTGGCTTGAAATTATGTTACTTGTGGCCTTTGGCATAAACTGTTTCTAATGATCTATAAAGGTACATTTAGTCTACAAGATCAGACCCTCAAGTGTATCTGCAAACAAAGCAAAATGTCACTGTTTTGCTGACTGTGACTCACACCCCACTTCACCATGTGTTATGCTGGTGGAGTCCAAGTAAACAATTCTCAGCACATCTCTGTTAACAAGCTCCTGGTTGTGGTCTTTGTGCGGGTTCTCTATTTTCAAGTCTTTGAAAGACCATTAGCCTTAAGTGTGACGCTTGTGTTACAGTTTAACGAGTGACCGTGTTAATGTGAGCTTAAGGGCGTACTTACACTCGGTCCAGTTGCCCTAAACCGTGCTCAAGCATGATTGTCCTTTCCGCTCCAGAGTGGGGCCTGAACATGTCATTTTCATTGTTATACAATTCAAACAGCTGACAACAAGCATGCAAGGAACACACAGATAATTCACTCAGACTGTGCTGATTCTGTGGCTTGATTTAGGTCATTTTGATTAGGTGCAGCTTTGACACTCTAACACAAGTTAAAATCATTGCAAGGACTTGAGGGTCAATGGCCATATGGTTTTGTCAGTTTGCCCCATGCTGTTTTCTTTTATATGGGCACCAAGGGTTCAAGTCCAGTGTGAAGCAGCTTAGCCTCATGTCCTGTTCCTACTCTCTCACCCCTGCCTTTGACACATTCTACCTTTTTTCTTATCTGGATAAAGGTCAACAATCCCACAAAAAATTGCCAATATTATTTAGAAAAGATGTAAACAAACAGAAACTTAGCAAAATGCTTTGCTCACATTGTCACTCTTCGAACCTCAGCACCAGTGTGTGGCAGCAGTAGTGTCACCTGTAGTCAGTGGGCTTAAGCTGGAGATATACTTACAGTTAATCCTTGCGTTCACGTTGTGTTAGAAGTAAACTGTAAACATGGCGGTAATTCTTAGAGCAAAAATAAAAAAATAGAAGAGCTCTGAGAATACAAACCTCCGTCAAGGCATTTCCAACATTTTCAGGAAGGTCACTGACCCAAATGTGGAAAACTGCTCTACCTCACACTGTTAGCAAATCCTTGAAAAAACGCCTGGATCCACATCCATTTTTTGATCACCACCAGAATATTTTGACTGCTCAACTGCACTGTGACCAACAGTCCCTGAAAAATATCACCCAAATCTATCAAGAACTTTTGAGTAATTAGCAAAAATGTGGAACCAACATTCCTTTAAAATTTAGTCAAAATCAGCTCAGAGCTTTTTTAGTTATCTTGATAACAGAAACACGGACAAACAGGCAAGTGGCAGCAAAAACAGAACTTCCTTGGCAGAAGTAATAAACACCAATTATCAACATCATCATTAAATATTTGTTTGCATCAATGACCAGTGGTCAGACTCAGCATAGTCTGCAATACATTTCTATTATATTTGAATAGATGTTTTGGTTTAATCAGTGGCCATGTTACCCGCTAATTTTTGGCCGACTGTGCTTATGGATGTTGTAGTTAATGCACCGGCAGAAACAGAGGGTCTGCTCTTCAATACTTCATTGTAAAGTGTTTTTTTAAGCATTGTTTAAAAACAACTGTTCAGTGATTTCTATGTAAGAAAATTCAGCCAAAGAAACCAAGTTATCAGAAACACCCTCTCAAACGAGGTCAACCATGGTGTCAACTCAAGTATAGTTTCAAGTCTCCAATTTACACAGTCATTAAGGTAATACACCAAAATTATTTTTCCACTTTAGATGCTGATGACTGTGGACATAACTTTTCAGTTTGTCTTTCAAACTTTCTGATATAGTCGTTCCTGCTGCTGCGTTGACTCTGTCATTGCCCCTCTGCCTCTACACTGATTCTACCTGTCAGGTGTAGACTGCAGCATCTGTCTGCGTGGTGTTAATTCTAGACAATGTGCACAACCATAACAGCAAGTATATCTCCAGCCTTATACATGCATGGGATACAGGGACCCAGTCTGTTGTCTGCCCTCCTCTGATGGTAAACCAATCAGTTTGATTGAAGATTAATGAATTAATCAATAAAATTCAAGGTGTTATCTTCCATTAATTCCACATGATGTGGTTTGGATCATGTGGTTGACATAACACCTCCTTCAATGACTAGCAGTGATACCCACATTACAGTATTGATGGTAAAAGAAATATCATTCAGCCCTGTGACTTCATAAAGCAATAAAGCATTATGTATGCATTTTATCCATTTGTGTACAGACTGTTTGTGTAAATTGTTTTATTTGATCACAGCTGTTGATTAAATCAGAAGCATGAGTAATACCCAAGCATAAAACTTGCAGACTCTCTATGCAAAGAAGTTAAGTCTTGATTCAGACAGCTCTGACAGCACCTGAGAGGCCCACTTATTGGAAATATTTGTCAAATGCGACACCCGAAAGCGCCTGAGCCTCAGACGTTGATTAAATTTGCACTAAAAAGTGGAGGGCCGCCTATCTCTCTCTCCCTTAAATGTATTATTCACAATTGTTCAAATGGAGGGTGGTTGGGGCATTTTATTGGCATGACAGCTTTCCATGTGGTAAATGTTTAAAAACCTGCAGCTATAGAGAAAACACAGTCCAATTTCATTAGCCTGAGCTAAAGCCTCTTAACAGAGGGCAAATTTTTTATCTAAATGTGCCTCAAGGCACTGAAGGACCTTGCGTGTAGCCTCCAGACCGATCCTGAGCGTATCTCAGCGTGCAGTGGAGAAGCCGTTTGAGCTGGGAGACCTCAGCTGATGATTTCCACGGAGGCAGCAGGCAGCAGGCAGCTTCTTGGCCTCACTCTGCGTGCCCCTGCATTGGGCTTTTGGTAAACCAATTTTGTTGGAGACAGACTGGCCCTCCAGGCACTTCTGCTTCTGAATTAGTCCCAGTTGTGAAATACACACAGAAATATCTCTTTAATATTCCCCCTTCCACTTGGAATTTTTCAATTATCTCCCCCATGTTTGGTAATGAGAAAATGGTTTATCATAAGTCTCATATGTTGGTTTTGTGACACATTATTGTGCAGAGAAATGATTGTTGCATACTATAAACACAAAGGTTGTAATTTTCAGACTGGCTGCCTCTTTTTATTTCAGTTGCACTGCTTCTGCTAATCTTGGCTTATGTTGAATTAGCTGTGCAAATGAAGCATAATTTATCCGTCTTAGGCAATGTAGAAAGCAACCTCTGAAGCATACTTTGGATACGCTGAAATGTTTCCAAAAGGGAGTTAAAAGTCATGTTTGACAGATTCTGAGTGAGCTGGGAGACCATTTAACAGTTCATCAGCTCCCTCATTAAAGATTCTAATAAGTGTTGTTTCATTTTTTAGATCTGTGCTATGAAACTCTTAAGCTAATAGGATAATATGTGCTCAAGCTCTCAAAGAGAATTGTATAATTCAGGAGGGTCATACACACTGAGCATATTCAGTTATAATGACACCATAGAACCAATATTACAATCTGTGTCTCTGTAAATGTGCTTCCTCTGGAGAGAAAAAAACAGTGACTAATTTTCAGGAAGTGTGGGATTTAACTCATGATGAAATGGTAGTTTGATTGTTGCTAGGCAGCAGTACACAGCTCTGTCAGAGGCAGAGTAAATGGTCTTCTTACTTTGCTTGAAGCACCTTCGTTGCATTTGTGATACCTATCAAGTGAGGAAAAATACATCAGCCATCATCCCTCGTGAAATAAATCACACACGAGCCTTTAGTGAGATTTTTCTGTTTTATGAGACAAGAAGGGAGGATGTGATGATTTGTGCTGCATGGAGAAAAAATAAAACACAATCTGTGAGACATGAGTAAAGGAGAGTTGGTGAGGGTAGTATGGAGGCTCTGGAGTGCAAAATACAACAATTAAAAAAATACAGCATCGAATAAAAACAAAAAAAAAACAAGTGAAAAAACATGACAAGCTAGAGATTGCAACTACAAATCAAAAAAATATTAGATGTAGAAATAAAAAAAGAAAAACAATGACAAATCAAACAACTAACAACCAGAAAAGAACAGCAAATAAATAAACACATCGACAAAATCAGTGACAGAATAACAAATAGTAAATATAGCAAGAAAACAAAAAATAATGGAGCTTTCAATGTACAACAACAAATTAAGAAACCACAAACAACAGCTTCAATAGAAAGCAACTAAGAAACAAATCAACAATAAAACTTAAAAACTACTGATAAGAAAACAAAAATTTCATCTTTCGTTTTTTGACATGTTTGTATTTTTTAATGTTGATGTGTTTTTATATGTTATTGTGTTTTCTCGTTTAGGGTGTTTTTTCGATCTTTGTGTGTTTTTTTCTTTGTTGTGTGCTTTTTTTTGTTGTATTTGTGGTTTTTATGGTGTTTATCAGAGTGGTAACTGTGTTTTTATTAAGGTTTTTGATTTATCTGTGTATTTTACTAATATATTCTTATTACTGTTTGTGTGTTTTGTGTTTTCTGATTTGTTGTTTTTTTTGTTTTTTTTGTTGTTTGTTTTTTTTCTTTTTTTTTTGTCTTTTTTCTCATTTGAGTGGTTTTGACTTAATTATCTCTTTTTTTGTCTCTGTGTTTTACTTTTTAATTGTGTTTTTAGATTTGGTTTTGTGTTTTTTGTGTTTTCTTATGTGTTGATCCATTTCATGCTTTATGTTTTTTGATATTTTGTTGATTTTTCATGTTCATTGTTTTCTTTTTTTGCTCATGATCTTGGAGCTTATGTTTTTAAAAAATGTTGTTGCTTTTTTGTCTTGTTATATTTTATTTTACTTTTTAATCTGTTTTTATTTTGTGTTGTGTTTTCTAACATTTTTTTAAATTTTTTTATGTTTTGTGTTTTCTTATATGTTTTTTTTTTTTTTTTTTCCCTTTTGGAGTTTGTGTTTTCAAACATTTGGTTGTGTTTATGCTTTGTTATTTTATTTTGTTTTTTCTTATCGTGTTTTCTGATTTGTTGTGCTTTTTTGTTGTTGTGTTTTCTAACATCTTTTTATAGTCTTTAATATTTTCTTTTTCTGATTTGATGTATATTTGTGTGTGTTTCCTCATTTGAGTTTGTGTCTTTAACTTTTGTTTGTGTTTTTCAATTTGTTGCAGGTTTTTTTTTCCTTTACTTTTCTTTTTGTTGTTGTTGTTGTGTTTACACTGGTCCCAGGCTAAACACTTGCTTTATCGGCTGTTATATTTACTTGTGCCATGAGCCCCGAGCAACCCCACTTCAAAAAACTTGAACTATCCCTTTAAAAAATGTGATGGAGACTCATAGCCAAATTGTAGGTACTTCCCTTTATTTTTAGTATACAGTTTGAAATAAGAAGTATGCTTTTGCAGCTTATTTTGGGAGAACAAAGCCAACAGGTTATTTTATTTTGTTAAGAAATGGTTTCATATTCACACTGACTAAAATGTAATTGAGAGAATAACCCTTTGAGTGACTGGTGTAGACTCACGTGTCCGAGATGTACAAACAAGGTCACATGGAGGTGGTCAAATGTGTGAGCTCAGCGTTGTAGCCTTACACATCGCTCCCCCTCTGATCTACCCCTATAGCACACACTCACACATGCACACACACCAGCACACAGAGCAGTGTTGTAGATTCAAGGCGGTGGAGCCTCGATTCTAGCACTCAGTCATTTTCTCTGCTCCGACTTGTAGTGAATGAAGTGAAGAGAGGGGTAATGATGTGCAGGGACACAGCAGAGCACTATCCAGACTCAGAGAGCTAGATTGGCTGGAGATGGGTCAATTTTGTGAGGACAAACCCTGATGAGGTCAATCTTTATCTTTAGGAGAGGGTTTACATTGTTAAATTGATTGACAATCTTTAAAAAGAGGTGTGTAAAATCACACCCTTTTGATGGGACCCTCATCCAGGCTGAGTTCTGATGATACGGTGCACTCAGTGTGCTGCGTGCTGCCTGTTTATACAATATGCACATCATTTTCTACAAGGCTTTACAGCATTTCTCTTTCACCGCTTGTAGCTGGCTTGTAAAACCCGTCCTCAGAGTCCTTCACACTGGTCTCTCTGAATAAAAAGCCTTTGAGAGCGCTCTGAGATCAACCTTCCTGATTCCTAAATTCATCCCTCATCATGAGTCTATTTGAGATAAGTGCAGGGAAATCTGTTATACATTTTGGCTTGATTTAGACCACTCGACTATCATTCTTATGCAGCCCTCACAGGCAGCAGGCTGCCATGTGTTGCACAGCCTGGTGCCAGTGCTGAGCAGCTGATGGGTTGCCAAACCTGTAGATTAACTACCCCAGCAGAAACATTGGACATATTTTCCTCCTACCAGATGACCTCCAGATGCTGGAGAGCTGTTGAAAACTGCAAAAGAGCCCCAATCCTGGTTAGACTGTGTCTGGGCCTTAGCAGACAGTAACACACCATGCTAATCCCGTTGGTTGGCCGACTCAACCCTGCCTCGGGGAGGGAGGGGCATCTCCCCGAGTGCTGCCGAGGAAATCTGTTTGCCAGGCAGACAGCACAAAAACTTTCCAAGAAGACAAGAACAAATATTGGCGAGCGCGGTTTGGAAGCAGAGCAGATGCCCTTTTTTTTTTTCTTTACAGAAAATCATTTCAATAATCATCCAATGATCATCTATCAGTGACTGTTGATGACCCCAGTGAGCGAAGGCTGTGAGCAGCCAGCAGCAGATTCAGCCACACTGACTTGAGATGCAAGACGCGACCTAAGCAGGAAGTTCCCATTCAGAGGCCTCCTGCTGCTGAGCTGTCCAGCCTCCACAGTCAATCCAAGCTCAGTGTCACTGTTCTGTTCTTTGTTTACCACAAACTGAAAGGAGAGGACTCAGCCTGTGGAGTCCTAATGCTCCGTTAAAGGGGTAACACCATTTACTTTTTGTGAGCTGGTGTCTGTGGAGGTATAGACGGAGGCTCCTAAATGCTGATTTTGATCACAACTTTCATTTTAAGGACTTATTTGTTAATCACACGCACTTCTGGAAATGTAAGTTTTGGGTTTCCCTTGACCCAAACATCACATTTGTGTTGACAGGCTTCATGACAAAGACTGAAGCATTGTCTGCACTCAACTTCTTTTCTCTGTCTCTGTTTGACTTAGTGGCCGTCCACACAGAAACAAATTCAGGCATATCCCCACAGGTTTTTAATCATATGGGAGTTTTGTCCACACAGATAGTGGGTGCCCGATAACACGTTTTTGAAAAGGGGCCCCAGAGTGGATAAATCTGAAAACACTGGCCTTGTCTTTCCGTGGGTACGACAAATACAGACATTTTTAGAAACTATGATGTCATAGCTTTATCTTTCGCTTATACCGCGTGCCAGAACACTGTCAACAACAGAAACAGCGGCAGAATTCAGCGTCATGTTCGTGCTGCAGAAGCTACTGAGCTTGTTATGTCTTTAACAGCAAAATCCTCTGCTGCTGTACGACTGCTGAGAGCAACAAGAGGACATAGAGAAAAGCATTAGCCAGTGTTTTTTTTTTTTTTTGCATTGGACGTGCTTTATGAACATGCTCCTTCTTCTCGTCTTCTTCTCTGGTTTTGGTGCACGTCTGGAGCGACGTTAGAGCATCACATACAGGCCTGGCATATGTACTACAGCATTTTCATGTGGATGAACACTTCTTGAAATGTGTTTACAAAAATGTTTTATAAATGGAAATGTTTTTGTCTTACTTGTTCAAACTTGTGTGTTAATAGCGGCACCAAATCATGAATACTTTGTTAAATCACACGCACACTCTTATACTACATCTGTCCTGAGACCCCTGCTGTTTACTTTAGCGACATACAGAAACATCATGTCAAGGAGGGCCTCCATTCCTGAGTCCGATTCTCAAACTAGAGGTCACAACATGACGTTATACTTTGAAAAATTGTAACTGCATTGTAACTAAGTTGCTTAATAATTGCTTTTTACTCTTGCTGATTAAGTTTAAGCTTAAAAAACTTCTTTCTCAAGATTATCACAAAGAACAAAGCATGTATTTTTTAATTATTTCTTGTTCACCACAGACCTTATTATCAGCAATGATCCAAGAGCACAGTGAAAAATCCCACAAGCTTTTTAGTCAGGAGAGGCAGCACGATGCTAACTTTCACATTGCCCTTCAAAATAGGTCATCCCTGCACTGGTCTGTTATATGCATAAAAACACAACTTTTAATCAATCTTTTTATGGACAGAACAGTCCCTGCTGCATGGATAAGCTGTCTGTCCCATTGACAGAAAAAAATAAAAATGAATGTAACTCAGAGATGGAGAGTCAAATGGCCGAATGCCTGCTACCAACTAACGGCCAAAATCTGAGGTTCTTTAAAATTGTTCATTTAGAAAATATTTATGGTATGCTATAAAATTCTGCTGTAAAATATAGCAATTTATTGGTTCATCAGTATATTCTCACAGCCCTAACTGACAGTGTACAGGCTTTCACAGTTTGAGCACATGTCCTCTTAGTTTTGCTGCTCCAGTATGCCATGTCATGGTATATTCCCACTGGTTGCACATTCATGAGCATCAGAGGCTTAATCATTAAATACTGTGTCTTGGAAGGTTGAGGTCCACAGTTATAATCCACATTTGAGTGATACTGAGGCAGAATCATATCTCATTTAATCACCTTTATTCTGTTTGCGCAATGTTGGAGTTAAAGGTTCCATGTAATGGTGTGTTTTACCATTTGTGTCATGTCCTGGGTGTCTATTAAACAAGGATCTGATTTAAGTTAAAGAAAAATCATATTTTTTCTTCTATATAGAGGATCAGATGCAGCTCTTTTTCTCTCCCCTTTGGAAATGCGTGGATCTGAGGGAGCGGGGAGGCTATTGGCTGCCTGGTGGGATGGACGAGGAGGGGTTACAGGTCATTAAAAGGACTCAAACAGTCAAAGTGTCTGCCTGATGAACAGAAAACACATGTAGAAGGAGGCTGTATAGTTATTTTGTAATAAACCCAAGGAAGTAAAATCAAATCGTTTTAAGGTGCATTTTCTTTAAGTGAGTATTTCACTGTGAACTGAAAGCTTAGTAACAGGGACTCATCAGAGCTGGGCAACTAATCGAATTGTAATCAAGATTAGAATAACTGCCCTTTACAGTCATGAAAATGAAGATTAAAAGGTTGTAGTGCAACATGACATGTTGTACTTTGTTTTTCCATTATTAATTTTAGCTTTATTTTGAGGTATTTTTTATTTTTACAAGTATAATTCCATATATTGCCTGTTCCTTTAATGTTAAAAATGATAGTGTCAAAAGTATACAGGTATAATAAAGCATTTGGTGCGTGTTTTAGGATCAGTGAGTGATAATGTTTTATGATCTTGATTTCAATATCTATTAAAATAGTTGTGATTATAATCAAGCAGCCCTAGACATCATGTTCTCCTGCTCCCTAAGCCCCTTTCTAACGGCAATTAAAGCAAAGAAATTTAATTTGGCAGGATTTGGGACATTTAAATAGTAAAAAATCTAATTATAAATGTAAACTAAACACTTACTCTAGGTTAGAAGTTTTGATATATCTTGAAAATAAAATTCGTTTTCACATCAAGAAAATCATTCATTATCTTACTGAGGCATATAAATGCACCCAAATACTCATTGTGGCAGTTGGTCATGCAGCTCAAAGGGGTTGGCATCCCTTGCGCCCTTAAACTTCATCGTACATAAACCTCCATGAATGAAGCAGAGTGAAGTGCTGATCCGGCATGTGCTCCCAAACCTGACCTGAACTGGCCTGACCAATACTGTAACCACCCGGACAAATCTGAGTTATGATCGTCATCTCTTATCTGGTTTGAGTTATTTATCTCTTTAGGCTTACAGTTTCACCTTATCTGAAGCACGTCCTTTTCTGATTTGAGCAGGATCAAACCCTTCTGTTTATAGCTTTTATCTTGTATCAGTACCAAATCTACAAACCACTTTTTAATTCAATCAGACTGTGTGAGTTTGATTTTCAGCAGCATTTAGTCCACTTAAGACTTTCTTTCCAAATAAAAGTTTTCTCAACAGAATTCTTGATCAGTATGGTTGCATTGTAAAGACTGATTTGATTGCATCCCTTTTTCACCATCTTTGTCTTTTTTTGCCACATATCTTGATAAAACAGCATGAAACCAGCAACAGGATGTCAATTGCACTGTCTGCGTGCTTTACAAACAAAGACAGCTTCCACATGTAAACATATTTCACCAGAAGTGGTTTCAAAACAACCTGCAGGATGTCATTAATCAGAACTCAGAGCTACAGAATTCATACCTGTGTTGCTCTGGCTTGTTGAAATCAGTAATGATTCATGTTTAACTGCAGTGCAGCTCTTTTTTAAAAACGATTTTGTCTTGCAAAGGATTATTAAAAGCCTAAAGCCTTGGGAGTCTTGATTGTTTTGCAAAATATTTGTAGTGTTATATTTTTCCCCCTAATATGGAGAATAAATGGTTCATTAGGGATAAAGAAACGAAGTAGGAGCCCCACTGTGCTGAGCTTGCTACCCTGCTCAGCCTCCGTTAACACATCTCCTTCTATTATCAGAGTGAAGACAGACAGAAGGATGACTTGGCTGTCTTTTATTTGCTTAGTTCCTCTTCTTTTTTTTATTTATTTTGGGAACAGCTGAAGCGCAGTGTGAGTTTTGGCTGTCCTTTACAGCAGGATTACAGCCTCCTTAACCTTTTAGCTGCATTCTCCATCATTCTCTCTTATGTGTCCCTCCCAAGCTGTTCCTTAACCTCTACACTGGGAGACAGATTGAGAAGTAGAGATAGACAGAGGGAGAGAAAAGAGAGGAAGAGTAGAGAGACAGGGGGAGCGACAGATCCAGGCACTTGGAAAGAGAAAAAAATGGCCACCTGAGGATTAGAGACTGAATATAACTGCTCCAAATTGTCAAGGCGGCAACATTTCACATTTCACTAAGTCCCTTTCCACATTCTGACCTTTCTGATATTTAACTCTGAGGCACATCTATTGTCAGAGAACCTTTTTCCAGTGAAGAAAAGGCAGTTAACATTTAGCCTTATGTATTGAGTGAATTCTGGATTGAGTCAAGAAGTCTCTAGAGCCTGAGAGCCCTTTCTATATCTGTCTGTCGGTTACATATACGTAGAGTATATTCATGCAAAAAAAAAAAAAAAACATTCATTTTGAAGCACATCTTTTGTTTGCATTTCAAGCCTCTTGAAATGTTAAATTTCAATACCTATTGTGTAACAAGTAAGCCCATCAAGTGTGTTTTCCTTGAGAGTGGTTTGATAAATACGACAGGTTTCTATTTTGCTTGTCAGAGAACATGAATAAGAAGCTGTTATTCCAAATGCTGCCTGTTTTGAAGCAATGCAAATGTTGGCTCCCGGAGGCCCACCGCGCCCAGAAACTCATTAATTCTTTGTAGTTTTGTTGTAATTTCACACTCTTCAAGCGCAGCGTCACTTTAAAACATCCAAGGTCAAATATGGGTTTGCTTTGCTGAGTCATTGCAGATGTCACATGTTGCAGTTCCCTATTATAGATCCGGCGTTTGACACAGACAGCCGCCGAGACAACACAATTCAAAGTGACAGAGTTTCCCCGTCGACACCTGCCATCCAATCTATGCCTGTCTGAAGCATTATCACTCAATAACCTCACTGTTTTACCATGTCAGCGGCACAGTGAGCGCTACAACAACCGTGAAAGCTAACAAGCCATAAATAAGGCAGAGGGATAGGATGTAACCCTTTTGTTTGGGGTCTTTTTTTCTGCTAAATGTCTTTGTAAGTTCAGCAGACGCCTACATTTCAGAGAGGTGACATCTGATAAGTCAATGATAGTCACTTCCTACACTGGGAGGAAGCTTCTGACTGAGAACTGCTGCTGCTTTCAGGTTCGTTCAGCTTAAAAGTGCTAAATCTGACACACTCTAAAGACTTCCTGTAACAAAGCATTAGACTACCAGACATATCCAATAGGAGCCTGGGACTTGAAGCTATAAATGAATGCACCACAAACTTGTAGTTAAAGTGTCAGCCAGTTATGATTTGTTTACCAGAATTTCTCCATCATACCTTCTTTTTTTTTCCAACGACTTTTCAGAGTGTTTCTCTGGTTTCACTTCAGCTTAACCCATCAGCTTGACCTCCCCCCAGATCTTTTTTTTTTTACTTTCAGCCATCTAAACCTTTTATTGCAGAGCAGTTAGGAATGGAAAGGGGTTAAAAATTCATGGAAACTTTCCAGAAACTTTATGGGAATTAAGCTGGGGAATTTTGGAAATATTACAAATTGGAAACTTTTCATGGGAATTATGAGAATAAACTGGAACTTTTGGGTAATTTTAACAAACTGTACCATATCCAAACATAAAGATAAATGTTTTGTTTTGTCACAGGCAGACATCCATGCAAAATAAGACAATTAAAAAAACGTTACACTTCAACAGATTTATTTGTAAGTAGAACTTTGTCAATTTTCAATCATTCTATTAAATAATCAACTTTAATTTCACTTTATGTAGTCCACTGGCTTGAATGTGTGTCTTCAGTAGTCTTGTGCTCTGGGCTCAAAAATGAAGCCTAAATAGTCCAGGGTTCTTAAAACCATCTGTGCACGTGATAGAGGACTGCACAGTGCATGTAGGGGGCATGGACATGAGCTATGTGCATGTAATTAAGGAATAGCAGAGATTTTCTCATGTGTGCTTGCATGATACCTGGTTGTTTTAGTCAAGATGATGCTAACATATATCGTCCCCAACTACATTTAAAATCTCTATTAAGGGCAAACCTTTAGTTTTCTAAATTACAGGGTTATTTCTGTATATTCCTGTTTATTCCCATAAATTCCCATTATTTCATGGAAAGTTTCCAACTTTGAAAATTCCCATTATTGTGCAGCCCTGAGAGCAGTTCACTCCACCTCTCCTGGTTGGAAGTGTCCCCTGAATCAACAAAGAGCTTCTCAGCTAACTGAACTATACTGTAATTAGCAATATGTGACGATATGTTATCTTACATTGCAAAATTCACTAACTGGCCACTTTCAAAGGTCTATGTAATGCAAATAGCTAATCAACCAATCACATGGCAGCAACCCAATGTATTAAGGCATGTAGACACGGTTAAGACAACCTACTAAAGAAGCATCAGAATGGGAGTGAGCTTTATTTAAGTAACTCTGAACACTGAAATAATCTGATGCATACAGACAATATATGATATGAAAGTCTGTCAAAATGGCTGCTAGCTTCATAGCAAATGGAACAGCTGATTTACAAACGCATAGTACAATGTGATTAAATACAAATACAGTATATACTACAATAAGTCATATGCAGTTTAACATGAACAACTTCAGAATATGTGATACAGTACAATTCAATTATCACATAACTATCAACTCCTTCAGGCTATTGCTATGACCTGGAATGCAGCACATGTCTTTGAATGATTTACAATCCATATTTAAGCAGAGAGGCACAAACAGTACTAATGAAAACCACAAATAATTGTAGCACATTAACAAGGCGCCCATGTAACCAAAATCACAGCCTTAAGAAATGAAAAGCTAATGAAGAGTACGATGGCCAGCAGTGAACACACACTTGTACTGCAGCCAGGGGATTTCAGAGCAAAATTAGTATTATATCATACCAAGAAAAGAGGAACAGACCACCTGAAGACAAAAAATTCTCTATGAAGTTTGGGTTTCATTTCACAGAAGTCATGCTCTGTTGGCATTTATCACAGAGCAAAACCCATGACGGCATAACTTCATCAACAAGAGCTTGAGTTAACACTTCAAAGGTGTGAAGGCCACAATGGAGGTTTTGTATCTGTAACACTTGTGTTCATGTTACATAAGACTTATGTCATTTTTAGAACGTCATCAGGGCATAGTGAACCAACAAACGTACATTAATAAGATCATTGTTGAAGAAGTTGTGCAGTTGTGGAAGGTTCTACAAGTAAGTTTATCTCTTTTGCTCTGCTGAGAGGGATGGTTATTAGTTTAAAATGGAAAAGGACATGACACAAAAGACTAATTCAGCCATCTCCATTGAGCTTCAGAGAACATGTTGAATGTCTCCTTTCTATTGGCTCCACTGCAAGATAATCAGAACAACATGAAATGAAAACTGGCTCAAAGTTATAGTCACAGCAGGTTAAGCAAGGCAAGATGGGTGTAGAGAGCACTATTCATACAAAGTGCTTTTCTTAAAAAAAAAAAAAACATCATTTCTTTTTGTAAAGTATATTGAAAGGAGGCAAAACATGTATGGAATAAAATATATGAAACTAAAAGTGCTCAGAGAGTACAAACCTCCACCAAGGCATTTCAAAATTGTTGGATGAGTTATTGTCAAGAATGTGAAAAATTGCTCTTTCTTGTGTAGTAAAGAAATACTTTAAGATTTTGTGAATACAAAATGGGGTCCCCACCAAACAGGGTTGCAAGTTATCAGAAGCTGGAAACTTTTGATGGAAATTTACAGGGACAAAAAAATTGAATAAACTCCCATCATTCTCATGGAAGTTTCCAATTTGGAATATTTCCAAAATTCCTTTGCTTAACTTCCCATGAAAAGTTTCTGTGAATTTAACAGAATTATTTTCCCCTATGCAACCCTCACTGCTCTGGAATAAAAGTTTTAGATGTCTAAAAGTAAAAAAAAAAAAAAAAAAAAAAAAAAAAAGATCTAGGACTAAAGTCAAGCTGATGGTTTAAGCTGGAGTGAAACCAGAGAGACAAGAAATTAACTAGAAATGTTCTGCCTCCTTGCAACTCTCCCACCAAATTTTTGGATTTCTGTCTTGTGCCATGACCAACATTCCCTGAAAATGTCATTAAAATCAGTTGAGAACTTATTGACACTATGGTTGACTGGCAGTGTTTGTGTTAGTGTAGTTTCTTTGGCTGTATTTGCACTACTGATAGGTATTTTTTATACAAACTTATACTGTATATAACAAGGGCATTGACTACAACATGTATCCTCAAGTCATTTGTTAGCAAGGTCACTTATAAGACCATAACACTGACACCATCACAGTGTTTCACTGAGGAAAATATTGCAGAAAGAGTGCAGATCATGCCAATGGTGAGGCCCCAGCTGATATTGTAGAGAGGCGGGCCACACCCTGAAATGGACGCCAGCTGAGCACAGGGCCACATAGAGAGACAGACAACCACTGATGCTCACACTCATACATATGGGCAATTTAGAGTCACTGATTAACCTAATGAGTATGTTTTTGCTCTGGGGTTAGAAGCGAGAGTGCCTAGAAAGAACCCTCACATGCACAGGGAGAACATGCAAACTCCACACAGAAAGGCCCTGACCGACATAGGGTTCGAACCAGCAGCCTTCTTGCTGTAAGGCACTCGCACTTTCTGCTGCGCCACTGTGCCACCCCATGTTTGATCATGATATAGAAAATTGCTGTTGATTTTGTTACTTCTAAGCTCAGAATTAGAACCATGTTTGCAGTTTATTTCAAACACAACTGGTAGTTACAGTACCTACAACCTGAGGTCATTTTTCGCTGTCTGGTGATATCGTTTAATAACATGCGTCACACACTGGCAAGTGTATATTATTAACAAAAATAGTCATGATGCCAACGGACACAAACACAAAGACAAACTGCAAGTGTATCCCCAGCTTTAAGACATATTGTGAACTCAACAATTAAACTTTAATTTGTAGATGAATTGTTAACAGTTTGAACTTATCAGGTGTGTTAAACAAACAGTAGAGATATTTGATTCTATTCAGTTTGATGTCTTTTTATTGCCAAACTCAGGGACACCAGTTCTATTACAAGGTCACAGTTGTTTTTTGTTTTTTGTGTGTGCATGTCTAAAGATAACTAATCATTTATGTCACAGCCCATACAGACTCAATAATTCATTACATTCATTGTATAAATGCATTGGATGAACCAAAAGAGGTCATCGTGCAGACCTGAACACAATAAACTCAAACCATTCACTGCTTTGAAAGCCTGAATGTGCTCAGTAAATGTCACGACACTCAACCTCTTACATTATGCAATGTAGTCAATCTATCAATTAACAATGGATGAGGGATGGAGACACAGCAGTGCATTCATTTAAATAAAAGCTGTTTAACCAAAGCTTCAGCCAGAGCAGGCTGTTATACTCCTGACTTCCCTCTCCAAACTGTGTGCATGTGTAGTTTCATCCTGTGACTGATTCTGCAACATGGCTGACATGATAAATGCTTTGAGTTGAAACGAAGTGCAAATGCATAAACAGGGCATAAAATATGATAAAAAGAGATTATCATTTACTGTACATTATATAGGTATAATGACATTATGTAATCACAGAAGCCAGTTGCAGATTTGAATCTGTTGTCACATCAATTGAATGCTGGAATTAAAAGCATACCTGCTGATTCCGGGAAGAATCTTGTAGCTGAATGGACAAAGCAGTCAATTTTTTTTTTAAGTTAAGTTAATTAATTATTGATCTTCAATGTGCTGCATTCTGGTTTTGTAATGATAAAGGCAGTATGAGAACCATTAGATTAAAAATATGTTTGTTATGAGGATTTCTAGGAAGTGCTCTGAGAACCTCCACCAAGGCATTTCCAACATTGTTGTGCGGGTTATTGTAAAATCTGGTAAAATGCCACATATCGCATTGCCAAGAAATATTCCTGGATTTGCATCTGATTGTACCTCCACCAAAATTCCTAATATATCACATCTACATGTGCCAAGAACAACATCTCTGAACATTTCAAGAATATCTGTTGAGAACTTATTGAGTTATTTGCGAAAATGTGGAAAACTGCTTCCAATGCAGTGTTCAAGTGCTGTCCAACAGCTAATAACTAAACAATCACAGCATCATGTTTTTGCACTTAATGGACTTCATGTGCGGTCAGAAGACTGACAAGCATCAGGACAATGTACTCTTAAAAGCAGGAAACTCTCAGTGGAGACCCAGTGGGTCAGGTCATTGGATATCAGTCAAGAGTAGCGTCATCATTACACATGCAAACAGGAGAAACAGTTTTTAGTCCTCGAACTACTGAGGGAAATATCAGGCAGACTTTCCTTGATTATTAGTCACAGAGAAAAGAAAACAAACACTTTAGATATCCAGAAGTGGCTACTTTAGAACATATGACAAACATCACACATCCTGAGGTTCGATGACTGCCTTTTCCCATATTGCAGTGGGATAGAGTGGTGCTGGGATGACATACTTTTGGAGGCCAACCCAGAAGTTAGCATCATGCTGGTTCCCTCAACTTAAAGCTTATGGTCTTATTTAACATGGTCTTGGATTATTGCTGATAATAGAGTCCGTGGGAAACAAAAACCCATGAAACGTACACATTAGGGGGTTTGTAGATAGACCATAGACACTTTGTATAGGTAAATTCTAATGTGTATTTTGCTTAGTATGGGACCTTTAGAATTTAAATCACATGTATAAAAATGTCTGATTCTTTTCATCAAGGGTTAAGGGTTTTTTTTAGATATGTAGACCAAAGAAAGTAATGGTCTGTTAAGGAATGATAGCGGTGGAGACAAACCTAAAACAGCCCTGATATATATTTGTTACTTTTATTTGACCCATGATTGCACTTAAAGAAAACACCAGCATAACCAGAAAAACATAAGAATTACTTGTACTGAGCGCCCCTCAGGAGGGAAGTCTGAGCAGAGAGTGGTGCAAAATAAAAGGTCAGACTATCACCAAAATCCCCCAAAACAACATTTTTCTTCCCTTGTTAAAAGATGATGGACTATTTAATAGACCGACTGATGGATTGACCCACAGACTAATCAGCGGTGGTATCCCTGCTGCTAGTGGGCAACAAAAACATAATTATACATGGATGTCAAACTCTGATAGCACTGTGTGAGGGGTAGGTCAAGAAATAGCTTGTACATTACATTAGTGCATGGTGTGCAGGTGCCCTAGGGGGCTGGATTAGCATCCTATAAAGCATGTAGCACAAGGACAACAACATACTACCTTTTGTTTAGGGCAATGAAACAAGTAACTGCACACATCACTGAGTATACATGATACACGCAATCTTGTGATTTATTCAGATCTCACCACCTCAAGGGAAGTTTCAACCCAGTGCTCCTGCACGAGCCCCTGCTTATACAATCAACCATGTTCTCCCAACTCTCCTCTGCATCCCGATTTAGAGGAAAAATATGTGGAATTTTCAGAACATTGTAAACAAAATGCCCAACAATGACAAAAAACATTTACCTCATGTTGTATATATTTATGAGCTGAGTACTTGCCTAACCTTGTGTTTTCAATAAACTCTAAAGCCAGAGAAATCCTTAATTTTTAAAGCTGTAATATCATATGCTGTGATGGTGGAGCTGCCATGACAGGCATGACATGTTTATAGTTTACATCAAAGATTGCCACACCAGGAAGCAGGATCTGTCACGGAGAGCTGCTGTTCTGCTTCTGTATCTGATTCATGTTTTATGCTGCTTACTTGTTATGGACCAGAATTATTCTCTGCCATCGACAGCATATTCTGTCACCAAAGCTCCTTCAGTAGCAAACCACCAAAACAGTGTGTATGAAGTATATGTTTTCAAGTCAGGTCAAGACTCACCGTCACCTCCCCCTGCCTCTGCTGTTTACTTTTTATTTTAAAATGAGGACTCTGTCAAGTAAAAATGACACTCCAGGAGGGGAATCATTAAAGGTCCCATGTCTTGCAAAATCAGTTTTCTTTAATTTGATGAGTAGAAGAACATGAAACCTTTTACTAAACTCTCAGTTCATGGAGAAATGTGCTATGCCTCTTTAAAGAAAATGCTGCTAAAAATGCTCAGTTTTTTAACCTCCTGGGGTATATTATGTCATAGTTATACAGCCTGCACCCAGATGGATACCATGACTTTTCCAAAAGTCCGCTTTGTGGCCTGTAACCCCTCCTCCTGCTAAATTTCAGCCTCAAGTCACCACTGTTACCTCTTTATTAGACCCAGTTTGCATGTAACATGGATAAGCATTCATTTTGGGCATTTGGGTTCCAAATTGACTTCACTTTAGCATGTTCAATCTCACTGGTCATTACTAATAGGTCTTACTGACAACTTGTAATGTATTTATCTGTCCAGCCTCCACTTGTTCAGTATCTGTGTACTCTATATGCAGTGAGGGGCCAGCAGCACTTCTGAACAGCTTTTCCCCTTCATTTTGTCACAAACCATGCAATGAAAATAAATGGCCAAAAACATAACCCTTGTGGGTTGCTAGTTAAATTAATGTGAGAACTCATTTCATGATAAAAAGTGACAAACAAGTAATGGTGGGTCGTTTAGTAATAACCCTCTTAGAAGATTGAATTCTGTGAACAACAAGAGCTATCCTCTGTTTCAGAGACGTTTTATTTTTTTTTCTATATGTGCTTGTTAATTGTGAAACATAAAAAACTAGAGATGCACAGATGCATCAGTCAAACATTGGTATTGACTCTTTTTATGAACATGGGCTATCAGCAGATGAATGTAGGATAAACAAACATCAGATTCAGATGTTTTTTTCTTGTGTCACTGCAGGCATCCAGCACAGCTAACTGATGATTATTGGCCCGTTTAAATGACATCTTTGTCACCAAAAACAGGAAGGTTTTTCCTTGGCGTTTTTTAAAGCGCCGTGTTCACACAGACGCTGTGATAATGATGTGTGTTCACACAGATCCGAGAGAGAATGACTGAAAACACAGTAACATGCATGCCAGGCCAGTAGTTGGCGATGTATGTTTGTATTATCCTTGAATATAACAAATGTGTTTCTGCTGGTCAGAGTATTGATGCAGCAAATCTGCATTTTGTTGGAGGAGAGATAACAAACCTAGCACAGCTAGCAGCCCACATGTTGCGCAGTAGTCAGCCATAGCTGTTGTTGTTCCTAGGTGTGCTTGCTACCTTTATCTGAAAGAGTGCTGCACATGTTTTTCCCTGACAATGGCGATTCCTGTTTACACAGAGATGACAAAAAAAACGTTTTCAAAACTTTTCACTCAGGTTTCAGTGTGTTAAATTATAGTTATCTCAGCAGTAAAGTTATGTTTCTGCCGGCATTTGTCTGTTTGTCTTTTAGCAAGATCACTTGCGGAGTTATGAATGTATTTTGATTAATTTTTCAGGGACTTTTGTCCATGGCACAAGGAAGAAGTGATTACTTTTTGGTGGTGATCTGAATCTGGATCCAGGTTTTTTTAAAAGAATGTGTTAACATTGTGCAATAGGGCAGTTTTCTACATTTACCATAATAACTAGGCTAACAATGCCATAAATGCCTTGGCAGAGGTGTGTGCCCTCAGAGCACTTCTAGTTTAAACATTGGTATGGGCATTGGCCTCGTTTATTTTAGTGCATCACTATATAAAACAACACAAAAAGGTCCAAAATAAGAGCTGTCTGCAAGCCAAAAGACCAGATCATATCGCTGACCTGAGCCAAATGACCTTGGTCACTAAAAAGCTGAATTACTCATCACTATCAGTGGGGCAGAATGAAAGTACAAAAAAGAATGCTTTTTGCTTTATTGCAGAACACCACTGATTATGTTTGAAAATGGTGAGGTATTTAAATGCCTGTTGGATCATTTTATTTTTACTATCAACACAATTAGACACCTGTGCCATCTGCTACATATAGTGGCAGTTCATGTTTTGCTGCCTCCAGCTGAAGCCATGTCGCCACAGTGACATGGATAAAAAAGGGTCTATATTATTATTTTCCATTAATGCTGATTTTAGTTTATTGTTCTTATAGGTTAGATTCCAAAATACCCTCCAAAATGGAAATGTAATCCTCCAGAGAGACAAAAAATGCACTGAATTTTTGGTAAAAGAGCTAAGGAGAATCCATTTTTATAACCATGATAATTTAGGGGTACAGTGATCCAAATTAAATGGATTATTATAGCAGGCCTTCAAGATAACTCTTTTCAAAATTACTGAAACTGCCAGTGTGTATGACTCTCCTTTAAATAAGCTGTGAGAAAAGGGTTTTTGTTAAAATGATGCTCTACAATGTGTGGTTTTGGTTGTTGCGGCCAAATGTACACTCTTTTGTATGCTGTTTTAAAATGTCTGTTTTTATCTAATTGCATAGTCTGTGTTAACTTAAAAAACTCTTGTCAAACTGTATGATTGGAAATATGTATTTAGGTTAATATTGTTACTACCAGACTGAAAAAGTGCTTGTTATTGTGCTGCCTTTTTTCCCGTGTGTGTGTGTGTGTGCTGTCAACCTGCTATCTTGAATTTCCCTGTGCCTCTCTATGTCTCTCCCTGCTTCAATAACAGGGGCCCATGCAAAAAAACAGGGCGAGGATTTATCGGATAACGACGGTGATGAAGATGAAGGTATTTTCCATGGTGAACAAAGATGGTGCATGATTGCTTTTTTTTTTCTACAATGTCACTGTTATCTGATCATTTATGTTTACTCTTGTTTGATTTGTTTTTGTCTTTAATTGCAAGTGCTATCATCAAACATCCCTGTCACATTACAGTCTTGGAGCCTCGTCTTTGATCAGATGTGTGTGTGTGATTGTGTGTGTGAATGTCTCTGAGCATCTAAATTCAGCTGTTGATTGGAGTGTTTGGCTTCGGAGTCAGATGCGATCTAGCAGCTGTCTAGATAACCTGAAAGAGTTGACTTATTTTAATATCTTGTGGTGACTGGGGTCTTTGTTATTGGAAAGGCTCTGCTAAAGAAGAAGCCCCCCCGCCCCCCTGAAAGGTGTGGCCAGTAGCTGTATGTGTGACGGTAATGGCGGAGGGAAAGTGAAGCAGCAGTGTAATATCAGAGCGTTCACCCGGCCTGCCAGCAGATTTAGATGAGGAGCGGCAGTTCAGGAGTGCTGCTGGAGAGGATTAGAGGCGAGAGGTGTAGAAAATGGGAAGTTGCTGCTCAGCAATCACATTGTTCACTTTCCATATTTATCTTGGGATATTCCTGGCTCAGGGTGGATCTCTGCCGAGATTAGAATGAGAGACGATTCTTGTGCTGCAACAGAAACGGCTTAAGTCCCTGAATCTAAATCAAACCCTTGATATTGCCCCGCCCTTGTCTTCCTCTCTTTTTTTGCAACTGTGAGGCAGGTGATGTAAGCATGATGCTGGGTATCAAGATTAAGCCCTTGACTTAAAAGCTTTTTGTTTTTTATCAGCAGGCTGGATTTATGCACTTTATTTGAATAATTGCTTTACAAGTGTGTCTGCTTGAGACCTGAACACACACTTTATGCAGGATCCAACAACCTTTTTGTACCATAGACCAGTTTTATGTAAGGATTTTTTTATTTATTGCAAGGATAGCTGTCATACACTGGGGAAGGGTTCATCAAATTATTTAATAAGCAATGAAATACAAATACAGCTAAAGCCTTGCATACACATTAAGATTTTTAAAGTCTTAACCAATTTTCAAACTGTGAGAGACGCCACACAAGAAGACAAATGACGGTTTATTTAATGGTATTGTTCTTGGAGTGTGTAGTTTACCACAAATAGTTCTACAACGCACACCACACACTGACCGATTCATTCACCAACAACCAGGGCCTCTACTCTAGGAGCTTGTATTGTTGATCAAATGTGACTTAAATGTAAACAATAATGGCAAATACCATACCACTGAGATGAAAAAACAAAACAAATCAAGTAGCCGTATTCCTGCATCAAAACATTACAACTTTATTTTCACCTGTGTATGTACTTGTGCCAAATGACCTACAGCCCAGTGTTGGTCCATGGTCATAGGTTGGAGACAGCTTATTTTGGGCATATGGACCTTTACGTTTGCTGATAAACTGAAGCCTCACTTTAAGTTGCCACCATTTTCATTTAGTTGTTTACCCTGAATGTTACTTAGCTGTAGGACTTGTGGTAATCATAGATGATATAACACATATTGTCCCACTGACATCTCCCATTTATTCTTAAAGAGGCCTTTTGAAGCCAACAGTGGCTGATGCATTATTTCAATTGCTAATGACAAAAAACTATAGGCAAAGAGGTTAAGTTTAAGCAGTCCAAATGAATATTTTGGCTGCAGAAACATGCATTCTCACCTAGTTTTGCCTATCAAGTGCTAAGTTGTTGTTGTAACATGCTTTGGGTTAGTAGTTCAATGTTGTTAATAGTGTAAATTCTTTGGCCTTTGTTCATAGTCTCACTTTTACTTATTTTATTAGTTTTTTTCTTCATTAAGGGGAAATTGTCATGCCTTAAAGATTCTGCATGTTGTAAATTTTTCTTACTTATTTTCTATTAAACTCTTATGTTATTTCAATCTGATACCCCCACTGCTGTACAATAAGAGCAACTTGCTTATTGCCACCTGTCAGCTGGAACAGCCTACCACTTCACCTTCTTTTGCACAAGCCATAACCTTAACATGCAAAGAAATAAGAAGTAATAAAATATGACTAGTACATATACAGGTGACTCTTTAGATTTTTTTAACATGCTGTGAACATGTTTATTTTTTTTTTATAGAAAATTGCATTGAAATATGGGATCTCATTGGACCTCCAGGGCTTTTGGAGCCATCCCCAAGAGGACACTCAAGGAACTGCAGTTTTCTGCACCACCCTTCTTTCTATATCTTAAAACAAGAAGCAACGTCTGGTGATGTGAAACAAAGACAAGTGGAGGTGCAAAAACCTGCAGTTCATTAAATGTGGGAGAGCATTGTAACAGTAAACACACTCTATCTGGAAATGCAGATTTTCACTATTAAAATAAAAATGTTTACAGACATATTTAAGACTTTTTGGTCTCAATAGTTCTTTTTTTTCACTCTCTGGGGGTAGAATTTTTCTATTACTTGTCTGTTTTCCTTTTTTTAAGGGAATCGGACTCTGCAGAATTGGACATGACTGATATGATTGCAAACCAGAAAAGGAAAGCTGTTTGTGAGAGGGCTGAAGATCCACCTCAGCTCCTCTTTATTTGGATTAAGGTTGATCTTAAGCTTATTTAAGACAGTGTTTCAAGTATTGCAATCACTGCTGTTTGGACTCAAAAGGCCCCTGAAGTAACCAAACAGCACTCAGGCTTATGGTCCAGTATTTTTCACAGTCTGAGGTTCAAACTCTGGATTTCGCCTCTTGGATTTCACCCCACTTAAACAGATGTTTGAGGGGTTGCAGTGCATCTTCTTCTTTCCAGTCTGCTCCACTCTCTCAGAAAGAAGCCTCACGCTGTCCTTGATCACAGACCAGGAAGCGTTGCTATGGCACCACTTTGACACACAGGTGTTCCTCTATTCAAGCCCAGGGGCAAGCTGTTGCATCTGAAGCCAAATTGCCTTCAGTTTTGCTGTGCGGCTTTGTGTATACGTGTGCTAGTACGTTTGTCTCCCCTCGAGCAAACCCACATGCAGCCCTAAGTCCGTTCAAAATTGCTGACAAGTGCCGATCCTTTTGTCTGGCAGGTCTTTGCATGCGTACACACTGGCTTGGTCTCCAAGCTGTTGTGAAAGACTAGCCTCACTGAAAATGTGACAAGTCTATTCTTTACTGAGCGCGACTAATGCTATTTACAGAGCATCACCGTAGCAGCACAATGCGGTCCCAGCTGAATCTCTGCCACTGCACTGTAACTAATGCATGTGTGACAGAGTCGGCCATCATTCCTAAATATGATCCAGAAGATTCTCATTGTTCTGGTGAATGTGTCTGTTATGATGTGTCATGGCCCGACGTTTGAGACCGTCGTTCTGGGACAGCTGTTTGTTTCTGTGTAATTCCCCCCCGTTTACCTCAGTGATAAAAAGACTTCTCTGTCCTCCGTGAAAGATGGCTGAGTACGCCGCACTAACCACACAGTCCTTGTAAGCTGTCTTACATGCTGCTGCTCTCACAAGTGGCTCTACTATTATTGCCGGTAATAGCTATCTCCTCGCCTACAGTAAATGTATGGCCCTGCATTACCAATGAAAGTCAAGTTCAGGGGCAAGGAGAATGAAAACACAAGCACAAGTCCCACTCTGTCACTCTTCAGCTGATGCAACTCGTATCCACATATTCTCATTCAGGCCAGAGAGCTGCTGTCTTTTCTTTTCTCCTCGTCTAACCCCCTCCATCTCTCAGTCTGTTCATCCCAACATTACCATGCTGTCTCAGTTGGCAATCTGTCTATCCTGGGCTAATTCTCCCCTCCTCCTTCCTCTGCATTTGAGCCGCCCTTCTGCCTGATATAACCCTCCAGACACGCTCTTAAACTCTAATTCAAATAAGTTTCATGGGAACAATAAAGGATTTCTCATTTTACCAAAGACTTAAAGTAGAATATGTAATTGAATAATGTTATGAAATTCACACTATAAAGACAGAAGGGGGCAAATAATAAAGGGCCAATTTTTTAAAAATAGGGAGAAGGAGCTAACCAAAATTTATAATAAAGTGAAAGAGTAAAATGACCAAGGGCCACATCATATGCCTTGTGCTAAGTGTTTTAGCGTGAAGCACAAGTGCCTTCTCTAGCAAGCAAGTGAGAGCAAACTATTGGGCACTCAACTTTGCACCCAGTGGAGTTGTTCATCGGAAAATTAGTGGTCAAAAGCAAAGCTGATGTATTCCTAACTTGAGGACACAAAAAATGACTAAACCTCTCTAAATCTAGCCTAAAGTTTGTGGCGCTAAGTTTTTCTGTTTTGAGGCCTCATTTAAGGGATTGACACACATCTGCGAGATCAAAACACAAATTAGTGGCCTGTTCTTAATCGCATAGGATGCACAACAGCACACCTCACAGTGAAATATGCGAGAACTTGTTGATAAATTCAGTTTTAAACTTGTAATGGGAAAGGGCTGAGAGACGACCTAGCTTTAAGTGTTCCTCAGTGTGCTTTCCCCAGTGCGCTCTGGCATGTGTTATACTCCCAGAAGCAATTAAAAAGCACACATGATTACAGAATTTAATGCAACATAGGCATAGATTTCTAATATTTGTATACATACTAATGACTGACTTACAAATAGCAAAATGCCAGCAATCTGGGCTGCACTGATTTAAAGAGAATGAGAGCTAATGCTCTAATAGATTTGATCTATTTCACGCCCAAAATATAACCGTGTATAATCAAGGCACATAATCAATCCTCTTTGAACCCGGTGCATGGCTTTGCTCCGAGAATCTGTTTCACCAAAATAAAAAAAATAAAAAACAATGGACTGACACACTCTAAACTGCCCTGTGCCACACGCTTCAGACAACATACCTTACACCATCAAAATAGGACTTCTGGAGCTGAGGGATATGTTAGACGGATGGGCCATATTTAATGAACATGAAGCCCTCATTAATGTTGTTTCTTCTAGAGGGCCAAATTATTACAAATAGAAGCAGGCACTCAATAAGACAATATTAAACAAGGAAGTAATCTAACAAAAGATTGATAGATATTGACATTGTTGGGTATAAACCTCAAGTCTATGCAGTCATCATGACATTCACTTTTTTCACAAGCCAGCTCTTTTGATCCCCCTTCCTTGCTCTGTGCAAAGAAGGATCTGCAACCGCATTCAGATCACCACCTAAATAGTATCATTTATTTATTGAGCCATGACCCACATTCCCTAAAAATGTCACCCAAATTTGTTGAAAACTCACAGAGTTACAAGCAAAAATGTGCAAAACTGCACTTTCTCCCACTATTAGGAGATCCTTTCAAAAAATCACTGAATGCGATGCTGGTCTGGCAGAGTGAATAACCAGCCTAGGTTCAGTTCTCGTCTCAAGCCTGTTCTCTGCATGTCTTCCCCTGTGCTCTCTCCCCCCTTCAAAAACATCTACCCTCAGTCTCTCCCCTACTGTCAAATAAAGACTGAAAAGGGCCCAAATAATACATGAAAAGAAATAATCCTTGATCTGTATCCTGGTTCGGATCACCACCAAATCATATCACTTCTTTCATGTGCTATGGCCCACATTCGCTGAAAACATCATGAAAGTCCATTGGAACTTTTTGAGTTATTAGTGAAAATGTGAAAACCTTCCCAATCTCGTAGTGTTAACAAATCCTTCTAAAAATTCCTGGATCCATATCCAGATTCAGGTCACCACCAAAACCTACAATCTGAAAATAATTGAATAACTAAAAACACCAGCAAAAGCATAACGTCCTTGGTCGAGGTAAAGAGTGTTTTTCTACATTTTTTTTTCATTATTAATAAATTAAAATGATGCCACACTTATGAATCCTCCAACACTCACAAGAGTGGTGGTGGGCGATTCTCTTCATCATCTTCATAATTTATTTTGTTGTATTAATTTTTTTTTCTTTTGAAAACAACCTGCATTTATATTAATAAAAGAGGCTAAAATAATGGCTAAATGAAATTATATTAAGGGTAAAACTGTGATACCTGCTACATTCAAATTGAAAAATGACAGTATTGTAGAAAAGGACAATTAAATACACTTTAAATATTAAAAATGTCCCAGGGTAGTGATTTGTCAGTTTTCCCCTGTCTGAGGTTAGATTTGAGTTGGATTTGCAATTAAGGCCCTACTTTTCCAGATGTCTGCATCATCAGCCCAAATAATCTCCTTTTATTGTCAGAGAAGGATCGATTAGAACAACCACACCTCACAGATTCATAATTGTTCCCCACATTAAAACTCACTCTGGTCGATTAATCTCTTACCTGTCTAATCATTCAGACCTAATTTTTAATATAGTTATTTTTTGTCATTTGGCTGTCCTCTTCTGTCAGTTTGTCCCCTCTGCCTGTCCCTTTATGTGTCCGCCTGTCTATCCAAGCAACAGTTCAGCCCCCCTGGCTCGACTCAAAGTGCATTCAAATTCTACGCAGCGCTCCCTTCCAGCCACACGAGCACCCAGGCCAAGTCTTCCTGCAATTTACATCGCTCCACAATCAGGACTCCATTTTTACAGAGGTAGTTACTGCACTGTAAAGGGAGCACACACTTTCAATCACCTACCTGCTGTCGATAGATAAAGGCAGCTATGTAAACAGAGGGAGTGAGGCTGTGTAGGAGCTCAGCCTCTCAGGTGGAACATGGCACTGGCGCAGAGGTACCGTGCCCAGAGCGAGGCGGAGGGAGACAGCCGTGCCCACTCCGACTCGAGAGCGTCTCGCGCTACTGCTGCTTCAACCCTCTCCTACTGATGAAGAATAAATGCATGTGTGTTTTCTGCGGATGTGTGTGTGCATCATTTGGCACTTGGAGACTCGAGCTCTAATCAGGAGGAATGCTTTCTCCGATTGTGAATGAGCACACACTCAGACATGTACGCCCATTAAATCAGCGATGCATGCACACGTTTGTACACATGCACAATCCTTGCATCCAAGCTCTAGAAGCAAAATGAAGAAAACAACACACATGCATCCACACACACCACCCCCCTCTCTGTCGCTGCGGTGCCAGAGAGCAGAGCTGAGCTCCACCTGCCCGGGTATTACCATTAATTCCATCGCACAGGCCTGACTGGATCCCCATCCAGCAAAGCCCTCCGTTCAGCTCATGCAGACTGGAGACCGGTGAATCGACAGTGTGGGCGATTCAAACACCATTCTCCTCATTCTGCCTCTATCCTATTCTCTCTGATGTGGCAGGGATGAGGACTCGTGGCCCCTTGAAGCCCATTTATGCAGAGATATTTGGAATGCTGCAGCTCAGCGTCGCTCCAAGATGAGCACGGCTGCTAATGGCTGATCCACAAGGGCATCATTTAAGCCCTTTCAAAGCATGGGAGAGCCACACTCTTGCTGTCATCTATTATTTTTTCCCTCTCTTTGTCCTTTACTCTTGAGTGGCACAAAATAATTGGCAAGGCAAAACATGTAAAAATCGACTGCTTTAGAAAATTTGGGGGGATGGAACAAGAAGGAAGATTAGCTTTGAATTAGTCCAGCGAAGCACTTTCACTCTTACTTAATGCGACTCTACAGCTCATCTGACAGGGTTTAAAATGAGTGCAATTAGGGCTGGGAAACATGGACCAAAAATAATGTTTTATATTTTCCATTTAAAGGGGATTGAGTAACCTGACACTCCAGGTGGATTGTCTCACTTATCCTGGGACAAATCATCCCATAGAAGGTGTTTGGGAGAGGCTGGACTTTTTATTGTAATAATATTTTTCTGTCATACTGATTTTGAAGTAGTCTGAGGCTTGAGGTACAACTAAACTGGGTTTGTACAACTGCCTTTTTTGTCCTTAAAGGGCTATTACAGGTTTTTTGAAGTGGGGTTGCTGGAGGCCCAAGACACTTGTAAATATGATGGCCAATGAAGGAATTTATAAGCTGAAAAGCCTGGTCATTTTTCGACTGGGTGCAATCATTTCAGGTTACAACTTTGCAAAGCGAATCTGTCTAATGACAAACATGGAAGCTGACTGATCCAGCTGCATTGCAAGGATAGGGATTGATGGTGTATTTCTGGATTTTTTTCAAAGTATTATCAAATGGTTGTCAAAATACCAGAATACTGGAACATACTGATACTTTTCTGATTCCACATCAACCTAAGTAATTTGGTAAATAGAGTATTTATGAATTATTTTATTACTTTTTATATTATTAAAATATTTTTGTTGTTCATATCCAAAAGTTTACTAATGAAACATTCAAATTGTTAAACCTTTTCCTAATCTTAAATAATATATGTTTCAGACTGATGGTCATTATTGTGATGATTGATGGTGAGTAAGGCTGTCATGATGTCAGAGCTAGGGTTGCATTATTCTGATAATTTTCAAAGCTCAGAACTTTCCATGGGAATTAATGGGAGTTTACGAGGATTAACAAGAATAGACCTGGAATTTAAAAATTATTCAATTTCAAAATTCATTTTTAATTTAAAAATGAAGGTTGGCCCTTACTGCTCACTGCAGGGGTACTGTGGTCATGCCCCGTAAAAGCACTGTGCACTCCTCCATTACCTGCACAGATGATTTTTAGACTCCTGGACTATTGAGGCCTTAATAAGAGCCCAGAGCACAAGACTATTGAAGCCACATATTTGAGCCCCTGGACATGAAGTGAAGTTGAAATTGGTTGTTTAACAAAACAATTAAAACTTGATAAAGTTCTACTTAAAAATAAATCTATTTAAATGTAAAGTTTTGTAATTGGATCACTTTGTACAGATCTTAACGTATGACAAAACAAAATGTTGGATGAATGTTGGTAATGAATTACCCCCATTCCAGTTAATTCCCATGAATCCCCATAATTCTCATGATTCCCATTATCCCCATGTAAAGCTTCCAATTTGGAATATTTCCAAAATTCCCTTTCTTACTAAGTTTCTGGAAATTCACCTGAAATTTTTCCCCTCTTTGCAACCCTCATCAGAACTATTGCAGCATAAACATACCCACAGCAGCAGTATTATTATGATATTTACCAAAGACTTCATTAACAGTGAACAGTATAAATACTGTGCTTTGCTTTTGCTCCCTTTTTGTTTGCCTTGTCTTTTATGGCGGATGGTAACTGAGGCAGCTTTTACATCCATAGTCTGGCGGCCCTGGTCTGGGGTTAAGTTGCACCACTGTTGCAATGATCATTTGTTAAGGTGAGCTTTTACTCAACACTTAGTCAGACAGACCAAAACCTGTCAAATGTTTTATGATGTGACCATTCGCTACCAGCCAGGGGCAAAGCTGTGGTCTATTGCACTTCGGTCTGGCATTGAAGGAAAACACTGTTTAGCTTGATACTGTTTGAAAGCATTTTGATCTGTGAAATAAATGCACAGCTGTATGGAGGCTGCATCAGATGACCCTGGTATATTGGCAGGAGCAATGTGAAGCCAATATTTGCTGTTGTCGACCTCTATTTTTGTATCTGTGGTATCAAAAAGGAATCGTAATTTGATTTTCACATCATTATTTTAGTGCTCCTCTAAGTAAAAAGACATAAAACGATATTTCCCCATTCGGACATAACATTTTCAAATGCAGGGAGAAGGTGAATCAGCCGGAAGAGTCATTTGTCCTAAAATAGGAAGGGCAGGGATTTGATCCGCAGCCTCTGCAGTCAAATGTTGACGCGTCCTTAGCAGTTCCTGCTGCTTCGTCAGTGATGTGTAAATGTGAATGAAATGCACCAGTGAGATGAGTTGACTCTGATGGACACTTCACATAGCCGCCTCCATCAGTGGTGTCAGTGGATGTGAGTGGGTAAATATAACCTGCAAGGAAAATTACAATGAGTAGCTAGAAAACCAGACTGAAACAAGACGCACAGGCTAAAGTCCATTTAACTACTTATTGACTGCCAGATGGAATACAAAAAAGGCTGGCGTAAGTCTAATGTAACATAATCTCAATTATGAATTATGTTTTACTACATTTATCATTTGAAGTATATTTATTTAACATTAATTTGGACGGGACAGTGCATATTAATGAAATTACAATATTGTGGGAGTCACAATACCAACATTATTATGCCGGATTCAGCGCAATGCTAATTGTGAAACTTTTTTCGAACAGGATTTGATCAATATTTTCAGGAAATATATACAACAAAATATGTTCTCAACACATCTGCCATCACCAGTTAACATAACCCCAAGATAAACTGTAACACCAGGACATGGTGGTAGGAATAGATATGAAAATAAATCAGCTTTGGCATTGAAATTGCAAAGAAAGGTTCATATAATGAACATAGCTACAAGGTAAAAACACAAATAACACTGCATTTATGTATTTTGTGGTTTTCTTGTGGACAGGTTTTTTTTTTTTTTTAAATCCATCCATGTGGACAGAGATATTTTTAAAAGCAGAAGGAAAGCCTCAGTTTTTAAATAATACCCGCCTATGTGTGGACATGGCCTCAATCTTATAAACTTGATGTTGCCCAGCCTTCTAGTGCATCACTGTCGTCAACCTTCAGTTGTTTTTTAGTGTAATGTCAGCTTTTGAGGCTTTCTCCGAGGACAGCAGGTTTTTCCCTGAAAGACTAAAGGTTTAGTCCTCGTTCACTCCAGGAGCAATCTGATGTCTGCGAGTCTTAGGGATGACAGCACCTCCACAGCCTCAGCCTCTCATCTCGATCCAGACCAGCTGTCGGGGGCTTTGGCTAATAGCCTTGTAGGCTTTCTCACCATGTCTGCCTTTTACTTCACTCCATTCTCGTCTCTTTTTTCTCTATATTTTCACACATGATTCTTTTCTGCCTGCTCCTTCTCCTACATCATCTCTAACACACAAACACTCTGGCTGGAAGGTAAGAAGTCACCTTCACGTAAAGGTCACTCCTCCCATTACATTTGCCGTTGTAACGTTAACATTCGTGGAGGAGCACACCTACACACCACCATTGTTCCTGGGTTGTCTTTGTGTCGCGACACAGCCCTTATATAACATTGCTCCCTGTTTTCTGTTGGTAGCGTGCATATGACCTCTCAAACTGTTGGAACTGTCCACAAGCAGCCTTCTGAAGCCAGTGGAGAAGTCGATAGTTTCAGTCGCCACTTTGGTGTTTTAGTCTGTTAATTTTCTATTCTCTTGAATTAAAGAAAGTGTTTTTTTAATTGGTTACTGAATTGCAGAGGAAACAAGACTAAAGTATTCTTCTACTGAGACCCATCTCATACAGAAAACCCAGAAGTAAATAGTGGTCTAATGCTGTCAGAAGCTCCTATAGGACATAATAATAATAATAGCAAAAATAATAATAACTTTGTTTATACAACACCTTCTAAAACAGACATTAACAAAGTGCTTTAAGAGTTTTTGGCAGAGCATAATAAATTAATAATAACAATCAGTTCTAAAACAAATTACGAGAAAATCCAAATGAAAGGACAAGGACAAATTGCCAAGACAGTTAATCAACAAGAGAGAAGAATAAATCAGATGAAAGGAATGAAGGCGATTACAGGCATCGCTCCAGGGACTATTAAGATACTAAATGGATAGCAATTTTATGATAAGGACTAAGACCAATAAAACATCATGACAGGAGAAATGTGCAATTAGTACTGAAAGAAATAAAATTAGATAAAATATGAAAGAAAACACCACATCAGTGGAGATAAACAAAGCTATGAAAAAAATAAACCAGATGAATAAGAGATGGAAAAACAAATAATTAAAAAGATGGGACTATGAAGCTTTTGTTTCCTTCAATATGTCATTGCGTCCTGAAGAAAAAGACTCTTAGTCCTAATCTGGCCTGTTTTTGTGTTAGCAAGTGCCTCCCCCAATTAGATTGAATCACTGACATTTAAGCCAAAGAGGCTTTATTTTACTGTGTTTCGTTCAGTAACTTTCACAGTCATTAAATTCACCTCGAGCATAACTAAAAATATAATGCATTAAAGCCTAATGACGACAACGGTGCATCCCATCCCCTGTGGTGAATGATGACACACACTCACTGACCATATTATCAGGCACACCTATTCAACTGCTTGGTAACACTTACAGCTAATCAACCAATCACATGGCAGCAACTTGAGGGATATGGGCATGAAGACATTGTCAAGACAACCAGCTGACGTTTGAACGCTTCAGAATGGGGAAGAGAAGTGATTTAAGTGACCTTTAACCTCAAGGGTTTAAAGAGAATGGTCTGAGAAAGAGAACATATTCAGTGAGCAGCAGTTCTCTGGGCCAAGATACCTTGTTGATGCCCAAGTGACTTATTAATCAGTTGATACAGCCAAGGCAGGCAGTAAACCATTTCTGAACACATCTCATCAAATCTTGAAGCAGACAGGCTACAGAGGCAGAGGACCACACCAGGTGCCGCTCCTTTCCGCTAAGAACAGAAAAAACTGAGGCTAAAGTTCGCACACGCTCGCCCAAATTGGACAATAAATGATTTAGAATTGTTATCTGGTCCGATTGGTCAGGATTTCTGCTGCAGCATTTAGATGGTAGGACCAGAATGTAGCATAAACAAAATGAAAGCATGGATAGACTGTTAAGGCTGGTGGTGTAGGGAGTAATTCCTTGGTCCACTTTAGGCCTCCTAGTTCCAGCTGAGCAGCCTACCTGAGTATTGTTGCTGATCATGTCCATCCTGTTATGACCACAGTGTGCACATCTTCTGATGGCGACTTCCAGCAGGAAAACGCGCCACGTCACAAAGCTCAAATCATCTTATACCGGTCTCTTGAACAAGACAATGAGTTCATTGCACTCAAGTGCCCTTAACAATCACCAGATCTCAATCCAGTAGTGCACCTTTGGGATGTGGGGGAATGGGAGATTGGCATCATGGATGTGCAGCCAACAAATTTGCAACTGCATGATGCCATCATTATCAATATGGATCGAAATCTCTGAGGAATGTTTCCAGTACCTTGTTGGGTCAGTGCTTGAAGAATTAAAGTGGTTCTGGGGCCAAAATGGGGCCAACTCTGTTCTCATAAGGTTTACCTAATAATATGGATAGATGTGCTTGTCATAAATCTGCAAATAGTCGTTATGTGCTGTTATTGCAACTCCTATTAACCCAGTAGGCTGAAAGTCAAGATGTTCACTCATTAAAGCATAATGCAGGGACTGTTATGTCATTCTGTTTAGCAGAATTTAGAAGGGGAGTCCAGACAGCACAGAGGCTTATCATCGTGCTTGTTGGTTTGAGAACAGGATAACTCAAAAAGTAACAAACGGATTTTGACATTTTCAGTATATGTCAGTATTGGCACAAGGAAGAAGTGAATACATTTTGGTGGTGGTCCAGATCTGGATGCAGATCCAAGAATTGTTTGAATAGATTTGTTAACAGTAGGAGAAAGGGCAGTTTGCCACATTGTCCTTGAGAACTCAGTATTTCTCTACAGATTTTGATTACATTTGAATGTTGACCATGGCACAAAGGAGAAAGGATTAGATTTTGGTGGTGATCTAAACACAGATTCAGATCCAGGATCTTCTTTTTAAGGATTGTTAACATTGTAAGATAGGGTGTTTTCCACATTTTGCCAGTTACTCAATAAATTCACAACAGATTTTTGATTATGGCTCAAGGAAGAAATTGTTAGATTTTGGTGGTGATCTGAGTTTGGATGTGGATCCCAGGGTTTTTCAAGGCTTTGTTAACAGAACATGATGGGGCTGGTTTCCACAGTTGTTCACATTTTTGACAAAATAGTGTTGGAAATGCCTTGGCAGAGTTTTGCTCTCTGAGCACTTCTAGTATGATAATTGATTAATTTTGCACTGCAAAAACTCAGATCTAGGTGAGAGAATTTGCCCAAGATCAAGTCAAAGAAATCTCACTAGACTTACTCCAAGCCACAATTTCCTGTCATGTCTGGATTAATATCTTGTTTGAAGATATGACAACTAAAAATAAGGCCTGAGTTTCTCATCACAAGTGAAATTATTTGCCAATGAGATGAGAAATTTAACTTGAAGGATGTCTTAAAATGAAATGTTCTAACCAGAGTAGTTATCAAACCTGAACTGAAGACCCTCACTGAGTAAAATTTTGTTTGTTTTCATGGCAGATATTTGTATCAACACAATAATTCAATGCCTTATTTTTTGCCTTTTATTCCTTTTAGTAAGATATTTATCTCGACTTGTCAAGGGGATGTGGATTAGAATAAGTGTTTTTGATATTTCTGACTTGAAATTAGACTAACACACTCTCTGAGATCTGGGTAGTTCCTGTGTGCTTTTGTTTTTGTTAGTTTTAATCCCAAAATCATTATTATTGCTGCCAGTTTTGTACTTTACTCATCATGCAACAGGTAGTTGTACAAAGCCAGAGCTCCCTGTGTCCCCTCGAGTGGTATCAATCAGTAATGTGTCTATTATGGGCACGTTTGTAAATGGTAAATGGACTTGAGCTTATAAAGTGCTTTTCTAGTCTTTGACTATTCAAAGCTGCTTTACACTGCAGGTCACACCTACCCATTCACATCCATTTACTCTCACATTCACTCACTGATGGCTGGTTTCTATGTCAGTTGTCCATCAGTATCAGCTAACACACTCACACCCTTTCATGCCCATTTACACACCTCTGGCGCAGCAGTGGGAGCAACTTGGGGTTAAGTGTCTTGCCCAAGGACACATTGGCATGTGGCAGCCAGAGCTGGGCTTCAACCTGCAACCTTTCAATTACCAACCAAGCACACTATCAGACTTAAGCATCGACGCCCCGTTTGTATACCATATGACAAGCTCGTGAAGCCAGCAGACGAAATTCAAAAACAAGGACAAACAGAAAGTTTACCTCAGACCTTATAATCACCACCTATGCAGAATTTTTGTGCTTTTTTTACAAATTCAGAACATAAAATCTGTCTCTGTGTGTTCCTTCATTCGTCTGTCTTCTCCCTCTGAGGCCGAGTCACACTCAGTGCCACTTCATTTGATCCAGTACAAAGAGAATATTAAGCGGACATTCAGTGACATTCAGAGTACTGTTAGAGACTTGAGCACATGCTGCTGTATAATTCTGTGTAATTACGCTGCCTGTTCTGCAAGCAGCTCCGGGGTTAAAACCAAACCCTGCTCTGAAACGGGAACATGGACTGTAATGGACTTGTCATGAGTGAGGCGTGACGACAGCCCACACAGTAGGGTGCATGTCATGTCCTGCCACATCAGGACATTGTCACCCGTTTCCCCCCAACCCGCCTCCCCACACCCTGCACCTCAGACCTCACTGATAGCCGCTGACAGCCACCATGTTTCACAAAGTGTTGACACAGTGAATGCCACAGACACTTATCTCCTTTTGTGTCCTGTCCTGATCCTGGAGTGTCAAGGCTGCTTCTGGGGCGCTTAGTGTCAGATATATATGATGGACTGTTTTCAGCAGTCCAGCAGAGGGAGAGGCACAGGACAAAAAAAAGAAGTGCAGAAAGGAGAAAGAATAAGGAGGATGGAGGAGGATGGAGCTGCTGCCGGCCCTCCTGGTGAGTTTCACTTGCAGTAGGAACACTTACAGTATCGGCTCAGGCTTGAGTTCTGCCTCCCACTGACTCTCCAATCAGTCCACAAGCACTGTGATGCACCTAAGGAAGGTTCTGCTTTGGTCATGCTGGAATTTAATCAGAAGTCGGTCTGATTCTAACATAAAGAACTATTTTGGTATCAATATCCACGGTGCCAATTTGAGAGATGATAATAGAGGTCAGTTAAATGATGTTCTGTGTTTACTAGGGATGAAACAAAACACTTCCCCTGCAGTTCGGCACGTACCTCATTTTTTTGGTCATGATTTTCTGTTCTATTTTGACAACCTTGGTGACTGGAGTGTTTTTTGTTGTAATTCTACTTCACTCTGAAAAGTTTAAAGGTCCCATGTCCTGGTTAGTTTGTCTGTTTGCATCATGTAAGGCCCTATAAATCCGTGATCACGGAATAGTGGACGGAATCAGTAAATTGGACATTAAATGCGGAATTCAACATAAACAAGGAATATCACGTAAATGGCCGACATTTTACGTGAAAGCTTTTTTTCCCGACTAAAAAGGAATGTTTCTCTCTGGAAAATGCTCCAAGGGGGTCACTAAGGCTGCAGACAATGCACACTTCACTTCCTCTCCTCCTCCTCCTCCCCTTATTAACGATGTCAACATGTCGAAGCGACTGCCTGAGACACAGCCTAAGTCGGCAAAGAAGCTATGAAACTCCCAGCTAACTCCAAAGTACAGGGCAGAGGAGTTTCCCAATGATTATTGTGTGTCAGGCTATCAAATGTTCTGCAGATTTTGTCATCATACTGTTAACTGGACCCGGAAATATACGTGTGAGGACCACCTGAAGAGTGAATGATTATATTTCATTACTTTGTACAGTGTCTCAGGGTTAGATTTGCGTAAAATACTAAAAAACAGAATTCTCAAAAAATTAAAATGGAAAAAACGGAATATGAGAAAAACTAAAACAGAATCTGGAAAAAAATAACATGGATTCTATAGGGCCCTAATCATGTCTTATTTGATTTGAGTTGAATAAAAAAGGGAAAATTTCCTCTCTGGAAAGGATCAAATGCAGCTTCTTTTCCCTCCCTCTTGGAAATGTTAAATCTGAGGGGACAGGGAGGCTAGGGGATGCTATAACCCAATTCACAGTGCCTTTTTGCAAAAGCGCACTAAGAAGGCTTGTTGTATTTACACCTTGTTAATTCCAGGAGGCCATAACATCTGTGCCAATGTACACTGCAATACGACAACATGGCGCGTGCCACAACATACTCACAAAGGTAGAGACACTCACTTGTGGCACTTGTTGATCCACTTGTTCCCCCTATTCCGTCTCCTCGATATCCAAAGAGGAGATGAACTGTGACAGAGGTGTAAATATTACACCTTCAATTTGCAGCGTGAATTGGGCTTATGAGCTCTGCACAGATTGGCTGCCCAAATTATGTCTAATGGAGTTGAAGGAGGGGTTACGGGCCGCAAAGTGGATTTTCAAAACAGTGCTATTTGCCTGTGACAAGTAGAAAACACACATGTAGGTGGAGGCTGTATAGCTATAACATAAGGAACCCCAAGAAGTTCCAAACGGAGCATTTCAGGGCAATGTTTTTAAAAGCCCTAGCGCTTTTTCCATGTAAACTAAGAGTTTAGTAAAAGGTGTTGTGTTTTTCTGCCCCTCAAACCCCTTCTAACAACATTAAGACAAAGAAAAATAATTTTACAGGGCATGGGACCATAAGGCAAATATTTCCTGAACATCAAGGGGCTATTGAGGCAAAAAGAATTTATTTCTACCCAATTTCTTAATTTTACTTTTCAACAAAAAGAAAAAAGACATCTTACATTCTTGATGTGTTCTATATTAATGAATTGGAAATAAACACAAATGCCATTTATCCAATTGTGAGTTTGTCGGTCCAACTGTGAGCAAGATGACTTCAAAAGTTTCTGATGGATTTTGATGGCATTTTCAGGGAATGTTGGTAACAGCACAAGGAAGAAGTGAGAAAAGTTTGGTGGTGATCAAATCCAGATGAGGATGAAGAGATGTCTTAAAAGGATTTGTTAACATTGCATGATAGGGCAGTTTTCCACATGTTTAATAATAACTTGGCAAACATTGCGGAAGTGTCTTGGTCCAGGTTTGTTCTCTCTGAGAGCCTCTATTTTTTTAGACAAAAATTGAATTTTCTTTTTCTTTAAATTATATGTAAACATAGCATAATAATGTTATTTATTGGTCTATTTGTCATGTTTCAGTGCATGCTTGTTAAGACTCATTAAGGCTTGGTGAACATAATCATAATAATAACAATACATTTTATTTAAAAGCACCTCTCATTACACTCAAGGACACTGTATGATTTTTTTTAAAAGATTACAACAACAATAAAATCAACATTAATTCCAATAAAATCAGAATTAAAAAACAATGGACAGTAACAGATGTGAGGATGTAAATGTGCAGGTTGTTGTTAAAGTATGCAGCTTTGATCAGGTGGGTTTTGAGTCTGGATTTGAAGAGGGGCATTGAGTTTAAGTTTTGGAGGTCTGGTGGCAGAGAGTTCCAGAGCTGGGGAGCAGAGTGACTGAAGGCCCTGCTCCCCCTGGTGCTGAGGCAGGCAGGGGCCAGAGTGAGGTGGATGGAGGGGGGGATCTGAGGGAGCGGGCTGGAGTGACGATTTGGAGGAGGTCGGACGGATATGGAGGGGCGAGATTGTGGATGTGGATGGATGTTTCTAACCATATCCTGCCAACTTCAGCAAGGACTTAAAATGGATTACAGTTTTCAACCAAGTGGACTTTCAATGGCTGTTATGAGCAGATGAAGAGAATTTTTCCCTCTGCAGAAGCCGGTTTGCCATGAGCCTGTCATGGAGTGATCAGAGTCCTATTTTCAAGGCTGTGGTGAAAAGGTACAACATGTAATGCTTAATTTGATGCACAACTCTGATGTGCTTGTAGTTAATTTTCTCCAAGCAAAATCAGATAAATGTTTGTGCATCAGCAGTTTAATAAATGAAGAGCTGTTACAAGACCCTCCAGGCTCCAGAACAGTACTGTTGAGCTTAGACAGTATAGGTTTCAGGTTTGGCAGATGCTGAACTATCTTCACCCCTTCGTCCAACTCAAATTAGAAGAACAAGGGTCCTTATTTATGCGAGTGTGGGTGCATATTGCTGCTTCTCCAGTCCAAGCAAAACAGTGGAGTGGGATCATGACCCAACATTTGCACAGTGCTGCTGGAAACAGGAGTTTACTAACCCCCTGGTTTATGGGCACAAATATGCAAACATGTGAAGATTAGACACTGAATGCTCAGTTGTTATTGCTGCGAGTGGGATGTCTGACAGAGGAGTGAAATGCCTCTTGTTGCTGGCTTCATACTTCTGTATGACCTCCCCAAATCTTTTGTACTTTCTCCTTGCATCCTCCTCTGGAACAGAATTTGTCTTCTTGCTGTGACCAAAAGTGACAGACCACTGCAATGTCCTCTGTGTTGTTTTGTTCAGACATCATGTCATGTAGCTGCATTATGACGACCTCACCATACAGTACAGTCCTTAAACATTACTATGATTATACATCAGAGACAGCATAAAAAGCCATTAACAATAACAAGAGTCACAGCCTTAGCTTCCTTAAACATGCAGAGCAACTCTTAGTGAACCAGGGTTAACCGTGACAGCAGAGGGAAGGTGATGATATTGAAAGTGGCACACAGATTGTAGGGCAGATTGTGATTAAATTTAAGGTTGTGAGTATTCATTTATTTCAAATTGTTTTACAAAGCAAGGAAAACTGATGCTGCTGTTCACATGGATGATTTACAGTGTCATTGCCAAGAGTTCAGTTATTTCACTGAGACTAATTCTGTCAGACCACACTGTCAAGAAAATACTCGAGAGCAGTTATTTGAATCAGCTTTATTTGCATTTTTTTAGGGATGCAACTAAGGACAATTTCTATTCTCGATGAGTCATCAACTGTTGGGTCAATTAGTCGACTAGTCAGGTGCTTTTTTTTGCCCCCACAATTACCTCACTGGTCTTATAATTTCTCCGATTAGATTAGATTAGATTAGATCCAAGAGAACTTTATTTATCCCTTAAGAAGGTTCCTTCAGGAAAATTAAGGTTCCAGTAGCATTGTATTGTACAAGGTATAAAAGAACATAGGATATCAAAAAGTAAAAAGCAATCAGCAGGTATATATATATATATATATATATATATATGTGTGTGTGTATATATATATATATATATATATATATATATATATATATATATATATATATATATACATATATATATATATATATATGTATATATATATATATATGTGTATATATATATATATATATATATATATATATATATATATGTGTGTGTGTGTGTGTGTATATATATATATATGTGTATGTGTATATATATATATATATATATATATATATATATATATATATATATATATACATACATATATGAAAAACAGATTAATAATCTAAACCTAAATCATAAATAATAAAAATAAAATAAAATATGGTTATGGTTATGGTTACTGGCTGGCTATTACTATAGATAGATAGATAGATAGATAGATAGATAGATAGATAACTTTATTGTCCCCAATGGGAAATTTGTTTTCACAGGCTGTCAAGCAAGAAGACGTACATTTAGGAAACATATAACACACATAGGAACATAGAGCACTCATATTTACGTCACAGTAGACACATTAGTCAGTGGGTCAGCTAATACTACTACTGCTCCTTCCCATCCTCTGTCTTCCTGTTACTTCTCCTCCCCCCCAGTGAGGAGTTATACAGTCTGATGGCCTTGATGTAAAATAATGCTCAAACGTGTTTGTGGTGGTTGCATTACATTATATCAAATTATGATGCAATATAATGATAAGACTTGTTATTGTTCTTTTTGATAGTATTTCCTTCTTACATTTGACCGTGCTCTTTCAAACTAAAAATAATGCATTTTTGATTTTAATTATAGCCAAACACTTCTTGTATTCTAAGCATAACTATTGTTAACTCAGCATGGATGATTTTGTTTTAATGTAATGCCTGGTAACCAAAGTTTGTTAGTAGACTTTGCTTTACTGTTTAGTGGTAGGAATGGAGGAAGAAAAAGATAAGTGGAGGAGGACTACAATGTAAGAGAAAAAAAACTATGGCTTTAATTTTGACTTTTCAAGAGACACATTGTTTATATTTGTTATGTTTTTTATATTTGATTTTCAGAGTTCATTTTCCTTTAATATTTGTGCAGTACTGGAATACATTAATACCTCAAGGCCGCAAAGTAATTTATTTAAAAGGTTCCTGTCACACAAGTTTGTTAAACTGTAGCTGAGTGAGAGCAGAGTGGAGGTAACTGAGACTGAGTTTGAGTTATATTGTCACATACAGAGCGCTGAAATGTGATCTTTGACAGAAGTAAATAGAGAGAAAAATGATTCGTTTTATCTGTGAGCAGCAATCTGCATGGTCTCCATGCTGCTATATTAGGATGTTGAACTCCTCCATTGTCAGTGTAGAGGATAAAATACGCAGAGAGAAATGTAATTTTCACTGTGGCCGCTGTTTGATGACGCTGCTCCAACAGAAACATGAAGAGGCGTAAGATGACTCACTCCACTGAAAAATCCACTCCAGAAAACAATTTAATGTTCGTGCATTTCGATTAAAACATGGGATGACAGAATTTAACAACTGTCCAACAATAAAATCTGTCATTGACCCTATATGTCGTTGAATTTTGTCGATTATGTCGACGATTCTATGCATTCCTGTTTGATAGCACAAGGGGCAGATTACTTTGGGTTTATTACTGACCTGTCTGTAAGTGATTTTTTAGTGTGAAAAGAGATATTCAAAAGGAAGCAGTGTCCTTCATTGTGATAGCATGATAATTTTACATTGCTACATAGCTGCTGTATCCCTAAATAGCTTAACAGTGCTTCTAAGTATTATGACAAGATTACTGCATTTTTAAAATCAAATTGACACCAACATCTTGTTTTTTAAGGAAATAAAAATATACACTTTTACAGTCATGTCATCATTGGCCACTGATACCCTTAATCTGTTTACATTTTTAAAAACCCAGTCAGACTTGGAGAGTGAACAATAACACTGATTATTGGGGAAAAGAGAAAAATGTAATGGAAATGGAGCTTTGTTCCGATTCAGTAAGAAAAAGAAAAAAGAAAAAGCATATTTTCCGAACATTTCATATCACACTGCAGTATTTTGAAGCTGGCCAAGTCCAGGCCTCATCCAGTCCAGAGTTGGCCTTATGTCATTATGTCACAGCCATTCTTGCTATTACCAGTTGAGTGGAGAGTTTCTAGTCACGCTGTGCATTATGGGAATAAAGCAAGCAGGTTAGGCTACCCTCTAAACGACCCACTAAGTAAGAGCAGATGCTAAATGCCCTGTGCAAGATTAAATAGATGAGCATATTTATTATTGTATGACATGCCTTATGAAATAAGTGAAAGTAACTGTGCATGAAGAAGAGGGGCCTTTCACACTCGCCAGTGTCTACAGCAGACTGGAGGACATCATGCGTGGGATCTTATTACAATGTAATCCCGGTAGAAGTGTCCATAGAGAAACTGTCAGCCATTTGAAAATGAAGAGAGCAGCTTTAAATAGGTTATTTTGTTTGTTGTTGTTGTTTGATGTTTCTGCTTTAACCAATTGGACTAAACTCTGATACCTAGCCAGTGTTGTTGAGTACTGTGATGATCTGCTGGAGAGATGGTGTGTAATGTTAACCTGTTGATATTTTCCTGGTTTGTTGTGCATGATCGCAGAAAGTGACTCTGAAGGATCAAAATCATTGTATTGTCATCTACCTGTTTGCCTTGTAGCTGTAATTCAGTTATTATTACCGCTGGTACTGCTTAAAGTACTACAGCAGTGTGATGGGTTAACTCGTCACCCTGCCTTTGTCGGTTTGTAGGTCGATTGTGTCCTCACTGCAAACAAACCGCTCCACGGGCCGATTGGAAGCGAGCCAAAACCTGCTATTTCAGGCGATCATGCTGCAGTTGTTAGTACTGAAACAGGGATCAGTTGCTGTGTTTACTTAAATATTCAAACAAACCATGAGAGCATGAAAGGTCCACTTGTATCAGACGAATTCTCTGATATTCCTTATTTGTCGGTGTTTCTTGCTGTAGTTGGCCAATGGAAAGTTCACTGATCTTAACCTCTTGGATAATTTTGCTCATTTGATTCAAGTCTACCAGTTATTTCCTTTACTGTGCCACAATTTTTGCTGCTGGATTGCTTCACTGTAGATGCTGCATGAGTCAACTTGTGTGATTGAGAGATAGATGTGAGAAATGATGTTATGTAAATTATTTTTTTCTGTTCGGCTCACTCTCCATCCCACATCTGCTTTCATCTATCATGCATTTATATTTGATTTCATTTCCTCCCAGAAAAATATTTGTCCTTTTTTTTTAACAACTTGCTGTGCATGGATTTGTTTTTCGTTGCGATATGAGTGCATTAATGAACCTATCTCTGTTTCTTCCCCAGCGATAAGCTCTGTGCTGATGCTGTAAATATGTTTTGATGTAATGATGTGTTTACCTCTAAATAGTGAGCGAATCAGATCTTTTAAGATATTTATATACCATGTGGGAAGGGAGCCACTTAGTCACCTGTGTCACCAGATTAGGTGACCAAGGCGGCGGCTCAAGCTCCGATCTGATTGGTTTAAAGAGCGAGTCGGCTCATTACCTCCACGTCTTGCTGTGCTGTGCTGTGCTGTGCTGCAGCCCAGATGTGGACGTAGCTAGTTGAGAGGATTATTATTTTTAGTCCAATTGGGATCTGCTGCATGTATTTTTCAGCTCTGACACAAATCACATCAGATCAAGTCAGTAAACAGATTAAAATTGGAGCTTCAATGTCTTATTTCAATCCCCTCAAAAGGGATTTAAGAGTTACGTAGACCCAATGTGGATCAACAAAAGAGGTGGCTGATAACACTGACATGACTAATCTCTTTCTCTTATTTCTGCCCCCTGTCCCTCTCTCCTTCTTCGCCATTCCCGCTGTATCCGTGGCCCATTTGTTTCAGTACCTTGTGCAGGATTTTGCTGTTTTCCTCCCCTCCTCTCCCACCTTTCCTCTGCCCTTACCTCCCTCTCTAGCTTCATGTTTCCTCACCCCATCCATCCCTCTCCTCCTCCTCTTCCTCCTCTTGTCTATAAGATAAGTGTGTGCAAAGAGAAGTGTCAGCTATAAATCACATTTTCACCGTGTAGCCCTCTCAGATACCAGCGAGATAAAGCTGGCCATAAATAAGGCCACATCATATACAAGTTATTGCTTTGCTTTTAAACGTAACAGGGCCATGAATAACTGAGGGAATCATGGGAAAAGGAGAATGAAAAAACGTGAATCAAGGCTGTGCTTGGCTTTACAGGAGGAACGTGTCTTTACAAAATGCGTTAAAGTGTTCGTCCTTGGTGTCAAGCACATTAGCAGAACCTTCAGATGGATGCCGATCGGGATGTTTCATGAATCTGGTTTTGAATTTTGGCAACCAGAATACAAACCACCCTTTAAATTATAGTCTGTTGCTTTCTTTCTCTTCATCACGTCATTTTTGTGCCTGTATTTTTCCCTTTCTTCACTCCATCGTCATCCCTTCTGGTCTATCTTCTCGCTCTATCTCGTCCTTGATCCCACCCTCTTTCATTCGCACCACTCTCGAGGCTTAAAAGGGGTAAAAAAGAGAAAGAGAGAGAACGCAAGGAAGGGAGTTGGACAGAGATAGAGGGAAGGGCGGGAGAGAGACAGGGGAGAGTCTGTGAGTGAAAGCGATACAAAGTTAGGGAGGGGGGAAGGCGAGAAGCTACAGAGAACGAGCACGAGGGGGAGGGGAGGGTAGGCTGGGGAGGCGGAGGGTGAAAATGAGAGAGAGTTTCTTGTCTTGTCTCCCAGCTCGAGCTCGCCAGCCAGTAATTCAGTCTATTCCCTCAGACAGAGGCTTTTTTCTTCCCCTCTACCTCTGGATGGGATTTATCTGGCTGGAGTGTCGCTCCAGCTGGGTATCAAGCCATGAGGCGAGAATTAGATGAACAACGTTTTACTGAAAGTGAAGTACAAATATAGCCAAACCAAGGAAAGACCATGCAAATACATTGTTGCGTAGAGATAGGCCTGTGTAGAAGGAGGGAAAAATGGAGGAACGTGGAGGAATTGTGTAATTAGGCAGAGCGTCTTTCCTCCTATCACTGTCAAGCCAGATTAGCCCTCTCACTCTTTAGATGTGTCAGCATACCTCTCTCTTTATTCTTCCTAACGGCCTCCAACGTTTTGAAGGTTTCTCTCCTGAAAAGCAACACAAAACTGAATACAACCCTAATATTTTGGTCAATTAATAGTCAGTAATTAGACACATTTTTAATGGGGATGCAGGATATTGGATTCTTGTAAATATCTGATATGTTGATAATTCCAAATTCATTTTACACTAGAAACAGCCCAATCCCTCCTATACAACCCACCTGTTACTTAAGTAAGTCAGGGACATGTAGCATCAAAGTATTTTACAGTAACTCAGAAAATAGGACATAATATACAAACCACACCAAAGCAGGAAGACTGCTTAGATGAAGGTGAGTCCAAACAGATGAGCCTTCAGCTGCTTTTTTAAAATGTCCACAGCTCTCAGCTCCAGTTGAAGATGTTTCAGAGGTCAGGAGCAACAGTCTCAAATGCACAGTCTCCTTTATGTTTTAAGGTCAAAACCAAACCAATTCTCGTTCGCATTTTTTGGAAAGCTCAGTCATTTAGGGCAGGTGTGAAAGCTCACTTGAACTCTGGTGTGGATCAAAGAACTGAACTCTGGTCTACCCGAGCTCAGGGTCTCGGTTTGCTTCCAAGTGAACCACAGTTCAATTCATGGTGGGTGTGAAAGCCATACAAACCAATAAAGGACCAAACAAGGCAAACCAACCAAACAGAAGTGCATTGTGGCTTGAATTTTGCTAAATACAGCAACAGTTAGCAAGCTAACGAAGTATTCATTGACAATATCAAGCAGGTAGTGGCTAACTTTAGCATTACAAGCACTGCCAGCCTGCAGTTCTCTTAACAGGTTAAAATCTACAAATCTATGTGCACTGTGGTTACAAATTGCTCTGATGAACATATCCTTTTCATCTGAGCAGTCTAAATACAGTTTTATTTTTATTTTATTACTTAAATTGCTGTCTAGCTGCTTCGAGCTGAAAACTATTCTCACTCAAAGTCTGTTGTGTAAATCCGGTCATAGTGCAACAGTTGGCTGGATGGCATGGACATATTCCACAGATGCAGCCCCACCTACTGGTAGGTGGCCATATTACACAGCATTTGGCAGGCTTTGGTCCATTTGACAATGTGTAGTGTGACAGAAAACTAAACCACAAACATTTTATGGTGCAATACCACTGACCTTTGTCACTCTAGAAGCCCCTGACTACTTTGAACATGTCCAAGGGAGGCTGGAGTGCAATGCCTTTCATTCGCTTCACTTTCCTGCGCATATCTCCACTGTGATCAGTATTTCCACTGAGGGTGCAATTTACTGTGACAAGAAAACGCAACAGTCAGCAGTCAGAAATTTCCATTTGCAAAGTATTTTTAATAGGGCAAAGGCAACTCACAGACAGTGACCAACATGTTTCTTCATCTTTTTGTTGATGCTGCAAATTTTTAGGCACCAGTCAGTTTTTCTGGTAGTTTTGGACGGGTGCTCCATATTTTTTTTTTCATGTTTGCAGATTACTGTAGCCCAGACAATCATACCATCACACCGATACCTCTAATTATTTAGGCCTGATAAGGATCCAGGATAAAACTTAAGGTTGAGTCTAAGATCTAAAGAGAAAAAAAAGGACATCTTTTCTTTTCTCATGTCATCTTTAATATTCTTTTTTCAAAGGTAAGCTAGTTTCTGTAAAACAATTCCAATACTTACTCAGTCCCTGTGAAGTTTTTGTCCTAAGTACATCTGCAGGGTCTACTGTGTCCTGCTGTCACTAAATCCTGCAATCACTAAATCCTGGAGGGACTGCCTTAGAAACATCCTTATGTTTAAAAGTTAAGCCTGAAACATGTTAACTCAAGCATTTAATTATAAGATAATAAGCCTGATAATCAGCATGAATCCCCTCTTTCAGTCAAAACCAGCAAAGGCTGAATTATCTGATGGTCCACCAGATAGTCTTAGTTTGCTTTCACATATAAATTTGGCAAACTCGGGTTAGCTCAGGGTTGAAACTGCAGAATTGTTGTAGTTTCATTTCGATTTGGTTAGCTTTTACATGGCAGGAACTAAAGCCTGACAAAGGTTGTGTACCCACCCACAGCTAGCTGCAGTGTTCATTCCTGCAATCTGGCCTGTTGTTGAAGGAGGACCGAGGCTGGTGGTGCTAGGCATGCTAAATTTAGAAGCATTCGTCTTGGTATTGTCAGTGATGCTACATTGGCTTTCACAATGTTTAATATTTATGATATCAATTTGGGTCAGCACTGATTCTCTTCAGGAATCAGGGAGGTCAAAGTTGACAGATCTCTACAGGACTGTGAAATCATTAGGTTTTGTTGACTTTTTGAACAAGGGAAATGGGCCCCAAATCAGACCAAGTGTTGTAGTTTGTTTGCCCTGCTTTACTGTCAGAAACAGACATAAAACAAGAGAAGCTTTATTTTCCACATTAAATGAAAGAGTTCTTCTCTTCAAACAGACACTCAGTAATCAAACGTTGAAAGTAATTTCATAACTTAAATGAACATACATTTCATGTAAAATGCTTTTTTTTTCTGACAGTCAGCAAACTTAGCTTCAGCTGCCTTTAAGAGATCCACAGATAGTCATGTAATATGTGAATATGTGTGTAAAGAGTGAGCTCTGCGGAGCACTTGATAATAATGTGCCCTGCTTCATGGAGCTCACACTCTAAAATTAATATTGAGATTCCAAATTAAACAATAGAGCTCATATCAACAAAGCCAGCTAAGTGCATATAGTTACCCCAATTCCACATTATTAATACTGTGGCTTTTTCTTAGAATTTCTCCTTAAGTTAAGACTAGATCGTTTTAGAGATTTTCTTTCTGGGAGCAGAACATTTCAGCCCTTAAAGGAGCTCCAGAGGTGAAAAGCTGTTGGCAGAAGTAAGGTGGATTTTTAGGAGACTTAAGAGTTTCTCTAGCAGAGGAGGAAACTGATTCTTTCTGCGAATAATGAATGAATATTCTCATAAACTCTTAGAAAGTTTGACTAACCAAAACATTTTGGACCTTCTTTGGTGCAGAGAGATGAAATAATAAAAAGATGGAAATAAAAAATTAAGGTGGTGTAGGTCTGTTGATTCCGATTTAAACTCCACTAGCACTTGTGTGTTCTGTTGGTACTTTCTTCATATTTAACTCAGATGCACATGAGCAAAAATCGTACATGTTTATTACTTGCTAAATGTATTTGTTGTAACAGCAGTAAATCTATGCTTCATCTGTCTGTCTGAATTATAAACAGTTCTGTAATAAGCCGCTGATAGAGAATGAACTCTGAAGGCTCTGATTCAAAAGTGTTCCTGTTTTGAATTGAGCTTGTGTTTTTAATCAGGATCAGTTCTCCTAATTAAACAAGTTTGTACGGTGATGTGCTCAGACAATCCTGACAAAGAGCTTGAAAAAATGTGGAAAAAACTTTCATCTTTTGTGACAAAATGGAAATTGCTGCTGTTCAGTTCAGGATTAGAATTTTTTTGTACTAAGAACACATTTTTAAGTCGCACTAATGAGGATAGAAGAGGCTGAAAAATCAGCTGAGGAAGGTCTGTTACTTCTGCTTAAAAGTCATGAAACACTTTTGTAAAATGCCAACATGTACAACTTTTTATCCACAAAAAACGTGCAAATGTTTTCGTAACAACTGATACTGATGCAATGTCATTAACATCAACATTTCAAGATTCCTCCACACATGATTTACTTAGATCACATGATATTTGTCATAATGTGTTTATCATATTAAGAATAAAACCAAGCTTCATCTGCCTCTCTGAGCACTCCAGACAGCTCTGAAACAACCTCCTGAAAGACACTGAGCTCTGTGTAGCTCTAATGTTCCCCTTTTGATGGAGCTTTTACAGCAAATTAAAACTCTTTTCTAATTAAACAACAGGTGTGCAAGGTATTTGATTCTGAATAATTCATTGTGTGCTTAAAATTAAGTGAAAAACCCATTAATCTTTAAAGCGCAAAAATGAAAAAAAAAAATAACTGCAGATAAGCCTTTAAATACACTTCAGAGTTGAAGGACTGAGGACTGAAAAAGAATTGAAACTCTCATCTGTTAGGTCTGTTGTCTTTGCCTAAAACTCCACAAACGTGTAATATATTCTGCCAATAATTATAGGTGATATTTCTGCCAAAGCAATGCAGAAATGTTCAGTTCATTTAATGATCTTTTGAAGATATCTTCCTTAGCTGATATTGTGCCGATAAAATTATGCAACGCCAGTATCTACTTTAAATCATGAGGTCAAAATTCAGGTTTAAGGATTTTTAACACAATTTATTTCAGGGGGAGGAAAAGTGTAATTTTTGCAATAATCCATAAATAAAAAATTGTTGGAAGTTTTTGCCTTTCGGCAGCACTTTAGCACCGTATTTTCCTGTTGTAACAACCCTCTATCATGGGTATGAGCTTTCACGATCACCTTTGTAGGCTTGGTCTGCCACCGGCTTGAACATGTACTATGCTTCTCTCGTCTGTTCAATCATGATAATGGTTTTTATTTACTGTAAACAACCTCTCCCAGCCATCCTGCTGGCATTGTTATCTGGCAATACCACTTTCATGCCAATGATATCCTGCATCCCTGCTTTTCCGCTGACATGGCTGATTATTATAACAGTTCAGCTTTAAATGTTGCCTCGGTTTTTACTGTTTAATAGCAGATTGCATTAGGCTGGTATCTGAGAGGTGACCGTCGGCTTGTCTGTTCCTTCGCCACCGTGTCTGCCATATTTTTTCTGCTGTATCTGAATCTGAGCTGAACCCGTTGATCAGAGTGGGTGGACAGCTATGCGAATGTGTTAATGATGGCCGCTCTTGCAGACATCCGAGACACCGGGGCCAAGCCTGTGATGGTCTACATCCACGGAGGATCCTACATGGAGGGGACAGGCAACATGATCGATGGGAGCGTGCTGGCCAGCTACGGGAATGTCATCGTTATCACTCTCAACTACCGTGTCGGAGTCCTCGGTAAGCTTGCTTTTTCTTCTATTTTTTTCTCCTTCAAGGGCATTTTTCTGGGCCATCTTTGTAGGCCAGCTAGGTGTAATGAGCGCTGCTGATTGCTACATCCACTCCAAATAAGGTGGAGGAGAGAAAAAAAAAGGCATGGCACTGTTAAACTGATTCTCGTGGATGTGAGCATGTGTATCAAAATCACATTAATTGAGTGTGCAGAATGTGGGTTTGTTGTTGTGACTGAGGTTTAGAATAAATTAAGAAATTATTGTAATGAGGTGAAAAGAAATTATGAGATGGGCGTGATGCCAGAGTGATAGAGGAGAAGAATCTCTCTCTCTCTCTCTTTCTGAGTTGTGTATGGTTGCAGATTGACTCACACAGCTGAATCCTCTTTCAGACACTTGTGTGTGTGCGTGTGTGTGTGTGTGCGGGAGAAAGAGGGAGGGAGTGGAGTGGCAGAGAAAGCGAGAGGGTGAGAGAGCTCCATGGAAACAGCTGCAGCAACACAAAATGGAGTTTGTTAGCACACTAGCTGAGCTTTGTACCTTCTCCATCCATCTCTCTGACACAGCCGATTTCCCCCTCCAACATTTTTTACATTTAGAGTGCTTCTTTACTGCCTACAAACACTTCCAACATAAAATGAAATTTCAGTGTTTGGTTGCAAATGTGGAGATATTGTTGGCTGCTGGTGATACAAATGATCTGGCTTTCATTACATTCATTCTGTCTCTCATGATTACTGTTTGACAACACCTACAAATCACTTATGTGTCTAAATATTTCAACTGTTTGATTTGTTCAGTGGAGTGACTGAAGATAAATCACTACCTCTTTTTTGTCAAGGGGCTTATGTATTTATTTGATGGGACAGCTTGTAAGAGACAGCAAGTATGAGGAGAGAGAGTGAACCAATTAGCTTTAGGGTGCTTTCACACTTTACTTGAACGGTCCAGACCAAAGTTTGTTTTACTGGGCGAGTGTAAAAGCTCACATGAACTCTAGTGCGGGCCAAAGAACCAAAATATGGGGGTGTCAGTCACCTCCAAACGAACCAGGGTTTGGTTCTCGCTGTGTGTAGAAGCCATCCAAACTGAACAAGGACCAAACAGTGTTACCAAACAAAGCAGGGTATTATGGCTTGAATTTGTCTGAATACAGTTGACAAGCTAATAAAATGTTTGATGACAATATCAGGCACAGTGTGGCTAACATTAGCATTGCTGGCTCCGTCAGCCATTTTAACAGATTAAAATCTACAAGTCCATGTGGAATATGATTACAAACTGCTCCGTTAAATAAGTCATTTTTATCTGAGCATTTTCATCTGATACAACTTAATCTTATTTTGTCACTCAATATATTGCTTCTGCTTCAGTCTTACAATCTTATTACTCAAATCCGGTTGTGTATTTTGGGTCATAGTGCAACAATAGGCCAGATGTCAGTAACAAAGGCCATAGCTACTGCTCCAGCTAGTGGTGGGCAGCTACATTTCACAGTGGCCTGCTTGGCAAAGAGCAGTGTAAAGGAAACCAAACCAAGTGAAATATGACACCATGTTTCAACTAAACCCCTGAACCAAACCGAGTTGGCCAAATTTCCGGTGTGAAAGCAACTCTTCCTTGGATACTGATTTTAATGAGCCCATGTTATGCTTTTTTGTTTGTTTTACATGTCCTCTCTTGATAGAGCACTTCTGAGTACATGAATTTCTTCTTCTCTCCCTCTTTGCTGCACTCATGGCTGCTTGTGATGACTTGTTCCCCTCTCAGATAGACCAACCATTGTGACATCCTACCATTGTTTGATCAGCAGTTTAAGCCTATTAGCCTGGGCAGAGACTGTAGCAATCGCCACAGAGTAGACTGGTCAACCAATCAGAGTGGACTGGGCCCACATGGATAAGGGAGCCTTAAAAAGGACCTCTAACAGAGTCTCCAAGACAGACTGAGAATACATATGGATCAGGGGTACTCGGTATGTGAAAACTTGAGACTGTTATGAATATTAGTGATTGTAAATATACTCTGGCAGTTATCAAAAACTGACATATATTAGTGCTTTCTCTTTTCTCCAAACTTGCTCAGTTTTTGAGCGTACACACTAGTAACTGAAGATATTTGAACCTTAATGCTGGCCTAACACCCAACACTTTTTCTTGCATTTTTAAAGTCATAGACAATTTTCAATAGTCAGAGTAAAACACTGAGTCTTGCTAGAGTTGGTGGTGCTCTCACGATTGAGATTGTTTGGTGGAATGGGGCTCATAATCTGATCTATGCACTTCTAAGGCAGTCTCTCTCCTGCTGTGGCCTTGACAAAATTAAACTTGCTTAGAATATTTGCAAGTCTTAAGTCTTGTCTAATGCAAACTGTGCTGATCTGTTACTGTTAGCAAAAACCAATAGCAGTGGGCTCATGGGAACTAACAGGTAGCAGCAGGTTGTAAACACAGCAGGGAGAAGAAGAAAAGAAGGAGGGAACAACTCCATAGGGCTGTGAAAAATAAGGAGAAACTGAGAAGGAGAGGAAGCAAGAATCCCTTTATTACGTTTGTTTATGAAAGGGTGCAATTTGTGGCTCTTTTGAGGCTGCAAATACATTAACGTAATGCTAATAGTAGCTACAGGCAAACTGCCTCGGCTTGTGATGGAAAGTTGTTTACTGGTTTTGTTGTTGTCTTACGGTTCTGAAAGCTTTCCTCCTGCCATGTGGCCAGGCTGTACTGATTATTTGGTTAGTCCAATGAAGCTGTTGTACCATGAAAGCAGATTTTGTGTGTCTATACTGGATCTTGTAATGTAGTCCATGCTAACAAGTGTTAACAACAGTGAACGTAATGGACTGTAAGGGGAGAGGTGTTACTTGGAACACAAACAGTGAAGGGCGTTGGGAGTAGAGTTGCTTCTATTTCAGTATCATTCATATTTCACACCTTATCTTCAAATGTATTCACATGAAACAGTTTCAGATGAGACATTATCAGAAATAACCCATGACGAGGGTCATAACATAGCAAGGCTTGGACTTATACTGTGAATGGTAAAAGGTTTGGGGTCGCTGAGCTGCTTCTGCTTCTTTTCAGAATAATTGACTTGCGGCTTAGCTCTATTTTCATGACATTTATTGAAAAAAAACAGACCTGCTTTCTCCCTAAAGAAGTGGTCTGCCTCACCTTACTGCTCAGAGAGCTCCACATGTCAAGAGCAGACAGGTGACGGAGGAGTGCTGCCATTTTATCCTCCGGGACATTGAGATGACTGCTGTGCTTGAATCACACAAGCACTACTACATTCATCCTCAGCCTCTCTTTTTTGATGGAGATGAGAGCGCTACGGCCTATCGATTTTGTCATCAGAGTTGCTCGGCGTGAACGCGTTGTGTTTTCCTCCGTCATTCCTTTGGCGGAGTATCATTCTGAGCGTTGTAATCAGCCTTCAGGGTGGCAAGGTAGTCAGAGCGCCGGCTGAGCACGCCGCCCCACGCTTGGTTTTAAGCGGAGCACGTAGGCCCTAATACAGATTCATGATCATATTTCTTTCATGGCACTTCAATTATGAGTCAGATGTTTCTTCTCTCGCTGCCACATTTCGCTAAATGTCATTCTACATGCATGCACACACCCCCTCAAACACCACATATGAGCTCTCAGAACATCTGACACTCTTACACACACACATCTATATGCTAGTGAGACACAAGCAAAAACAATCCACACATACAGATGTGATTAGCTCACACACACACACACATCTGAAGCAGCTCTCATGGTGAGATCCCCAGCAGCCATTCTGAGAAACGAGCAGAGAAGTGATGCATGTAGTTGAGCGATAATGTCCATCGCTGTAGCATGGTCTGATAATCTCCCCGTGGAATGGCTTTAAATTGTTATTATACACCCACATGTGTCAGCCAAATAAAACCCAAGCTAGAGAGAAATCACACCACAATGGCCCAATTATCACAAAGCTGTCTGAAGACTTTCACTCATATAGTCTGAATCACAACACTTAGTACACGAGAAATCATAATTACACAACTCTCTCTTATGTTTGTTTGCATTTTTATTGAATAATGGTGTTGCTAACAGTTTCAGTCCAGACTGCATTGCAAGGAGGAGATAAAAGTTTGCTGTATGATGTGTTAAGATGCTGCACAGGAAGTTGGGAGCTGCATATTTGCATTTTAGTGTCAGGGAAGAGTGGAAAAAGTGCCAAAGTAAATGGGCTCAAATGTCAGATTGTCTCAGGTTCAATAAAATTATCAATTTACCAATCAATCAATCTTTCATTTGTATAGCGTCAGTTCATAGCCAGTGTTATCTCAAGGCACTTTACAATAGAGCAGGCTGAAGCCATACTCTTCATTTTATAGATGCACATATATACTGTACATATATACAAATACATATAATAGATATATATATACACATACACATAAATCCCAAGATGTATCCATCCAGGCAGGGACAAAGGGACTAAGAATAAGAATTTCTGATAGCGAAAAACCCGTGGATGCCCAGATAATAAATCTGTCCTCATCACATTTGTCTCTGCTGAATATAGATTCAGTTTTTATCTGTGTAGTGCCAGAATTGTCTTTGTTGAATATAGATTTATTAAAGGTAAGCCCTTTAAGATGTTGCATCTCATTTTCAAGAGGGACCTCATGTCTATATTGCTGTTAACATAGTTACTGTGGATGTATAATCAATACAAGCATGGAAAGAGAGGACATTCTAATATTAACATTAACATCTACAATTAATATAATCTGGAGAGGAATGATGTTGATTAATTTAGCAGAATCTAGTTAAACTGCCATTAAATGGGTTTAAATTGCCTAAAAGCATGAATTTATGTTAAATGGTGTCCTTTCTGTTGATAGTTGATGCAGGACAGAGCACATGCATTTCAGCAGGTCCACAGCAACAGGTCATTCATGATTGTTTGTTACGGTCATACTAATATATGTGTGCTGTTTGCAGGGACTATCATGTATTTAATTTTGTTGATCTCTCTAAAGTTAATATCAGGGACTGGAATGATAATGGAATAGGGCTAAAGGAATGGCCAAATAATTGTAGTTGTAGTTATTTCAGCTTTGTACGTCCACAACAGCAGTCTACACCAAGGCAGCTTACACCAAGGATCCCAGGTGGCCTACAAGACAAGAACCAGAGACAAGTACAGGAGCAAACAAAAAGGGACAAGGCATACAGTATTTATATAGAGAGAGACAGAGAGAGAGTTCGAGAGAAGGATTAATCTACTTTAGTGAAACTTAAAAGTGCCATTTTAACCCTCCCAACTCTTATAAGAGCCTCAGAGTGTGAACACTATATTTATAACTTTCAAACCTTACTGCAGGTTTTAATTTGACGTTCATTTTCATTTTTCATTCTCATCTGAACAATCTTGTGAACCCATATGTTCCTTCTCATCTTCTTCACTCCCAGAGAACTGCTCACCTGAGAGTCTCCAACGTCAGAAAAAAAGACAGTTGGTGAACGTGCTTTCTCTTTCCGTCTTTCTGAAGGCGTTTGTCACCTATGTTCTGTGGAGGTATTTAAAGCAAAAATAAAGACCCACTTATTTAATGTTTCATATGAGATTTGTGTTTGTGTTTTACTGTAGTTGTACTTATTTGAGTGGGCTAACCACTAACTTCTGAGATTTATTGGATGAAGAGGATAGTCATCCTCTATCAACTGTGTGAAAATAATTCAGACATGGGAAACACCAGGTGAAGCACTCAGCTTAACTCTCAGACCACGTTTGCATTTTTAACCATTTTCAACTAACTTCACTTCAGTCCTCTCAGACAAAAATGATTTCCACTCACTCTACCCATCATTTATGTAGTTTGAGTAGGTAAAGAGGAAGAGAGAAGTCTGCTGTTGGGTGTCTGCTTGGGTGCACTGAGTGTGTTTCGCTGTCTTACATCAAATATATCTAAACTATGAGCCACATGGAGTGAAGTAAGCAGAACAGCAGATCCCTCTCTGCCCTCCTCTCTGCTCCTCAGTTATGAAGCCACTCTGTTTGTTAAGACTTTGTCCCATCCCTGGATTTAGGTAAATTCAGATTATAAAAGATTATAAACCAAATTCTTTTGCTACATCATCATGTGTCACAGATTGAAACACTCCAAAATATCATAATGTCACAAAAAACACACACGTAATCTCTCCTAGATTTAGACCAAAGCATAAATAACTAGAAAAGCACTCGGAGAGCGCAGACCTTTGCCAAGATACAATTCTGGATCACCACGCTCTCTGATATGATGGCAGAGTCTCCGCTCATGTCTGTCCATGTGGAGAAGTCCTCTACTGGCATTGCGAGGGAAACTGGGTAATGTAGTGACATAGGCTTTACAAATAAACTACAATTCCCATAATGATGTGAAGGGGGTGGAACCCTCACAGCAGCCGAGGAGAAATGAATGGGATTTGCCTTTATAAACTTCAATGTTTTTTTGGGACATCAGTCTGGATCGGATCCAAATGAAATTGACTGTGATGATAGAGTTATGTTATATATATCATCATGTAAATTTTGAAGTGAATCCATCAAGTGATGCCAGAGATATGATTTTTTAAATTAGGCCCAATGTTAAGTTATGGGATTTTTTGTAAATTTTAGGAATATTTTGCAACCAGGCAAATATGCGGATTACCACCAGAATGTAATGGCTTCTTCCTTGGACCAAACTACACCTCTGGTAAAATTTTCAGGTAAATCAATCCAATATTACTGGCAGATGAACATTTCTGCCAGTATGTATTGCTAATATTTTAGTCTTGTTTGTTAACGTTGCGTTTGTAGATTTTTGTATAAGTATAAGCTACAAATAATGGGACTAATTTTCTGACAGCAGATTGGTAGATCGGTGTTGATATTATGGTCACTATTGACAATATATTTTTGTATTTAAGGTAGATGTTGTCAAAAAGACTTCTTTTAGCTTTCTGTCTGAATTCCAGTTAATTTAACCAGCAAAGAAAACATGGCCCCCTGATGATTACCTGTTCATTTAATCTAACTTCATGTGAATGTCTCTGCTCCTATGCTTGACATCGTGACATCCTCATTGTTTATATGGCTGATATTTTAGCTGTAAATATTGGCAACAATTTCAATATCGGCCGATACCCATATTTAACTTTTTAGGCCAAAATCGTACCAATAATTTTGTGCATTCTTAGTTTAAAGTGTTACTTATTGTGACATATTGGTGTCAAAGTTGAAATTTTCTATCATGACAACACCAGTTAAAGAGAAAAGCTCTGATCTATTCCATATCAATCATGAGTAATGTAATTAGTTGTTTTTCACCTCAGGCATCCAGTCATTCAGCTACAAGAGAGTAAATAATATTTTTTTCTCCTTTTTCTTCTTTTTCTCCTTCTTCTCTGGCCTCAGCTCAAGTATTGTGCAGCAGGGCTCCCTTTAGATAAATAATAAAGAAAAATAAGTAATTTAGATTCTGCGCTGGCTACAGCAGCACGGAGTCAAATAAAAATAAATAAATAAATGAATATTAATGAAAAAATGAAAGCTCTTTTAATTAGGGCTGCTTAAAGGGATGAGGGAATAATAGAGGCTGAGAGAATTAGACAAGATAATGAGTTTAAAGTGAAAGCAGACAAGGCAACTCAAAAACTCGGCTTTCTGACACGAATGCAGCTCTCCTGCTGTCCCGCTGCAATCTGAATATAGCGTAAACAATGCAGTAAACACCTTTGAAATACACACAACTATCTGAATATTTAACTCCTTTCACAAAAATAATAGGCACTAAACTATCAGGCAGCAACAGCCAGTGCTTTCAAATCTGTACTGAGAGTTTTTCTAATGTGGAGAATACGAAACATTTCTCCACAACGCACCCAACAGAACAGAATCCCTGCAAATGTTATTGCCTTTTGTATGAAAATAAACATAAATAAATCATTTTTATCCTGATTAATTTTCTTTTTAATTGTTATAGGCCATTAATTTATTTTTTTTATGTTTCTGTCCATCAGCAGGCCAGAGGCATCATGGGATTTCTGTCCACACGTACACACAAACCAGTTCTTCTGAACACCAAAACTTTGGGGATTCTCTCAAAACTTTAAACAGCTGCCTTCAAGATTCAGAGATGTAGTGATGAGATAGAAGTTCAGTGTTTGTGAGGAGGCTTAAAACCCAGCTCAGCTTCACCTCTTTGACTGTTACGAGTTTAGCCGTTTCAGGTAGCTGTTAGAGCTGAGTACATGGAAAATCAGAAAGCAACACTTTATTCTGTGTGACAAAACAAGAGGTATGAAAAAGGCAACGGGTGATGCTGCACGCGCTCCCTCCAACTGTGTGCGAGGGCCTGCTGTCACAATCCAGCACCACAGACTCACTTCAGTAAGATTGAGTAAATATGAATTTTGGATCAGGACTCGGTATCAGCAGATACTCCTAAGCTTTGTTTCCCCAAGCAGACCAGTTTAGTGTTCTCGATATGGTGTCCCACATTTTTTCACCCCTCTGAAGGGGTGCTGAGCATCAGTGGTGCTGCCAAAAATGTTGGGCCCCATGAAAAAATGTCACATTGGGCGCTATCCCAAACCAGCTCTGCATTTTCTCAAAAAACACACCTGTCATACAAAGAAGGAAGTTAGTATCATGCAGTCATATTTTTAAAAAGGGACTGCTCAAGATTTTTACAGTCAAGTTCTACTGTTTGAAGACAAAAACGCTGGAGAAAACACTCATTAGCTACAGTAAATGTTGTGCAAAAAAAGTCATAAAAATAACTTTCTGGCATTTGGACTATTTTAAGCATTCAGCTTTAATTTTTATTTATCATTTTAAATTGAGGTACAATCAGTCCCAAGAAATCTTTGACAATGTATCCTATAAAAAAATTAAATTGTTGGCGATTATACATTTGTCTTACTCCATAACCTGTTGGTCTCAGGGCCCAATTATGTTTACATGCTGTTCGGATCTTTGGATATAAAATAAAGAGCATAAAAAGATAATACCCTCTTAAAATTCTATGCATTTTGTTTTATGGGTGTTCAATGCAAAAGATGCTTGAATATTACTTTGTTGCAACAAGAAAACCCAATTTTTGTCAGTGAAAAGTAAATAATATTAATAAATCACATTTACATAGCTGGCACGACACTCTTTCCAGCTCGCCTACCCTCCTTGAAGTGAATACACAGCTGGCAGTTGATATGCAAACAAGACCAGAATTAACGACTCCAAAGCTTTTGGTACAGGGACATACAGTGATTCTATATATATATTGATACAAAGGCTCCCTGTCTCTTTCATGGTTTTGGTGGCCAAAAAAGTAAGGCCTGAGATAAACTCCCTATTTAACCCTGTGTCCGTGTACATGTCCAGCTTGGTTTCATGAGGGTGATTGGAAACAACAGATGTTCACAGAACGGGTCCTCACAAATGTCCGTATGCTTCATTTATTTGATTGCTTTAGTATCCTCATCAAGGGGGGTGCACAAAAATAATTTAAACTTGAAGTAGGAAGCCACTGCTCTAGTCAAGTAAATAAACATCTGAACCCTCGTTAAACTAAAAACTCTATAAGGTTTTTAAGTGGCTGGCGTGACCCTCTCCCCCAAGCTCACATCCCCGCCTTCAAGTGAAGGTACAAAGATCAGGGTTTACTGCTCCAAACTGTACCAAACTGTACTGAACAAAACCAGACCACTCAGTGAAAATGAGGTACATATTAAAAAATTAGGATCTGGATCAGGGCCTAAAAAAGCATTACATTGTCACCTCTTGTTATGTTTTGAGAGTCCCCTGGTGGCTGTATTTACATCATGCCTTCTTAAATCAAACTCAATGCACTGACGATGTTAGTTCCTCTTCCTCTGTGCTGTTTTTGAAGGAAAATTGTATCCACGTATAACCCAAAAGCAGTAAAAATAATTAAAAGTCTGCTCTTGGTTTGTTGTGAAAAATAGATTTAGCACTTGTTTGGTGTTTTTGAGAAGGCAGGCTGCAGTGGGTTTAGTCTATATTTCAGAGCAGTTTCATAATGTATGCATGACAGCTGCTGATTCTCAGAGCAGCACCCAAAGAGGAGCACACACTGAGCAAAGAGCAGAGGAAAAATACTGTAGAAAGAAGAAAGGAACACGAGGAGACTTGTACCAATTCTATTCGCCAAATCTGATGTGTCAAGTTGCTGCCTCTCCTGTTCCAATTAAAGCAGAGTCCGCTAAGTTTCCGCCGCTGTTCTATCATCCCCCTGCAGCTCTTGGCCCTACGCCGCTGTAATGGTAATTATTGCTTCAAAGGGTGGACCACAATCCTCCTGGGGCCCCATTTGGAAACTTTCATATCTCAACCTTTCACTATTTAGATGAAGGAGAACTCATATCAGATTTAATCTTTAATTACTTATTGACCCACCGCTGTGCCATTATCAGCAGAACAAACATGGAGAGTGGAGTTTGACACGTCATGCAGACCGATCAGTTCGGACATGTCAGCGACCTGAAGAGATGACTTTGTTTACCAGGGAGATTTCTGCTCATTGATCTGCATGTGTGTGCACCAGAGAAGAGGAGACATTTTTGTGTCAAAGAGTCGACTTCTCTGCCCAAGAGCATTTCCACCAGCGTATGTGTGTGTGGCTTGTGCATGTGGAGCGTGTGCATGTGTCTAGTTGCTGCGCCACTCTAATGATGTGTAATGAGTCCCAGTCAGAGGGGAGTATCTTGTATCACTGCTCTTTACAAATATAATTACTCACTGGCTCTCCAGAGCATGTCAATTTCCTAGTCCATTGGGGGGGAGGGACTTAATTACTAGTTTCCGAATGTATTAAAAATTAACAAAGGCTGCTCCTCGTGCCAAAACTCAAGGTGAGACACTTCCCTCTCAGCCAAGTGCTCTAAAAACAGACAGCGGTCAAGTACAGTGTGTTCTTGTGAAGCGTTTTCACCTCTGACAGGGTTTATGTGTGACCTCTGATGCCTATCTTACGTATCTTTCTGATCACAGCAGTTTTATAGTCGCACTGTCCCCGCTACGGACCATCACCTCAGTCCATCTGAGTTATTCAGGCCTTCAAAGAATAGTTTTAGATCCAATCAAAATAACCTCAGTCTACTGTATCTGTTTTTTAAAGAATGGGTTATGACTTGCAGAGGGGCATTCAGAGGTCTGAAAGTTTTAGGCAGGTGTGAAAAATGCTGTAAAGTAAAAATGCCTCCACAGGAAGAAGAGATAGGAGTTAATTTGTATCAATTAACAAATGTAACATGAATCAATATAAGAGAGACCTAAATCAAATCAATATTTGGCATGACTGCTCTTTGGCTTCAAAACAACAACAGTCCTTCTACATCTTCTACTTGTACACAGTGAGTGAAGGAACACAACAGGTAGGTTGTCCCAAACATGTTGCAGAACTTACCACAGCTCTTGTGGATGTGGGCCAGCTTAAGTTGGTTTTCACACCTACTGCTTGGTTGCTTCTTTCAACTCATTTGAAAAAAAACAATACAAATTTGCATATTTCTCTTGGGTCATTTAGGTTCACACTGCAGTATTTAACACCAGGCCCAGACCCACATACATCTTCTTTATGTCATTACCTCACAGCAAGCATTGCTCTGACTGTTAGTAGCACTATGCATGATGGGAAGAAAGCCAGCAGGCTACTCCACCTTCAAAATGATAATATAATTACAATAATAGCGACGGTTAATGTCCTAAGTAAGATTATACGGATGAACATATTTACCAATTCATCCTATGCCTTGCAATATAAGTGTAAACAAAGTCTGTACATGAAGAAGAGCAGTTTTAACACATACTGGTGTCCACAACAAACCATAGGCACACCAGTTAGCATGGCAACTTATTACAACGTAAAAACTGTCGAAGTGTCCTCAGAGAACCTGTCAGCGAGAACAGCTTTAAAAAGGATCAATTGTCTTTTAGCTCCTGTCCATGTATAGAGTCCTGTGATGACCTATTGAAGAGACGATGAGTGATATTAACCTGCTGCTATTTTTATGGTATGTTGTGCATTTGCACAGTGACTCTGTGGGATCCAGAACATTATCATGAAGTAGTACTTTGTTATCTGCCTGGTTGCTGTAATGCAAGTATAATTCCTACTGCTGCTGCTTATGCCACTACGGCACCATGCTTGTGTTTGTTGGGTTGATTGTGTTCTCACTGAAAATGAGCCGCTCCAGAAGTTGATTGGAAATGACCTGTGCTGAGCATGAAATGCCCTCTTGCATTGGAGCAACTCTCCTAAATAATCTGTGAAAACTACGTGGCAAAATTGTCACTCATGACACTCCTGGTATTCAGTGCTGAGCTGCATCTAGGAATGCTTTTGCAAGTTGCTTGTGTTTCTACGTACTGAAAGTTTCAGTGCAGTAAATACCTTTTGTCAAAAATTAAGCACAAATTTTGATCACATCTGGCCCCGTCTGAAAGTGAAAGGGATTGATCAGGGCATTGTTCAGCAAAAAGACTAACGATGTTGATTCCTTTACCTGTTATCACTTCTCAACTGCAAATGGTTCTCAATTACCGTCATGCAGTTGCTATGCCATTTTTAGCTGAAAAACAGTTTTCTTTGTTTTGTGGTAAGAATCTTAGGATCCTCCTTTCTGTGTCTTGTTGCCTCTTGTGGTCCCTACCTTCAGTTTTGAGAACAGCTGCAGAAGCAGAAAGATGAACTCTTTTTAGCCCTTTTGAAAAGTTGAGTGAGGGTCATCGTCTCTGTAAAGGGATAGAGTTTCAGGATATTTAACAGCCCCACCCTTGTGTCCTAGAGCAGGGATTACTGCTACGTTTGTTATGCTCTGGATATTTTATAATCCCTGAAACATGACCTTGTGGGTAATGGCACGGTCTGTTCATATATGACATTTAAAATGAATATTTTTATAGCTTTGCAGAGATATTAAAGAAAAGAAGACTGAAATATTTAAAAGGAAGGAAGGCATTTTAAATGTCATGCATCGATAGAAAGACTTACAATTACCAAAGAGAAAAAGCTTACATTTATTAAGTTTGTTTAATTATTGTTAGGGCAAAAATATTGACATATGTTTTACATAAAAAGGACATTCAGTGGAAACATACTCACCGAAGAGTTTTTCATCTTTGATTGTCACCAATTTAATGTCCTAACCTCATACACCAGATTAACTGTTCAATACATTTCACTAGTCCATAGAAGTGTTTTGGGAGGGCTGAACCTTTCACAGCATAATGGCAGGTGATTGGATCATTGTTCTGTCAGTCACATTCATTACTAGGTAATGTAACAGGCAGGTGCTACTGCCGTGGTGTAATATACAAAACCTGGGCCACTTCTTTAACAAAATGTCAAAAGAAATACTTTCAGTGTTGTTGTTGTTGTTTATAATTTTACAGGATAAAGAAATACAGTCCAGATCTGATAAAGCTGCTCCTGAAGCTGTTAGCATCTATGCTAATCTCTGTACAAACAGTCCCTTCCTGCTGTCCTCATGCTTGTAGCTCCCACCTCGTCCTGCTTGAAAGGACGCTGATTGAGACACGCCGTTTTGGGCCGCTCACGATTTATATAAACCGGAGCCTGGCAGGATGGATCTGTCTGAAGGTTAATAATGTACAAAGAGTAGAAGAAATTTCTTAATATGATGATCGCTGTCCAGTGATAGTGCTGTGTGGTGGTCCTGGGAGTGGTAAGATTTGGGAACCCCTGATCTACTGCAGTGGTTCTCGGAGGGTGGGGCAGGGCCGACTGGTGTGCCTTGAGAAATACCACCATAACTCATTACCGCAATTGCATAACAACAAATTAATGAGCTTTCCATTTACTCTATTTGTTAGATATTTAAGGTGCATTGACTTTTCATGAACAGATGCAGTTTATTTGACCTGAAAATCTCATAAAACTTTTGAGGGATTGCTGTCTTTTGTAGTTACCAATACTGATGACTATAGGGAATTATTCCTTTTTGGTCTCTCATCCACTGGCTAACCTGATGTAAACTGTGACCTGTGAAGTTTATGTGTGTGTTGCTGAGTGAATAAAATGTAAGATTCAAATAATGTATTAAATGGCTCAAAAAACAGGCTGAATATTGTCCTGGTTCTGTGAGACGAAAGTTCCGTGTGACATGAAAAATCTGAGGCACTCTGATATAGTTTCAAATCCTTGATTTTAGCCAGGATATGTCTTGTCAGCACATTTGACTCATCCAAGTCTTCATCAGGACATGATGTAAGACTGCCTTTTTACAAAGCACTTTTGCCACACTGAACCAGGAAGGTATTCAGTCTATTTTTTGAACTGTAGCTCCATCCTCCATCCTGGAAGAGCATCCAGTTCTGCAATTCATCATTACATGCCTTAACCCAGTGCAACATTCACCCTAATATATTTTTCCTCCTATTTATTAAATATTTTGATATGTTTTCCACGAGCAATGCTGCTGTTAAACATTTTTTCTGGCATTAGAGGATAAAATTAATCATTCACAGACCGATAAGATACTGTAATCCATGTCAGAGAGGCTGTTTTGCATGGACATGACTGTGGTGTGCCCTGAGGTTTTGGCTTGAGTCAGGTGGGCCTAAAATAGTGACAAAAATAGTTCCTTGCGTCTGCTGCAAGTGTGCGCAGGTGTCCCAGATGATTCTGTGTGTGGTAAGTGACTCGGCCTTTCTCGCTTAGGCACCTCTGCTAAACTAAAGAGGAGGACTGTGGGTAATTCAGCCAGGGATTTAGGGAGCTCAGGATATTTGTTGCAGTGTGTGAACAATATTGTGGAGCATCAGTGTCACACATGTTTGTTTTCTTGTTTTTGTTTTTTCACAGCAGCAGTAACACTGCTGAGCTCCTCTGAGAGTTGTGTTGCTCCCGCTGTGCTGGCAGCCTTCTGACCCACATGTGGCAGAAGCGTATATAAAGGTGTATTAAATCACATCTGGACCTGATCCGGATATAAGACACTTGAAGTGATAAGTATAAATGGTTTCAGACCTCGGTAAGAAGGATACAGATGACATCTCAGATGACCCGTCTTACCGCTTCAACAATGTTCTAGAGAGCACAATATCTGCAATATGCCAAGATCACTTCAGTGGTTACAGGAAATCAGGGTCAGGCCTCCTCTGGTCCAGCAGTTTGTAGAAAAGAAGCTGTTTGGAAACTGATAAAACACAAGAGGACGATAAACCTTGCACTTCAGCAGCTTCATTACAGGAATAAACAGTTAGCAGCAGAAGAGTTACTCAGTTAACAAAGATGTTCCCTTCAATAACCATTAAGTAGTTGATTTCATTAGCAAATAATGCAAATTTATTGTTGACATTAACTGGTATCATAAAAACTCAACAACAGTTTTTAGAAATGTCAATAGATGAGGTAACAAAGGGCTAGAGCGCACAATGAACCGTTACTCATCTTAAATAAGCTTAAGTTTTAAAAGCTCATCCACACACTTCAATGGTTTTTACCTTTGGAACAATGACAAGGCAGAAATATACAGGGACAATCAAACCCAACTATAGACAGCAATTGTGAAAGAGCACTCTAGAAATAAAATGTAGTTTTGTTATTGTTAATAATAATAATAATAATACTACCTCTACTACTACTACTACTACTACTAATGATAATAATATTATATGGAAAAGCCAGGGAAAAAGTACAGATTTTTCAACCACTTTGCCCTAGAGCTGGGAAATTCATCAAGTTTCAATCTCAATTATTTAATGCCTTCCACAATAATGCAACCCAAGCAAATAAGGTGAAAAGATTTCTGTGCCACATGACATGATGATTTTTTTCTTTTTCTGTTACTATCATAAATTGTCTCAATTTGAGGTATTTTTATTTTACAATAATTTTTCTTTTGTATTGGCTTTTCCTTAATGTACATAATGCTGGTGTCAAAAGCATATATAAACATTCATTAAAAGCATGTAGTTTATGTTAAAATCATTGAGTAGTTGTGTTTCATAATTATGATCTCAATATCTATTAGAATAATTGAGATTATGATTTTTACCACAATCAAGCAGCCCTACTTGACCCCATTACAGGCAGTGGATAAGAACATTAAAAGGTCAAATGTTGGTGAGCGGATTTGTGTGCTCTCTGAAATGACAAAATGAATCTGAATACGCATGAACTTTAAACCCCTCAGATAAACTAGACTGCATTGCAATTAAAAGAGTGAACAGCAAAGTCATTATGTTTACAAAAGGTGACTTTTAATTAGGAAAAGAAAATGCCCACTCACATGTTTTCATTTGTCCTAAAGATAAAAGCATCTTATTAATTTTTCTTTTATTGTGTTTTACACATCTTGTTGTGATAGAGTTCTTCTATGCACAAGACAACAATCTGTGACATCACGACTGCTCCCTCTCATTCTGTGACCAGTTATTACCTGCAGAACCACTGAAAAACATGGCACTCAACAGTAGAACTGGGTTTTCGATAAATCGATTTGAATCTATTTTCCATTGAATGGCCCAATGTCGATTCATAAAATCCTTAAATCGATTTTTTAATTAATACGTCTTTTCTCAGCGTGTAATGCAGCTTGCAGTTTAATGCAGAGTAGTCTCGTGTGACCAGCCATTCATTTCCCATAATGCCAGGTCACTTCTCACGTGACCAGACCAGAGATCTCGCGAGATCTCGTCACTCAACAAGGAGCGTTGTTAAACAAAACATCATTATTATGGCAGGAGCACTGAAGGCACCGCCAACAAACTTTAAGCCAGATGTCTGGATGCAGTTTGGATTTGAAAAACACGACGGCAGCAATGAACTGGACAAGAGTAAAACTGTATATGGTTATGCAGCATATGCAGGTGACATATTGCGGAAATGCGCTCTGTGGACAGCAGCAGAAGATAGCTCCGGTCAGCTCCTGCTTTTACCTGGTTTTAACAGCTTTTTATCCGGTTTTAATCAGGTTCTGAGCGCTTTCATACTTTGAGCTCTGAGCAAACGTTTACTTTTAACTTTTGATTTAACTGGGTATAGGGTTTTAGTCATCGGACAACTAGAATCTACGCTTCTAGCGTCAGTGCTTCATGGCAACCATGGACGCCATCACTATGGACACTTCCTTACCTGCAGAGGTAGGGAAGCAGCTAACTAAAGCTCATAAAAAGATTGCTGACCTTCTGGAGGACATTGGACGGCTATCCAATGAGCTGCGGAGGAAGGACTCACTGCTGGCCACCTTCAAAGCTCGGCTCCCGACGTTGTCCGGCTGGCTGGAGAGCTCGCAGACCGGTGAGCTACAACAGCTTGGCGCTGCTGCTACACTGGGGGACACCGTCCTCTGGGAGCCTTCCTCCTCCACCTGTCAGCTACCCTCCTGCTCTACTCCGAGCAACAGGTCTCCCTGGACCGAAGTTGTTGTCCACCGTCGGAAGAGGGCTCCTGGCGGCGCTTTGAGCAGGGCTCCCTCCTCCTTCACCGTTCCTCTCACCAACAAATACTCGGCGCTATCCATGGCTGCGGAGCTGGTCGGGGTGCCGAAGTGGGGAACTGCCCCTGCTGATCCCGGTGCCTCCCCTACGACGAGTGTAATGCCCTCGCTGTCTGACACCGCAGCCTTCCCTCCACTCACGGCTGCCCGCGCCCCGCGCTCCATCGGACGGACACCTATCATCGGGCCGCCCGCCCTCGCCCTCGTCCCTCGGCTCCTCAACCCAGCGGAGGCGGCTTCTCAGGGACGCCGTGCGGTGGCACTCCCGACGTCCTCCTCACCGGGATACGCATCACCGCTGACGGGGGCGATGAGCTCACCAAACCGGCCATCCCCCCTGGACAACGGGCTACAACTCTCATCATCGAGGACTCGATCCTCTGGAATGTCCGTCTGAGGGGGGCGCTTACCCTGTCCTTTCCCGGCGCCACCGTTACAGATATAATGGAGAAAATCCCAAGCATTCTGGTTTCTCACCCCCAGGTAAGCCGTGTCATCGTTAACGTGGGCACCAACGACACTTCCAGACAACAGTCCGAGATATTAAAGCATGACTTTACCCAGCTTTTTAACAGACTCTCAGAGTCCCAGCTGTGTGTTTTTATCTCCGGCCCCACCCCACCTGTGGCAGGGGCATTGGGTGTTTCAGCAGGCTGCTCAGCCTTAATACCTGGCTCTCCTCTGCCTGCAGCACCCACAACGTCGGCTTCATTGACAATTTTGATGTGTTCTGGGAGAGGAGACATCTTTTTGGAAGTGATGGCCTCCATCTCAACAGGGCCGGCACCCGCGTGCTGTCCGCCAACCTGGCATACGGTGTGCAACACGCGCACTTCACCACACTCTCCTCCCACCACCCCAAATCCACACAGACTGACCCGTCCGTTACTGATTGATGTCCCCCCGGTCCCAGTTCCTATGTTTTTAGTTCCACCTCTGATCATAACACACACAATACTGGACTTGGACCTTCTGCTTTCACCTACAACCCACCAATTCCTGTCATCATCACACAGCGCTTGCAAAGCAAATTTCACAATGTTCACTCTGTGAACTTCAATAACCTCACACCTATCCCAAAACATCAACAATCCACCTGTACAGTCCGTAGACCACCTGTCACTATCAACTTGGCCCTTTTAAATGTTCGCTCCCTTGCAAACAAATCTTTTCTTATGATTGATCTGATTTTAGACAGTAAGTTAGATTGCATTCTTTTAACAGAAACTTGGCTTGGCACAGATGCATCACTTGTTCTCACCGAGGCTTGCCCACCAGATTTTAATTTTTTATTTTCTACCAGGGGTGGTAAAAGAGGAGGCGGAAATGCTTCGATTCCTAAAATTACGTTAAACTCAAAGGAAGTGTTTTTTAACAGCTACTCATCGTTTGAGCTTCATGCCTTTGTTTTTAGCAGTCCTTCTATCTTTTGCATTACTGTTTACAGACCACCCCACCACTCCACTTCTTTTATCAGTGAATTTTTGGAGCTTTTATCAGTCATACACGCCACCTATAACAGAATTTTAATAACTGGTGATTTTAATCTGCACATTGATAACATCTCCGACCCATCGTATGGATTTTAACCAACATGTAACACAGCCGACTCACAACAGAGGCCACACCCTGGACTTGGTCATTAGCTATGGCCTGTCCACTGGTGTGTCCTCTGTTGTTGACCTGGCTGTGTCTGACCACTACTGTGTGTTTTTTGATGTCACCAGTTTTAATCACCAAAAGGCCCCGGTGAGAACGGTGAGGAAACGCTACCTCACTTCCGAAGTGGTTGCAAATTTTATCGAGATTTTACAGAGCACTCCTGCTGAAATTTTACCCGCACCTTGTGATTTTATTGTTGATAATTTTAACAGTAAATTGAAATCTACATTGGACTCTGTGGCTCCACTTTTAACAAAAACCATAAAAAGTAAACCTAAACCCCCATGGAGAAGTGATGAAATCAAAAAATCAAAAGGAAAATGCAGGAGTGCAGAGAGAAGATGGAGGAAAAGTAAACTTACAGTTCATTATGAAATATTACGTGAGCAACTCAGATCCTACAATAAAACCATCAAACAGGCAAGAATCTCTCACTTCTCAAAGCTCATCGCAGATAATAAAAACAATTCCAAATTTCTTTTCTCCACCTTTGATCTTTTAACCAATACCAATTTTAAAAAACCCTCAGAGGCACCAACAGACGCCCTCTGCGAGGACTTTGCAAACCACTTCGGAAGTAAAATCGATGACATTAGGTCCAGTCTTTTAACACATCAAAATGTAATTATTAACACATCTGGACAGTCGCTTTTATCCGAGGAAACACTGGGGAGTTTTGCCCTGGTTGATGCAAGGACACTTGGTCGAGTTTTCTCCCAAGTAAAGCTTACAACCTGCCTTCTAGATCCAATTCCCACATCATTTTTAAAGTCGTTTTATGGATTCTTTGAGGAACAGATTTTAAACATAGTGAATTGCTCTCTTCAGACAGGCGTTTTCCCCGCCTGCTTTAAAGCGGCGGTGGTGAGGCCCCTTCTGAAGAAGAGCAATTTAGACTTCAACATTTTTAATAACTACCGACCTGTATCCAACTTACCTTTTTAAGTAAGATTTTAGAAAAACTGGTTTTTAACCAATTAAACGATTTTTAAAATACAAACAATATTTTAGAGAAGTATCAATCTGGTTTTAGAATGAACCACAGTACCGGGACAGCTCTTTTAAAGATTTTAAATGACTTCAGGTGTAACGCCGACTCACAAAAACTTACAGTCTTGGTACTACTGGATCTAAGTGCTGCTTTTGATACAGTAGATCACCACATTTTATTGAATAGACTGAGAAACCTGGTGGGCCTTTCTGGTACTGTTCTTAACTGGTTTCATTCTTATCTCACAGATCGATGTTTCCTTGTAAGTATGGATACATGTTCCTCCAGAACTCATGAAATTAGGTGTGGGGTGCCTCAAGGGTCAATTTTAGGTCCAATTCTTTTTAATCTTTACATGCTTCCCTTGGGGGATGTCATCAGGAGGCATGGCATCAGCTTCCATAGCTATGCTGATGATACACAGCTATACATTGCCATGTCTCCTGATGACACAGGGCCTATTGATGCCCTTTTTAACTGTATTTTAGATATCAAGTCATGGATGGCAGATATTTTCCTACAGCTCAACCAGGACAAAACAGAGGTTTCAGTCATTGGTCCTGAAGGCCAGAGAGAGAAACTTTTACAAAAATTACAAGATTTTAAACCCTCACAATATGTTAAGAACCTGGGCGTTATTTTTGACTCCGAGCTTACTTTTGTTCCACACATAAAAAATATTACAAAGATAGGTTTTTACCATCTTAAGAACATAGCCAGAGTCCGCCCGTTTCTCTCTCAGGCCAGCACAGAGGTGCTGATGCATGCTTTTATTTCCTGTCGTTTAGATTACTGTAATGCCCTGCTCTCTGGTCTTCCCAAAAAGAGTATTAATAATCTACAGATATTACAAAACTCAGCCGCACGCGTGCTGACAAGGACCAGAGGGCGGGAGCACATTACACCAGTTTTAAAATCGCTGCATTGGCTCCCTGTCCGCTTCAGGATCGATTTTAAGGTTCTTTTATTAGTTTATAAATGTCTTAACGGTCTTGGACCATCTTATCTATCTGAACTGCTTTTATCATATCAACCCTCGCGGACCCTGAGGTCCTCTGGCACCGGCCTTTTAGTCATACCACGAGTTAAAACAAAAACCCATGGTGAGGCTGCATTCAGCCATTATGGCCCTTATCTGTGGAACAGCCTCCCAGAGAACCTCAGGGCCGCAGAGACTGTAGATATTTTTAAAAGGAAGCTGAAGACTCACCTTTTTAATTTGGCTTTTAACTGATTTCTTTTATTCTCTTATTTCTCATATTTTACTATTCTTATGTCTTTAATCTTTTATTTTTTATTATTATTATTATTATTTTTTTACTTTATTTTATTTATTTTAATTCTTACATATTTTAAATCTTGTGCATTTTATTACTTTTAAAATTTCCTAAGCCCTCACATTTCTAGACATTTTATCATTATTGCCTGTTTTTATTCCACTGTCTTAATCTTCTTGTTTTTAGCTCTGGTGTTTCCTAATGGGGGCCCTCCACACTGGGAGTTGTGTCTGGTCTGCCCACAGGGACGTCTTCCTGGCGGAGCTCCCTGTGGCTGCGGACTTTGGTACCTCTCAGTGTGGATGGCCACCCATAGGTGGCTTCTCCTCACCTCAGTGCCAGGCCATGTTACTAGTCTATTTACTGTATGTGTGAGTGTGAGCGTGTGTGCGAGTCTTTGCGTATGTGTGTGTGTGTGTATGTGTGTATTGTTGTATGTTTTTGTTATTTCGTTCTGTTTTATTTTGTTAAGCACTTTGGGTTGCATTTTCCTATGTATGAAAAGTGCTATATAAATAAAGCTTGTTGTTGTTGTTGTTGAAACACAACGAATCTCCGAAATAATTTTTCGAGACACCACCCGGAAACGCAGTCTGTAAAGACAACGGACCTGAAGCAAATGCAGCGTGTGAAGGCATTTGTACGTAAGTTACCAGCAAACTCTCCACGAGCCCAGAAAATAACCAATGCTGTCGCAGCATCCATATCCAAGGACAGACGCCCATACAGCGTTGTTTGTAGCCACCTTATTTACACTGTCTGCCCTGTGCTTTGATTTGATATAAATTATTACATTTTTGTTTTGGTCAGGTTATGTTTAATAAAAAGTACATGATTACTGTAACTGCTTTGGGCTCAATTCTTAATGTAAACTTCCATATTACATATTCAAGTTAAATTGGTAGTCTGGCTGAAATATCCTTAACTGAAGCTAAATCAATCAAATCAAATTAAATCGTGAATCGAATTGAATCGGGCCCTTGTGAATTGAATCGAATCAGTTTGGGAAATCTGAATCGATACCCAGCCCAACTCAACATTGCTGTAGTTACCACAGAGTAGGCCAGTCAACCAATCAGAAGAGACTGGGCCCACGTTAGGATGGACAGGCAAACACACAAAAATAACTGGGCCTCTGAAAGGACTAGTAAATGGGCCCTCCTCAGATGCTATTCAATATCGATAAGTAGGAAATGCCAGCGGCCTTACAGTTGATTTGCACAGCCCATGTATTGGCGGTTGTCCTTCCAGCGGCTGGCCTGCATGGTTTAAATGTAGCCTGTGGCTCCTTTACACAATATCACTCCACACTTTCTCTCCCCATCTTTCACTCCATGCTCACTCCTGTTACTCAAATAAAGGCATAAAAGTCCTAAAATAAAATAACAATATCAGCATGTACAAGTGGAACAAGTGGTTTGGAGCTGAGAAAAATTGTTTAGGTTTGAAAATGAAAGGAAATCATGGTCTTGGTTTAGGAAGGACCATGTCTTGACTTACCCTCATTGGCCCCTGCATGGCTCTGGGCCCCAAAAGCTTTCCCATTGATCTCATTTATTTATAAGAGAGTCTAAGAAAGAGTGAGAATAGAGGTGGGTCAGGTGAACTCAGTGTGTTAAAAATAGGTGGCAAGTGTCCAGTTGAGGCTGGCTGCAGAAACCCAAGAGATGTTATGATAGCGTGCAGGAAATGGATGGTTCTTATGGCCTGAATAAACATCCTTACAATGTCTGTGGTCTAGATTTGGAATACATCTGTGTGCTCTAACTGTGTGGGGAGTGATTTTTTATGTCGCACCTGTTTTTGTTGGATTGAGGATTTTTGGTTTTAAAAGCAGGGACATGATTGACACAACTACATGTTCGTGCGGAAGTCAATAGTTGAAGGTAGTTCAGCTATTAACTAGAAAATAGAAAGTATTAACTCATTTTGAAGGAGAGGCATGACAGAACAACTGCTATAGTCCTATAAATAAATGTTTGAACCTGCGTTAAGGAAAAATATGACCTCTCCAAGGTACAGAAGCTACACATGTTGCCAAAAGTTCCCCAGGTGTGTATCACAGCTGATGATTGTGAGTGTGAAATGCTGCAGTCACATACATCAGCTAAATCCTTCAGTAATTAAAGCAGAGGACAGACACTGAGTCCTCTCTGGTTTCACACAGAAGAGGTGTAAGAATCCTGTATGTGTCTTGTATAAATGAATATATTAACATATTTTCTCATCCCTCCACAATGCATCTCAAATCAGTCTCTCTTGAATGCTTTGTGGATGATTTTCAAAATGTCAAAAAACATGAGGTGTCTAAGTATAAATGGGACCTTCTCCTCGATGCAAAATACCCTGCTCCATCTCTCCTGATTTTATTGTATCCTCCGCTCTGCCTTTATAAAATGATGAGTGTTAAAATGACTTTTTTTCACTCCGTGTTCATGTGCAGGATATAATCTGTCTGGGTGCACCTCATTTGTCACATCCGATGTCTGGGATCACAAAAATCAGTCTCTGAGTTACAACGGGATAAAATTTGACATGACAGCCTCCTGTGTGGCGAGGGTGAATCGACTTAGAATAAAGAACCTCCCTCAGTATGTGTTCCCGGTCTCACTCATTTCGGTTATCATCTGATATATGAGCCCGGCATGGAGCGGCGGAATTTATTCTCTAACGGCAGGTGAAAGAAAAGTGAGTGCAGAGTGAGTTCTCTTTGTCTTCTGGTATCAGGAGGGAAGCTCAGATGGATATTTACTTGTTTTCATGGCCGTTTGGGTGAATTCATCCAAATTAAGCAGAGAACAAAAACATTTATTCATCCTATTAATGTCAGGGAGTGAGGGATTGAAGTAATGGTTTTCATGCTCAAGTCTGCTGCAGCTTGTTGATGCTGCTCTCCTACAAATCACTGCCAGGAAATTAACTCTTAAGCCGCTTTTGCCAGACACACTGCAACAAATATCTGGCACTGGAAGACAGGGCCAAGATGACAGGGCCTTTTGTTTCTCAGAGCTCAGCTCTTCAAGTCCCTAGGAAGATGCTTTCTTTTGAGCTTAAAACTCTTGAAAAGTATTGATTAAAACTGAAAGGGATCAATGCAGAGAAGAGAAATCTTTCTTTAGAAATGGTGCAGAGAGCAGCATTTAGTAGGACACCAAAACCTCTTTTTGTTTTATGACTTTAAATTCAACTCAGCTCAAAGATTTAAAGTTCTTTCTTTTCTACTGCCCTCTTAATATATTACATTTTTTAGAATTGTTCTTATATCTCTTCATGAAACTCATAGATAGTTACAGTCAGAGTTGGTATTGAAATGCAAACCCCAACACATTCAAAGGTATAAACCAGTTTAATTGCTTGAAACACTCAATATTTAAGAGGAAGGGGACCCAATTTAGACTTATTGTGTTTTCAGATAATGATTCTAAAGTCCATAATCTCATTCCTTAATCTAAATAATCAGATTAACGTAAAACAGTGCCCAAAAAATTGACAATCCATTCACAACTGCATAATCAAGGAGCATTTTGGCAAATATTAGGATCTTACCACGCAATTTTTTTTGCCTTTCATCATGACACCATGTCAGATAACTCAATAATTTCTTGTCCTGTCTTGGTTGACAGCATTGACAGAATCGCAAGTCCAGCACAAAGTGCTTTGACGTGAAGTGCAGATGTCTACCCTAATTTCCCCCTTAACATAGGTGTCATTTATACGCCGTGCACCTGTACTGGTAGAAAATGATCAGTGCTCCTGCTTGGGCCCAAGGGTGCGCTTGTCTGGTGTAAAGCTGGCAACTTAAGGGCCTAGAAATTGACTATGCTTTAAACTTCCTCATACCTGGTCTAAAGTCTAAAGTCTGTGGTGCAGAGTGTTTGGCATTTCTTGAATAATTCAGCTTAAGGTTAATTACGGGACAGATAGCTGGAGACAGCCTGGTGCTTTGGCTGCTCTCCTCAGTGCTCTATTCCAATGTGCTCTAGCACGTGTAATACTCTCCCCCCAAAAAAAAGGATTGAAGAATTTTTTTAAACGGAGCAACTTTTATTAATACATGCTTACATACTAATGAACCACATTACTAATTAAATGTGATTTTTTTCATCATACATTTAATCCAACAAATTCTTACTAAAACTTTTGTTTCACTTTTACATAATAACAATACGTATCTTTTGATTAAAATTATTGCTGTTTTTAAAACAAGTTATTAGTCAGATAAAGAATAACCAGCAATAAGCCAACCTTGGGAAATACATGTATTTGGCCAAATGGTGGTGAAAACAAGTAAACCAACAGACTAACAAACAGTAACCCACAAAATGGTTTCTACAGTAGATTCTAAATTAGGAAACATGTTTTGAAATGAAAAAAAATATGTAAGACATAAAAAAGATGACACAATAACTGTAAGTTGTTGGCAAATGGCATTCTTAAAGTGTTGGTTGTTCTTCACACTCCATAGTATTTCTGACATTTGGCTTCAACAATAACCATTTAAAGTAACACAATTAAGTGATTTCCATCTTATTAGCAATGTTCATTGCAGCTGGGGAGTCTGGATCCCTAATTACCCACCACATACTTGACTCATTAAAAACATTTTTAAATAACTCAGAGTTCATAATCTCAGATCCTCTTTTCCTCCTATGCAGGTAAAGGGGTGTTAGGAAAAAAAATCTCCATTAGAATCACACAAATTAGTTTTCTGGAACTCTGATTCAGGTCAAAATGCCCCCAAATTTCAAAAATACTTTCCTCCATCTTGAGTAAATTCTTACCAGCAGTCAGGTTGAGCAGAGAGGTTTCTCTCATGAATCTCCTTTCCTGTGCCATTACCATAGTCTGACACACCAGATGGACCTTTCAATATATTTCACTAGTCCATCTGGAAAGAGCACATAGAAAGTGTTTGGGAAGAGATAGATCCTGTTAAAAGCAAATCCAACAAGTTATTGGATGATTGTTCCATCAATCACATTCATTACAGGCCAATCAGATGATGTAGTAGGCTGGCGCTACTGCTGTGGTACTTTATATATATAATCCTACTTAACATAAGCCACTACTTAGAACCAAGTCTCGCCAAATGTTTCGAAGTGAAGCTAAAGTATCCTTTCTCTCTAGGGTTTTTTTTCCCTGTTGTTGTTTATCATTTTATAAAGAAATGGAGTCCAGATCTACTGGAACTTCTTCTGAAGCTGTTAGCATCAATGCTAAACCCAGTATGAGCCGTCTCTTCCTGCTGTATTCGCTAATATCTCCCACCTCTTCCTGCTCTGAAGGACACTGATTGAGCCGTGCTACTTTGGGCCACTCACTGTTATTGTAGATGCTTGGCAAGATGGATCTGCCTGATTACGGACATTGAATTAGGCAGGTCCAGCTATTGCAGGCTCTTTTGGTACACAGATGCATCCAGGGTTATGTCGGTCCTGACTCATCAGCCACACAACAAACATTTGCTGCACCAGCTTTCATCACCTGTAACGTATGGCTACAACATTTAACCGAACACATTCAGCACAGCACAACCTGAGGTCAAATTTAGTGGAATAAAAGCCAACAGCTGCTGGCTTACAAATCACTTTACGAATCTGACGGCTGACTCTGGATGGAAATATAGATATCCTTTGGCTGTTTATTTTTAAGTCATGCACTTCTTTAGCATATTCAAGAGTGGCCGTAAAGAATGGTAAGTGTTTTGTTAGCACGTTTTTGATTTTCATTCAGTTAGCTGCCTTGATTTTTCAGTCATACTCATATCAATTTAATTTATTATTAGGCAAATATAACTGCAATCTCTGATCTTTTCATCTCTTTCTTTACATTGTTAAATCAGATGTTAAAACATTACAATTTTAAGAGCTTTATTACCTGGGATTTTTTTTTCTCTTTTATTGCTCTCTTGGGAAAATTTGTCTCAGACTTCAAGTGCATTCAGCTGACACCAGGCAATAGATATGAGTAAAAGAGGCAAACCACAACTTTGAGCTTGTTGATATGTTTGCAGTTTCCTGTAAACATCAGACTGAACAGATCTGAGATAAACTTCCCTTTGAGCTAGATAGTGAACATATTGGAAACCCAGTTTTGAATAAACTTTTGATCCCGACAATCAAAATCAAATCAATCTATCAGAGCATATTCAGCAGATGGGTATAGCACCCCATTGAAAGCATCTAAGAAATAGTAAAGGTAAAGAAGTAAATATTGTGATTAGAAGCAAGAACATGAAATAAATCATTCATAGTGACTGTCATTCTGGCATTCTTTGGTTTAATTGGATCAGTTTTAAATAATGTCAGGTAATATTACAATCTGAATATTGAGTAGGGATGTGGTGGGTTCATTTTACCATAAAAATTACCATCTGATCATTTCTGTTTAAGCCCACAGATGTGCAGAATTAATTTATTTTCATTTGGTCTCATTTGGCTGGAGACGCTTAAATATCACAGTTGCTGAAATAGGAAGTGAACAGAGCGAGGCAGCCAGCAGAATTAAATCAATGTATTAGACTCATCTCTTGATCACTGGGAAATGAGAATTGTGTATGATTTCTTTTCAGTACTGTAAAATGGTTAGCTGAATGTTTTTGACCAAAGGTTTCAGGGACTTTAAGTCTTAGGGCCTTCCCCTAAAGAAACAAATTAGTTCCTGTGACCGATTATGGTCTGCATTTTCACAGAGCCCCACAGTCTGGTGAAGATTTTGCAGACCAAGCAAGTGATGTAAGGAAGTTTCTGCCAGATTCCTCGTCCACTCAAAAACTTCTCATTTGAAATGTGTCCATAGGTGGATTTTCTGTTTTATGCCCTTAAAAACTGAAATGCCTTTGGGTGTTTTAATTGTAATTGGTGGTATTTTTAGCAATAAGCCTGTCATCATTTTAACAATTTATCCATCTGCTCTCCCCAAATTTCAATTTTTGAAATTGTTGTTGTTCTCTGTACAGTTGATTGTTTTGCATGTTAGTAGTATTAAGGTTTTTTATGTTAAGTTTTTTTTTTTTTTTTTGTCATGATCATTTTAAAAATATTCCTCTATTATGTCATAATCTTCCTTCTTGTTTTAAGTTTTTACCTTTCCTTTTGTTGTCTTTTTTATTTTCCATTTGTTTCTATTTTCTGGGGATTTTTTTTTATCATTGTTATTATTATTATTATTATTATTATTATTATTATTATTATTATTATTATCATTAGGCTTACTCTTGTCAGCTAATTATTATTATCTGATTATTATTGCTGTTATGATAATAATAATAATAATAATAATAATAATAGTTGTTGTTGATATTATTATTATTCCTCTTTTAAGCACTTAAGGATATATGCAAAGTATGAAAAGTGCTACATTTTCAGTTGGGGCTGATTCAAACATGCAACTAAGTGGAAACATAAAAACATTTTGTAAATGTAGTACTTTTCGTACAGAAGAATCTTTCAAATCGCATTCTTGCTCCTTTTGTACATACAAAAAAGAGCAAACGCTGACAGGAATTCTGTTAAAGAAGCAGCTAAGGTCAACAGTTTTGTGCGTGATGCGTGTGTTAGGGATGGAAATCTCCATCCCCAGGACGATACGATATGCATATCAAGATGTAGGCTACGGTACGATACACTAACGATTCACATGAAGCATCTACCAATTCAGGACGATACGATTTATCTTCCTACCACGATGCAATAACAATGCAAATCTGTGCAAATTCAACTCAACTTTATTGTTCCTTCAAGAACATAAGCAGATCATACTTATCATCATTAAGAAGCTTGTAACAATTGAAGACAGATCACTTATAGTCGGCTACTTAAGCAGTGAAGACTCGTGAGAATTTAACGGCTGAAAGATAATTATGGAAGTGAATTGACTGAAAATAATAATTAAAAAAATATATAAATAATTTGACATGACATCAGATTTTACCGATGCAAAGCTTTTACAAGGCAATGCATCGTGGTTTCAGCCCAGTTTCTAATCCGATGCACACCACTCCAACCGATGCAGTTTACCATAGACCCTTGCTACGATGCACTGATTGCGCATAGGATTAAATGCCCATCCCTAGCGTGTGTATTGTATTGTTTCCCCAGCATCAAGACTTTCTGTCATCTCAAACCTCTCTGGCTGTTCTTCTTTGTCATAAACAAGGCAAATTTTGCCTGAGAACTGCTGCTTACTGCATATTCTCTCTTTTTTTGACCATTCTCTGTTGACCCTGGGAATGGTTGTACAGTCCAGTTTAATTAGGAGTTTCTTATCATGTGGCACCACCAACCATGCCACAGTCAAACTTACCCAAATCCCATTTCTTCTCTATAATGAAGCTTAGGTTTGGACTTTAGTAGGTTGTCTTGACAACATCTGCATACCTAAATACATGCCATGTGTTGGGTGATCAGCTTTTTGTTTTTTATGGAGCAGTTAAGCTGGTGAACCTCATGAAGTGGCCAGTGAGTGTATGCAGTTTGATTAAGGCACCTCTAAAGAACTGATTGTCATATTTTACAGTTGTATAATGATAGTTAGAGGTACGGTCTCTTTAAGCCTAACCACCTGCCTCATCATCGCAGCGTCGTGTAAAAATGTTCTACACCAAATGAACAACGACTTTCCCCACTCTGTTGTGACTTGAACTCAGTTGGCTGATGTATATTTAATGAGAGATTGTCCTTCTTTTTCATCTCACAACGAATTGAAGCAGGAACAAAGCTCATTATATTTCATAAGCGTGACATTTGAGAGAACTGTGACATTAAGAAATCAATTTGTTCGGTACAGTCGTGCTTTTTTCACCATTCAAAACAAAGTGTGCTGTGGCTCTGCCCTCGGATGAAAACATATTTCTATGAACGCAGCGGTAAAACAGTAAATATGCATTACAAAGACATCAAAGAGCTCAGCCGGCGACTGCTTTCATCTGGTCAAGGGGTTGTGTGCAGCGTCTCATGTAAAAACGGAGCACTTCACCCAAAGACGGCAACATGAAGTGCACAAACAGATCGGCGGTTCACTGGAGGAAAATGTCAACCTAGTGTCAGTGTTTGTGCTTGAGATGCTTTATTGATGCATGTTTGACCTTTACTGCTGCTGATGGAAGATTTGTGCGCCTTATGAAACTTTGATTTGCATGCAGCACATTAGCAAACATTATTCCTATTCAGTCTAGTGGTACGCTTAAATTGGAAGTTTTTGCAGAGGCAGTTTTGAACGGCTCTTCCTCGATAGAAGACTAATATTTGCTGAGCTGCTGCCTCGCTTCCTCTGACATGGCAGGGCAGAGCAACAAGAGATGGCATTTCTATTTCCGCCTCAGCTCAATCTGACTTAATACTGATTCACAGGGAGAGCAGTTATTTCCAGGTATGCCACTCGCTGCCAAACTTTTTTTATAATTTCAAGTGGTCCTTAAATTGAGTGTATTTGAGTGTGAGGCTCGAATAAAGTGCCCAATAGATGATTCATAATGCGATGCACACAGAGGCAGGTGTTACCAGTGCAGTGGGTACGTTACTCTCTCACCTTTGTGTTTTTTTTTTTTTGGCAGAGGCTATTAACTCAACTACAGTGACGATTTAGATTTTAGTCTGAATCCCTGGCTGGCTTTCGCCTTTGCTTTCAGAGCCAGATGCCCTTTTAATGGCCACAACACTAAATCCCAAAATATATTCAGAGGCCTGGTGTGACCTGCTTTTCAACGGTCATTTTTTCAGCTGCTTCACTGCCCAGCAAATGCAAAATGCTCATCGTTTCTCTGTGTTATTAATAACTTTAACCTCTGAAGCCATAATATGTAACTCTCTGCTCAAGGTTAGCAGTTTCAATGTCGACCTGACTGTACAGTGATTTTTATCAGACAAAGTGGTGTTTACTAAATCCCACAACACCTCTGCTCTCAGCACTATGTGATCCAGCAAAATGTAACTTTGGAAACAGGCTGTGGTTCTCTTTACCCACAAGGCCTCACACAGCAGTGTATGCTCTCCAAAAGATATTGTTTTTAACAGGAAGCATCACAATGTGAAATCATCATCATCTCATGTTTAGCAACTTTATGGGTTGAAATGGATATTAGGCCTGGCAGTGAATCAGTTAAACTATCAATTTGAATTTTTTTATTAAAAATCAAGTGTTTTGCCCTTGGATTTATCCTTATTTACTTCCCCTGGGCTCCACTGCTTTGAAATTGACCTTTTTTAATAGCACTTTTCTAATCTTTCTGACTACTTAAAGCAACTTTACACTGCAGATCACATCTACCCTTTCACACCCATTCTCTCTGACACTCACTCACTGATGGAACAGAATTTTTGTATAAGTTAGTCTGTATTACCAAACACATCCACGCCCTTATATATTTATAATGGTGTACATACTGCTTTTTTATACTCAAGTCTATTTTTTATTTATCATTGCTTTCCCCTTTGCTGCTGTAACACTGCAGATTTCCCCGTGTGGGACGAATAAAGGTTTATTCTTTTCTTTTCTATTCTATTTTATTCTTTTATACCCATTTACCTCCCACTGATGCAACAGTGGGAGCAACTTTGGGTTAAGTGTCTTGCCCAAGGACATATCACCATGTGAGCTGGCCTCGAACCTGTAACCTTCTGATTATAGACAGAGTACACTGTCAGACTGTGCCCTGTGCATGCATGGGTTCTTTCCATGCACTGCAGCCTCCTCCCATAGACCAAAAAACATGCTTGTTAGGTTAATTTGTGGGCCTCAAATTGCCCTTAGGTGTTGGTGAGTGTGTGTGAATGTTTGCCTGTCTCTATATGTGGCCCTGCAATTGTCTGGTGACCAGTCCAGGGTATACCCTGCCTCTTGCTCAATGTCAGCTGTGATATGCTCCAGCCCCCCGTGACCCCTAAAGTGATATCTGTATTCCATCTATCTAGTGGTATCTATATTGATATGATATCTAAATTGGCTCCTTGAATGTTGGTTACACCGTGTTGACAATTTATATAGTCCACAGATTCCCCAAATTAGTTATAATATTCTGAACAATGGTGTTCCATTTATTTTATTAACTGTTAAACAAGACAAATGTAGGATTATGCCAAACTAGTTGATAGTGTGTTTTGTTGAGAATTTCACCTTTTTTGAACAAGTTGAAGAATTTGGTACCAAGTTTTTATGGTTACACCACAATGACAATTACCACTATCTCCTTAATAGTCCTTCAAAATTGATCAAATACAGAAATTTTAGACTAGATCTTCAAAAAGGAGAATATTATTATTATTTTCAAATTTTAGCCTTTTTAAATTTAACAAAACCATAGAAAACAAAAAAAATTGTGTCACGTCATTGACCCATAGATGATAGATGGATGGAATAATAGAGTTCCATGATAATATTTTGTGAATGTAGACACCATACCTTTGTCCAAAGTAGATAATATACCCTTGATAACATAAATACAGCATGTGCTGATTCTGAGAGGGAAATTCAGTTATGTTTTGTACCATAATTTTATCCAAATTAAAGCAAGTCTTGTTTTATACATTTTTTCTGTCATTTTTAGTTTTTTTTTTCCTTTGAGAGGTAAAAAAAAATGCCTAAAACTGGAAATCAAGTTTAGCAGTCACAAGTTCTATGGGTGCTTTATGCATTCCATTAATTGCTCAAACATGCTTCACTCTAAAGTCTGGTTTGTTTGAATAGCATGAATGCTCAATCCATGCTTGGGAGCATACACTTACTTGTCCCTCCTATGCTGTGAGGATTTGTGCTTCAACAAGCTTGGCTATGCACACGCAAGGGTGCGCTAAGTAAACATAACATGAATGCTTCATACAGCAATAACTTTACACAGTAAAAGAGGACTGTATCTTGTCTGTATAGTCTGTAATTGACTCATTAATAGAGCAAATAAAATCTGTTAAGTGTCAGTCAAACCCCATTCACACTTGGAGAGAAACCCTGAAATAATCCTGAAATAACCCGAGTGAGCTGAATGTGTGAACTTAAACAGCACCCTGACCAGCAGAAGGCCAGGGAGGGTATGAACGTTCTTCAGTAAGGTACAGGGCAGCAAGACCTACTGTGCTGTGATGTGAGAGTGCCATAAGAAGGATTGGCCAAACAGCATTGTGTGTCACTGTTTCTTTAATGTGTTGTTAAAAAGCACAACATCAGTTTAAAATGACCACTGTGGGATGTGAAACTGTTTTAATTTATGTGTTGTTATATTCCCTGGTTCATAATAAATGGCACAAACACTGAGCAAGAATTCTAAACATTTCTAAAATGCCCTAATAAAAGACCAAATGGATGAGGCGGTATCTCTAAATAATGCAAAATCATTACCATTACAAAACCACAGTACATTGAAGGGACCAAAAGCTTCAATGCAGTCTGGGTAATGGGAACTGCAAATTACTGTTTTGTCTCTCTGTGGAGATATTGATGCGGGGACGGAAAATCAATTAAATGAAAACAGTATATCACAATATGAAGTCTCTGAGCAAATATCACTCTGTCAGATGATGGCACAAGAAAGATGTACAGCCGAAGGTGAATATTTGTGTTTGTGAGACTTTTTACAACTCGACTCTATTCCCCGCTGGTATTGGGCTTCTTGTTTATGGTGCCTGAAAGATCTATCTGCGCTGATTCATTGCTTGAATGCTTTGTTTTTGCTTACAGGCTCTAGGAGGGGAGCACAGGGGCTCCTAATGGCAGTACGGCTTTTCTTCTTAGCGCGTTTGTCCTTGAGGGATTTTTTAGACTTCGCTTCTGAAAAAAAAAAAAAAGAAAAAACACACAGGCGCTTCTTCTTCCTCAGGGCTACAAAAAGCAACATACAGGTAGAAGCCTTATCGAACGGAAAACAGCATGTACACCTTCCAGATGTGCCCAATGCTGCATGTTTGAACATTTAGAACAGAAAATAAAGGTGTGCAGATACTTATGTACTCTGTTTCTGCAGCACTGTGCAGCGAAGAAAAGAGGAGGCGGAGGATAAGAGGCGAGTAAAGGAAGAGGAAGGATGGAGGTTAGTGTTTGTCCATCATGTAAGTGTGCCCGCAGACAGGAATGATGTGTAAAAGGAGATATATATTGTCCAGGCAGGTAGAGGTACTTGCTTCTTGTCTTGTAGAGGCATTAATCATAGCGAGCGGCCAAGCCTAACCGCCAAGGTCAGCAGTCCTAGCATGTGTGGGAGGCACTCCACGCAGCTGCCACCGCTGCAGAGGCTAGCCGAGGCAGGAGGCAGGAGCCTGAAGAAGACAAGGAGCCGGGTGTTGAATCCACAAGGTGAAAGAAGGAGGTGGAGGGGAGGGGAGGAGTGCGGGGGAGAAAATAAGGTTGGATAAGTGACGACCCAGGGGGGCGTGGTAGGTAAAGAGTGGCATTCGAGGGGGAAGTGAAGGAGATTGCTAAGCAAAGGTAGGTGGACATTTTGGGATAATGGATTGAAGTGGGGGCAACATAACAGTGTGATGCACTAGTGCAGTGGGTGGAACTGCACCAATCAGAGGGAGGGACGACGCGTGAGGGGGTCTGGTCACAATGCTTTTAATCACACCTTGTGAGTAGATTTAGGTATTATTAAAACAGAACAGAGGTAAGCATAATGCCCTTTTGGGGAGAATCGTGACCGTTCCGAACCTGGAAAAAGATGCCACATGATGGAGGTTTTTGTAATCTAGCAGCCTGGTTTCCTGTGCAGGAGAGGTCTACAGCAAAATAGCAAAGGGTGAATCAGAGATTTAAGGGGGTGGAAATGAATTGCACCAAGTTATTACTACTTTTGAGCACATTTAATCAAGTGTGTATCCAGAATGTCAGGTTTTTCTGGGCCTGTTGATATGAGAAAATAACATGTTTACCTTTCTTATGCCTACAGTGGTTCCCAAATTGGGTTCATGTCCCTCTAAGGAAATCAGGAGTCACTGAAAGGACGCCATGAGATGCCTTCTCAAAAACAAGATACGTTTGTATTATTCTGAAGAAAATGTGCACAGAAGTTGAGCAAAATTTAAGGAGCCCATTGTATCCTTTTTTGAGCTTTATTTACCCTTCAGTGCATTTTAGTGTATTGTCTATCCCTTAAGCAATACATTACTTCTCTGCACAAGACAAAAAGTCTCTTCACAGCACCAGTAGCAGCTCAAATGAAAAACAATGAATAACATTAAAAGATTTCTTGATAGAAAAAATACATTTGCTCTTCTCCTGACAGGTTCTGGTGAAAGTCTGTTGAATATATTGGCTCACGCCATGCACTTTACTCCACTGCTGTAGCAAGCCCCTACTCCTTAGTCTGATTGGCCCATAATGAATGTGATTGACAGAGTGAGAGAGTCCAGTCACCCTACCGATTTATATTGAAAAACTCTGCCCTCCGCAGACACTTTCTTTGGGCTGTTGTCTAGATGGACTTGAGGAAAGTTGTTCTGTTGAGCATGTAAGTGTCTATCTGGCATGATATGTTAGTACATCAGTGCTTTATAGACTTCTGTTTTGCTCTGGATATTTGTGTTTTTTTTAGTAATACAAATACTATTATATTACTATTATATATATATATATATATGTATATATGTATATATATATATATATATATATATATATATATATATATATATATATATATATATATATATATATATATATATATATATATATATATATATATATACTATATATATATATATATATATATATATATATATATATATATACTATATATATATATATATATATATATATATATATATATATATATATATATATATATATATATATATATATATACTATATATACTATATATATATATATATATATATATATATATATATATATATATATATATATATATATATATATATATACTATATATATATATATATATATATATATATATATATATATATATATATATATATATATATATATATATATATATGTATATCTATAACATCTCCAGGGTTCCTGCAGCCAGTCTCAAGTGGACACTTGAGGAACTGCCGATTTTGGTATTTCTGCTTTCGCCTCCTTTTTCAGATCCTCTGAGTTTGCCACCTCTTCTCAACTTAGAATTCAACATTAGATCGCTATTTTTTACAAATAGGACTAATACACAAAGTTTCTGTGCTCTTTTCATGCCTGGTGAGGAGAATAACAGTCCTTTAGCTGCTAAAGTCAAAGGTACAGCATTTTCATTGAATATGCATCACAGTCCAGATGTGCTCAAAGCTTTTATGTTCCTCCTTGAAAAAAAAAAGCTCTCTGAGCACCAGTTGGTGTGCTGAAACGTCCCAATGTCGTTTTCTATCTAACAGAATCCGCTCTGTATGATGATGAAGATGAATTATGATTTATTTACCTTACTAATGGGTAAGGAAAGAGAGAGAGAGCAATGATGGGCGATCTACGATGAGGAGGAAAGATAAGCAGATAATGAGAGCATTGCATCCTTTTCCGCCCCCTCAGAGTGGGGCCTGTTTCTGCGTAGTGCTCATATGTAGAACAAAGTATCCACAAAAGGACGATAGTAAGCAAATTGGTGGCAGTATATCCATGGCAGGTTATATTACACATCAGCATAGTACTATCTTCATCCTCCGAGAGTAGCTTTTATGGGGTCATATACAGTTTTGAATGTGTTTTAACCCCAATGAGGTCCATCAAAACGTGTGGGAGAGCATTTCCACTCCAGAAAATTCAGGCATTTTCTGCTGCCGTGTGAAACAGAGATGCAATATATCCTTAAACGCTGTAGTGAACCAAGCCGTGGCCGCTGTCCAACTTAGTCCATCTTCATCCCTCACACTATTTAGGGGCCTTTATGGGGATCAAATTGATCCAAGCATGATTTTCCACCATCTCTTATTTTAAACCATACAGTCCTTTTTTATTTTCAACCCCACGAAGGAGGAGATACTCAGAAGGGAAATGTTGAGAATTAGAGCACACTGGAGGGGCTTTGTTGTAGTAAGCCAGCGTACAAGGAGTTCTGCGGGCACCCTTTGCCTGACTGACTTCTGCTTATGTAACTTGTGCAGTCCTTTCAGGTAGGGGAGGGGGCTGTGTTGTTTTTTTTTTTTTTTTACTCTGTGCTTGTCGAGAGGCATCATTATGTGCGCATTATTACTTGTCTGGAAAAGAAACAAAGAGTCTTGTTTAAAAAAATACCTCACACCAAGATGACAAACTAGATTATTTGTTAGTGCAGAAATGGAGAGTGTGACTATTTTAATGAGCGGCAAACCCAGTTGGAAGAAAACAGCACAATAAATGTCTCAGTTAAGGTCAGAGGCAGATTGTGTTAATAGATGATTCATGATGGTCAGAGTATTTTAATGCCTTGTCAGCTATTTTCATCATTAATTTTTCATCAGGTTAATAAGCACAAATGCCTTTGGATGCTTGAATATTTGTTTCAGGCTGTATTTGTATATTTGTTAACTGGGATTTAGACCCAAACACACCAAAATTTTACTTGAAAAGGTCACTTTAGGCTTAGAATAACATATTTTGCATTTCACAGATTTTGGTGTACTAAAGAAAATGGATGGGTAATAATCTTTGGAATATTGAAATTGTTATAGATTTACAGTGAAAAGGGATCCATGTAAATGTCATCTCATGTTGAAAAGTCACCAGCCACTTAACTTCAACTTCAACTTTAAATTCATTGTCCCCTCAGGGAAATTTGTTTTGCAGACAGGTAAAAAAAATACATTAACATACAGTCACACCAAGTCATTCACAACAACAAAAACACAGGAACACATTAACCAATAGAAACATATGTGGGCAGACCAGGGATGGAGCCATCACCAATGAAAATTGCAAACAGTGATACAGCTGAAATCAATCAATCTGATTCATCTTTGCATTCAGCTCGGTTATGGCTTGAAAGATGAAAGAATAACTTAATTAGGTACACCTTATTAGTACCTGGTTGGACCCCCTTTTGCCTGCAAAACTGCCATAATTTGTGGTATGGGTGTCTACAAGGGGCTGGAAACATTCCTCAGAGATTTCGGTCCATAGTGACATGATAGCATCATGTAATTACTGCAGACTAACATCCTGCTCTATTGGATTGAGATACGGTGACTGTGAAGGCTACTGGAGTACAGTGAACTAACTGTCATGTTCAAGAAACCACTTTGTGATGTTTTGGGCTTTGTGATGTGATGCTCAGGTATGGACAATCTGTGTTTTCTTGTTGTTTTAGCCACTGTGCAAAGTAGTCAGACCAAGCAACTTTTTTGGTTGCTTGGTCCGACTGTGGTCTTGTACCACTGTAACCATTCTGCATCAAGATTTGACATGTTGTGCAATCAGAAATATCCTTCTACATACCATGAGATGATACTCTTTTTTTTTGTTTGTTTGTTTTTCAGTAATTATTTCCTTTCTGTCATATCAAACCTCACAGGCTATTCTTCTCTGACTTCTGGCATCAACAAGGCATTTTTTTTGCCCATAGAAAATTTTCTCTTCTTCTGCTCATTCACTGTGAACCATAAAGATGGCTGTGAGTGAAATCTTAGTGGTTCAGCAGTCCATGGAAAACTCATACCAACCAACCAACCATGGCACGTTCAGTCACTCAAATCACCTTTCTCCTCCATTATCATGCTCTTCGTGGTTTTGACCATGTCTACATGCCTAGTTGCATTGAGTTACTGCCTTGTGTATATACAAGTGCCCAGAGATATACTGTATTTTTTGCAGTATTTCATCAACACTAAGTGGTAATTGGGTTTTTACATCAAAGAGTACCTGTACTAACCAGACGCACCAGATGGACCATTCAGCATATCTTACTAGTCCATCTGGGAAACAGCCCCTAGAAAGTGTTTGGGAATGGACAGGACCTCCCAATAGCAAATCCACCAGGCGACTGCAGGATCATTGCATCAATCACATTCATTACAGGCCAATTTGATAATGTAGTTGGCAAGCGCTACTGCCATGGTGTTAAACTTGTACAAAACATGAGTCACTTTGTAGAACAAACTCTTGCCAAAACATGTTGGAAATGGAGCGAAAAATATCATGCCTTTTCGAGACATGCTTTCATTGTTGTTTGTTTTTCCTTTAAGAAAGAAATCCAGTCCAGATCTGATTAACTGCTGTTAGCATCTCTGCCAATTTCTGTACGTGCAGGCACCACCTGCTGTTGTCTCACTCTTGGGCCCTGCCACTCTCGGCCACGCACAGTCGTTGCAGATTGGAGCTTGGCAAGATGGATCTGTCTGACTACAGACACTGACTCAGGCAGATCCAACTGCACTGCAAGGTTATACCTGTAACACATCTAAGGCTTTAGTTTATCACTGTTAGTTAACAAATGAAGGATGTGATTTGAAGTTTTGCTACTCTCCTGTATTTGTATTTTAAACCCCTGACTTTTGTTAGGTTGATGCTGCAATATTCCACTGGCATTCTTTTAAAATAAAGGTCTTGTATTAATCTAAAAGGTTTGGACTTCAACTGAGGCTGTTGCAATGTACCATTATGAATGACAAGTGTGACTTGCATCTAAAAGTAGCATAACACACACAAACCAGATAGCACAGCATCCATCCCATGTCCAGCTCTGTGTGTGTGTTTAGAATGTGTTTCCTCCTTTGTGAGCTTGATTTCTGTAAATATAGGCACGATTAAGTAGATGTGTTGGATTTGCAGAACGTTGTTGTCTATTTATAACTTTGACACAGGCTATGTGCTGTCATAAATCAGTGTCAAAAGGTTGGCTTGATTCAGGGCTTCAGCCATTATCTCAGTTTCAGCTACTAAGACAAATGCTTAGACATAAGTTTAAACAGATGTCTTGCTTCTTTAGGTCCAAAATTATCCAATAAGCTCCTCTAAACAACACAGCTCTGCACACTCACTGGTTAACTATAGCATGCAAAGCTCCATCAACAATTAGCATGGGACCTTAGAGAAGATTTTCAAAATAAAAGTCATCATAAAGAACAACTTTTTAAGACCTGGGCTTGTACCACAGCAGTAGGCATTTATAAGTCAAATGTTTTGTTTGTTTTAGACATTATTGAAACAGATAGTTGAAGTGTTTTCACAAGTACAGGCACCATTTTGTCAGTGTAATACCCCTCTGAGTGCAGGAAACACACCACAGGAATGATTTCCAAACCTCAGACAAGCTCTATGTTTTTTTTTCTTTTCTTCTTTCCTTCGATGAACACAAAGCATGAAAATGTTCTGCCAGGATGGACCGGAAAAACTAACCCAAGTGGCCGCAGACAAAAGGCCCAGAAATAACCGAAAAGCTCTCTTAATGAGGCAGAGCTGACTACAGTGGAGTACAGAGCTGGGCTTCAGTGTCTCCAAGACTCAGAAACCAGGAAGTGGATCAACAGAGTATATACTGTGAGCTTGGCAGGTGGAGCAAAAATGATGGTGATCAGTCAAACTATTAGCTATTAGTCTAGGCCAGCGGGATTCCTGCCATTCAGAGGGAAAGTCCATGAAGAGCCAGGACAGCCCCAGATTCAGCACCCTGGAGAGCGACATGACTGTCAGTGATGTAACTGGATGGAGTGGTAGCTGCACTTGTGTGTAGATTTTTGTGCCATCAGTTTGTAATAAGATAATCTGGGCCAATCGAATTCAAGCTTTTAAGAATTTCAGAAGTTTTCTTCATCTCTTCAGGAAACACTTCACTGAGGTTTATAAAACACACTCAGTGGAATTTGTAGTTAGACTGATTGCAATACAGGAATACTTACTGTTCTACCTTGTTCCTAAACGTTCCTCTTGTTCCTCCATAATTTAATATTACTTCTTTCTTGAGACTTTAAAGCAAAACATATATTTATATTAAATGGATAGTTCAGGGGTTTTTTTTTAAGTAGAGTTGCTCAAAGTCAATGGCACTAGTAAATATGATTGCCACTAAAGCAACCGGCCAGCTTTGTCCCTGATGAGGGATAACCAGATTTGGACACTAGACTTTAAAATTAATAATGCCTCATAAGTACTGTACTTTAAGGCTAAAACTACACACAAAAGCAACATTAATTAGACTAGTAAGATTCTTTACAGTGTGGACTTTTCTCAAAAAAGCCTCTGTGTTTGTGTTTGTGCCCTGCTGAAAGTGTTTGTAGCTTTTAGCAAAGGTGAGCGCACCTTCAACCAGAATGTCTAATAATTTCACGAAATCCATGAGAACAAAACAAAGCACACCAACACACCAAGGCAGCCATCCACGGCCCCATCTTGGATCCATCTCCTCACCACTGACTGCTTTATATTTCGCTTCCATATGCAGCTATTCTCCCTGAGGGCCAAAGCTGCCCAGTTGCTTGATTGGCGATCATATTTACTTGTACCATGGGCCTTGAGCAACCCCACTTCAAAAAAGCCAAACTATCCCTTTAAATGTTAATGATGGCAGGTCAATCGATGTACTTGAAGCTTGGATGAACCATAGCATATCTCTCCTTGTGTTCAGCTGTATGCGTGTGTGTTTCAAAAGGCCCTGGAGCAGGAGAGACTGTTGGTAGATTATCTGTTCATTAAGCAACATTAAAACAAAAACAGTGTTAAGCAGTGTGAAGGATTAAAAATTAATGTTTAAGAGCAAAGAGAATTTTTGGCATGTTTTTTTCCTCAAATGTATCAACTCTATGAATAGTTCAGTTTGGGCTTCAAGTGCACTGGCCCTGGGCAATCAATCAGGTTTCAATGTTGAGTATAGTTAGTTCCCATAATGCCTGGGCGGAGCGGTGTAGCAACAAGTAAGTGCACGTGCCTCACTGCAGGAAAGTTAGTGGATAGACTCTCCATGTTGGGCAGCGTTTGACCCAGGGTTTGGTCTCCTTGCCCGTGTAGGTTTTCTCTGTGAATTCCAGTTTCCTCTCACATACCAGAAATCGTCTTGTGAGGTTAATTGGCGATTCTAAATTGTCCTTAGTCAGCATGAGTGTGAATGATTGTCTGTTTCTCTATGTGTCGGGATAGGAACTTGCTTCTCGCAACCCCTACAGAGACAAGCGGAATACAGTATGGATATTGTATGAATGGATGGAGTGTGTCCTGAGCATATGGCCCATTTCACACTGTATGTGTTTTACTTGTCCGACCACGGCGTGCCTGTTTTCATTTTGTTATCAAGTCAGAGCGTTCAGACTGACATAGAGCCATGTTGACCTTAATCCAGCTGGTAAGTATGTCCACTGCTATAGAATATGTCAAAGAAAAGACAGAAACTGTCCGTTACTCTTTCTTACTGTGGTCTGATAAACCTATTATCATTTTCATTTTTCACTCACTGCTTCTCACTTTCATCGGAATAAATAAATCATATTTAATTTTCTCTTCATTAGACTTACTCTTTCTCTTTTTCAAAGGTATAACTCCTTTCTCTCCTACAGTCTTTCACATACAGTTAATCTCTTCCAATCAGCCCCTCTAGATTCCCTCTTCCATTTTTCATTCATTTTCTTAAAAATTCTGCATCCAAAATAAATCGTATTCATTAATGTCCCTCTTGTACCTCTCCTCTTTGACCCCTTTAAAGTCCATCCCTAACTCTGTAGTGGCCTCTCAGAGTTAAAGCAGGTTGTCTCCTTTGAGGAGAAACTCCACTTGTTCATCAGAATGCTTTCATTCTGCAGGTTTCTCAGGACACTCATGCATTGAATCAGGTTCCTTGTGGAGAGACTTATTGTGGTTCTTCCTAAACTTCTAATAGAAGCTCATTATTGTGTCGATGTTATGGAGAGATGGAGCTGTGACAGCAGGGAGGCCGCAGGACATTCACGTGCCTGGTGTGAAAGCTGTGGCAGCACTAGCTGGAGCTGCACGTGCGGGAAATACACGCAAAGGAAATGATGCCAGTGAGATACTGGTGTAAACATTTTGAGAGTGTTCCACAGCAATATATGCGTGAAGTGAACAGATGTTAAATCAGTGAGTAAATCACATTAATATCTCAATCGCTACAGTTTCTCAGTATCAATAAAAATAAATTTGATTTGAGTTTTTGTTGTAATCAAGTAGGGCCAGAGGGCACTAATCTGTGTTAAGTTTTGTTTTTTATTTTTTCTTATATTTATCAAATTTATCAAAAGAATCAGCAATAATATTTTTTTCTTCTACATACAGAGTTAAAGACAGAAGTTTGACTGTGTTGAAGTGCTGGAGCAGGTCTTTGGCCAGGTTTTTTAATGTGATGAAATTAGATGTCAAAGATCAAATCCAAATCATATCAAATTCTTTTCTAGCATGTAGTAAAAGTCTTACATTCAAAACAGAACAGCAGAAACCAGCTAAACCCTTGAATGCCATGCTGACAGACTGACCTTCCGCTAGAACATCCAGCATAAGCACACAACAACATGAAATGAAGTTCTGCACAGACAGAAGCCTGGAGGGAAAAAATGAAATAACAGCATGAAAAAGCAGCTTATAGAGGGAGGGGGCTGCAGATGTTGGAATCTAACAATTCACTGGAAAATTACAGAGTTACAAAGTAAGTCTGATGTGGTTTGCTTGTACATAATCTGTAGAAAAATGAATGAAACAAATCTAAATTCAACCTGACATGCTCAGAGAATTAGTTTAAAGAGGGTCTTTACATGCACATCTGAGAGGCTGCATGTTTGGGAAATCAACTCATATTTAATCAGATGAGTTATGATTCAGTGAAACCATGTGACAGTAGAGTTGGTTTATGTCATTATTGTAGGGGAATAAAAAATGTTTTCATTGGATAATTGTGTTGTGAAAAATCTGATCATGACGCTTCTGCGAGTTTATTTGTGTGTTATCGATCAGACTAGAATAAGCACTGATGATTTACAAAATTTAAAGACAACTAGGTTTAAACAAAAAGATTGTGTGTTTTAGGTCGATACAGAATCATAGAAATCATAGTTCTGACATGGGTTCGTTTTTTTTTTTTTATCTTTGCCTTCAAGCCTGTTTTGTGGTTAGTTTCAATCTTTGCAGCTTCAAGCCATATTCGTCTTTTTTTGGTCCATCTAGACTTTTTCGTTGTACCACCTTAACCCTGTCAGGCACTAAATAGCTAAACATGTTTATTTTTACAGGACAGACTGAGCTATCATACCATGTGTGCTGTATTGGTGTTAAATGAAGGTTTTACAACCAAAGAGCTAAAACAGAAATTCAAAACAGAATTACCAAATTAAAATCTCCCAGAACTCCTAGAAAAATCACTTCAAGCCTTGATGATTATAGAAATAAACAGAGTTTTGCAAGGAGACAAAAAAACTCTCACATGTTTACATTTATATTTATCTCTACAGATGTTTTTTTTGCCTCATAGAGATAATAGTGCTACTAACCAATCTTTCTCTTTATATGTATATATTTTTACATATATATGTGTGTATATATATATATATATATAAATATATTATATAAAATTGACGACAGCTCAATTTTAGCGAAGTGGGGATTGTGTTCTCTTGAAGAACAAAACATCAATATCTGCGATAATGAGTTAGAAATGATCTGCATTTTGGACAACTGCAAAAATCCAACATTATGCCTCCCTAGCTGTATTTCATGCTGCAGAGCGTGATCATCACTGTACATCCCAAAATGTGATTGTTGTTCATGTGCACATCCCAATCGCAATGGGATAATAATATATTGCCCGCCCACAGATGTATCCATTTTTGTATGTGTCCTCAGTTCGGTTGAAACTTTGTTTTTTAAAGTCTGTATCCCGATGATATACAGACTTTTTATAATCTAACACCCTGAGACCCTCAGACCTCCTCAGTAACACTTTTAAATAGTAAATTGCAGAGGTATAATTAAGTTCTTAAATTAAGGCCAGAAGAAATACACGGATAAAGAATTACTCCGGTAAGTTGGATTTTGTCTATTTAATACCCCCAATGTCCATTTATTTCTGCTGTTCAAAGTCGGTGCACCTAACCAACAGCCTGGTTTAATTGAGATTAGTGCTTAAAACAGAGAGAGACTTTGTTCCTTGTAGGCAAAAGGAGTTCAAGGAATCCTTGTGAATATCACGGAGGACTGATGTGAGCGTCAGGTGCTGCCGAATGTCAGTTTTCTTCTGAATAATAGCGGTGAAATGTGTTGATAAATCCTGAATGTCTTGTTGGAGTTGCGTGGCTTCAGGTGTTGGTTGACATTCTCTCTGCGGAGCTGCCAGTCAAATCAACGCCGAGGCCTCTGGAGCTCTGTCTCTGTCTCTCCTCCTGATATCTTTCAATAGCACAGTCGCTGCACTTGAATATCCTGCTCCTCTCATGCAATGTGAGTGTAATACTGAAAAACCCACAACCTCAGTAGCATACAGTACTGAGAACTCTTCGCTCATATTCTGAGGTATCACCTGTTCCTGTTTTGTTTACACAGATATGAGCCTTGCTGTGTTTTCCCCGGTATCAGACTGTATTAGATTCTGTCATCGCTAACACAACGTAGCAGGCTAATAAAAGCGTCAGTGAGCAGTGCGGCACATGGCAGACGCTCGGGGACCGCTCGCTCACTTGCTCACTGCAGAGAGGCAGCTCTCATCTGGTTTTGGAGGAGCCCGGGTCCCGCTCCCATAGATTGGCCAGGAGCCTGTGTGAGTTGTGACCCCATGCCACTTGTCCTTTACACTCACTGGCTGCATGCTGGCAAGTTGACCTTTATCATTAACCCCGCTGCGTGCCTGTCATTTGAAGTCTTTATTATTCACGCTTCCCTTTGGGTATATTGTATACCGGGGGAGTGTGGAGCAGGGATGCAGAGCTAGTTAGCGCAGTCATATTCTGCAATTATAGCACTTAGCTGCTGCTGAGAGGAACCAGTAAATACACTTACAGAGGAATACAAATATGGTTTATTCTCCATTCTCATACAGGCAGCAACACAGCAGCTACAAAAACATGATGCCTCACTTCGTCTCACAGGCACGCTGATGCCTTAATAACCCAGTTCACATCCACATATATCGACTCGAGCACAGTATTCCAACATGCCTGGAAAACATAACAAACGTGAAAAGAAACCTCATCTCATTACAGATCCTTGATACAAACTTTGACTGTTGGTTTTGGTTTCTCTTTGTAGTCTATAGTCCATGTTGAATTGACTGATCACATATCTGCAGGCTGTGCTGTGCAGGAAAAATGGTCTTTATGGTAAGTAAAGCATGCAAATCTGAATCTGCTATAATAGCACGTAATTATATCCCTTCTGAGCTGTAATCTGACAACACATTATCTATCTCTTTAAAAAGACGTGTCATTGCAATTGCAGCTAACACAATGTTCTGTGGCATCATTTTAACTCAAGTGAACAGTCTGCTTGAAGCTGTTTCAACAAACCAATCAGTGAGAAGATATTGCAACTTTCTGCAATGAATGAGTCAAACTCTGTCGCCAGCACCCCTAAGCACTTGACTTACTTTGTTTACTTACCATCATGGCCACTTTATTAGGTACACTTTGCTCATGCTGAGTTGAACCCTCTTGTGCCTTCAGAATTGCTTGATTACCTCCGCCAAGAAGGTTATGTTGTGCATTTGTTACTGTAGCTTTTTTGTTTGTTTGTTAACAGGATAACTCAAAAAGTTATCGGCAGATTTTGATGACATTTTCCGGGAATGTTTGTCTTGGCACACGGAATAAGTGATTCGATTTTAGTAGTGATCTGAATCCTGATGCAGATCCAGGGATTTTAAAGGATTTGTTCACATTGCAAGATAGGGAAGTTTTCCATAGTTTCACCAATAACTCAATAAGTCCTTAACAGATTTTGATGAATTTTCAGGGAATGTTAGTCAGTACAAGGGAGCAGTGGTTAGATTTTGATGGTGAACTGATAATATTCAAATATTTAACTCCCCCCAAGCCCCCACAAGATCATTTTACCATTTTGTCAGATTACCACAACAGTAAGAAAGCACAACTGAATTGTCAGTCTTCAGAGACTCTAAATGAAAATGTCATCCCGCGTAAAAAATGCCACCAAAACACAGGGAATATTAAAATCTTTAAACTCCAAAAATTGTTTTTTTTTTTCCAAAACACACCGAAGATATAGACTGTCTGACTTATTTTCTAATATTATTCACCATACACACAAGCCTATCATCTTACAACATCCTGCAGTATTACCTGCTGTTGAGAACACCCTTTCAGAGTGCACTGAGGTATCGGGCGCACACAAATATTAACAAGCCAACTTGAAGAGCAGCTGTGGTCTAGCACACCCCGTGTCTCCCCCCAAAGTGGGGTTTGCTGTCTGAAGAGGAGTCTCCCTCATCAATCAATCAATCAATCAAAGTTTATTTATATAACACAGTACATACAAATTAAATTGCAGCTCAAAGTGCTTTACACCAAGACAAAAAAGATTGACAAAAGACATGTGTATACATATATGCGCACCTACACATATACACACATGCATACATACACACACATAAATCATGACAATCACTTTCTTTCAACCACTCAGCAAATAAAGACTCAGCAGAGGTTCATCGACTAAGTAGTATTCCACTGTAGTTGTAATGATAGAGGATGTCAAGAGGATTTGGAGACTAATGCACACCACAGAAGCTAAAGTACAATAAATGAAAAAATTTAGAAGAACGGATACGAGAAAAAGAAGGTTTGCTACTACAGAATGGCACTCCTGTTACCTTTGCCTGAGTCACTCGGTTTTGACCATTTACTGTAAAATAATTGGACAACACTGTGTGATGTCAGCAGTTTGACTATTAAGAGCCATTGTCACACTGTGAATGCCTTGTAATGGACGCTGCCAGGGTGCACTTAACTTCTACCATACTACTCACTCAGGAGGAGGCTGCGGGGATTCAGGCTGTCTGACCAACAACTACTCCACTGTGTGGACGTGCAGCCATGTCAATCATGTCCATATTTCGAAAACTAGAAATCCTCAGTAAAAAAAATTAAAGTGTTATAGAAAAAAAGCACCCCCCCTTAGATATATTATAGATTTAGACTTAAGTTGTTTATTGGACCAGGCTGTAAAGATGTGTATTTAGAGAGTAAAAGTTTTCCATTTCTATCACACAATCATTTGGGAGTCGGGTTTCTGCATCCAGCCTCAAGTGGACACTCAGGGTGCTACAAGTTTTGGCACTTCCTCATTGTCCTCCTCTTTCAGCTGCCTGGTTTCCACAAGCTCTCAAACAGGGAGCCTATTTCTCCAAGGGCAGCTCTCTTCTTTCTGGAAGTTAAGATGGTCAAGTTACACTAAGAGCACCCATTGTTGGATCACACAGTTCTCTACTCCAGGTGCCCTAATATGCTGCTGCACTGCATAGTTTCAATTCAAGTGTGTATTTATGGTTCAAATACAAATTTTTTATCCCTAAGTTTTAAGCAGACTTTTGACAGCCCTATTCTATCATGCAGCATAGATGTAAAGAGCCTGTAAAAATAGCACGATATGACCATTCTAAATGTTGTAACTGCATCTCAGAGCCAGTTGGCCCTAAGATTGAGATAAACATCCTTTTTTTGTTTCATTTGATTAATCTCAGTTCTTAATGTACTCCGCTTTTCTTCAGCCAGCGGCCATTTCATTTTATCCCGACTCTGATGTTTGAAGCCTAGTCTGACTCTGCGTCTGAGGCCCTGTTGATATTCTTTGGACGCTCGTCTTTATTTGAAGCTGCGTTAATCAGCAGCCATTCTAATTAAACCCGGTTTGCACTTGAAATGCTTTAAAACATGTTCAAACACTCCTGAACGACAACTGTTTGATAGGACACATTGGCGCCTCCGTCCTGCTCTCGGGTGATAAGAGTGGCGTGTGCAGAAGGAGCCGGCAGGGATGGATTTTTAGAGTGCAGATTGTCTGACTGTCATGAAATCCAAGTCAATCCACATCACGCACTCACACATACACACACACCTTACCCGTGATATTATTCATGAATGTTTTTTACCCCCCGATCCCACATCTATTACATCTTTATCACAGCTATTTTCATTATCATCCCGCTCCGCCACTTGCCTTCACTCAACCTCATTCTGTTGCGTGTCAAGTCAGCAGTCTCCCACAAAAAGTAATCCTGTGCTTTTACTGATGGGCTGTGATACGGCTCTCGTGGTTTCAGGGCTGCTGCGATGGCTTAAAAAACTTGGAAAATGTGGCAGTTGACACCCCACTTGAAAAGCTATAGAAATAAATCCTTTTGAATTACCTGATTTATATCCAATTACACTCTTTCTGAATTTATCATCTATGCATTTCCATTTGAAAAGCTGAAAAATTACCTTTTTACTTGCTGCCAAATGACATGGCATAGTTGTACGCAGTGTTTGCATGTGCACTTGTTTGTAGTCATGTCAAAGCCATAACAGCACTGCGTACGATTACTTACAAGCTAGCCAGAGGACAAATTGCAAAACATTTTCCCCTCACAGAATTTACCATCATTAAAGGCAAAGCGGGGGAAAGCTATTGAGATTACAAATGGGAATTTTGCAAATGCATGTTTCTGCACCCCTCCGTTAGCCTGTCGGAATCAATTGTACAAACCGGCATGATATTTGATGGCCTGTGAGCTCCAATTATTAGAACAATATTATGGCTGGGGCATGTCCAGGGCACTCCAGTGGAATTCCAATAGTGTTTGGGAGCTATTTGTATTGGTGTTAGTCCTTCAGGGGCGGAGAAGGGCATCCAGCTCAATAACTCAATTCTTAACAATTAGCCCCTGACATGTCCCCAAGTAGAAAAAAAGGATAGAGAGGACCCTGGTGGATAATATTTTCTAAAGTATAGAGATTATTGTTTGAAAGGAATAAAATTGCACTGCTGCAGAAGATGTGACTTTTTTCAAATCTTTCTCGAGGGCTGATAAGATTGGAGTAGATTAGCACTTAATTCTTCATCTCGGAACTGTTAAGGTGGCAAAAGGGAACTAAGAAATGCTCATGGAAAGTATGGTTACTTTGATCAAATTCAATGCAAGGACAAGTTAAAAGTAGCACGTAATAAATCTGCTTAAGTAAATTTAAAGTATGTTATTTAAAATCTACTTAGTGTATGTTTTTTTCAATGTACTTTCTTGTTTCATGCAAAAACAGCAACAGCTGAAGTGTGATGAGTCAATTACATGTTTGTTGCTTAAGTCGTTTAGTGTATCCTAGGGCTGGGCAATATTGCCAGTATCAAGTTTTAAATCATTTTCAAGCCCTACAAGCCCCCTTTTCCTACAAACAAGCCTCTGATATGACACTTGACTCATGTCTGTGCATAGAGTCACAGAAAGAAGCTTTATTCATCCTCTGGTGGCTTTCACACCCAGATCGTTTGGGAGAGTTGCCCCAATACAAGTGGACATTCTCTGCTTGGCTTAATTTGTTTGAGTATATATGAACACAGTTTGTTTTTGATACAAACAACCGCACCAAGCTCACCTGAAAGAGGTGGTTTGGCTCGGTTCAGATTGATCCTGAAGGCGTTCTTTGCAGTTAGTATACATTTGAAACTGGCAAAAACAGACACCTAACCAAAATACAAGTAAAATGTATTATTGTTCCCATTATTATCAAATACCAACTATCAATTAGCTTATTACTCACCAGATTTTGATGATTAAATTGTTCTTGTTCCTCTCTTACCTATCAGTAGCATTAATGACATAAAGAAACATCAAAAATACCTAAAACCACCTATATATCTCTAGAGTTTTATCCTGGAATTGGTGCAAGGGAAAAGATTCTCCAATATTAGGGAATGTTCACATACTTGAAGTGATGTTTTGGACAAGCTGGCGCTGTTTTAGAGAATTTTGATGATGTTCCCAATGCTCTTAAAGGCTCAAGCAGCTCTTAAAACTATAGCTGACACTGGTATATAAGTCTTCCTGCCAAAATGAGAATTACAAAGCCTGCCACACAGTGGTCATGTGTATGAAAATAAGATGACATTTTGAAATTGTGACAGTACCAATAAGTGAAAAGCTTTGATTGGTTTAGCTCAGGGCTAGACAACTGGCTGCTGGGGGCCACGTACAGCCCTCCTTTTCAATGAATGTAGACTGTTAGCCAATTTTAAGTTGACAAAAGAAGTGAACATGAAGATGACAGTCTGCTGTGGGCCTTAGTCTGACATGCCTCTACAGGGCACACTGGTGCACCTTGAGGCTAGTCCAGGTGTGCCTTGAGAATTTGTACAACTTACTTACAGTTAAATGACAACCTATACATAGCTTCTTGTGTAAATAATTGTACGCATAGCTGAAAGTTCTGTAACTAGGGTCACAAAATTCCAGGAATTTTCTGTGTCAGAAACTTTCAATTGGACATTACAGGGAACAAACTTAATTTCTAGGAACTTACAATACTGGAATTTACAATACTGATGGTTGGCCCTTAATAGAAATGTTAAATGTAGTCAGGGAAAATATGTTTGAGCATAACCTTGACAAAAAGTGTGCATTTCTACATTCCTCCGTCACCTTCATTTCCAAACCCCCATTTTTAACTCAGAGCACAAGTCTGTTGAAGTCACACATTTGAGCCTGTGGACTTCATAAAATGAAGTTGAAATTGATTGTTCAATAAATAAAGATAAGATAAGATAAGATAATATTTTATTGTCTGATTACTCAGATATTTGTTTCGCATCACCAGCTCATCCATCATCACAATATCACATCACTTAAAAATAAAAGCATATCAATAAATACATCATAAAAGGTTAAGAAGTCCAACTACTACAGTAGCCGTGCATGTCGCAGGCCGGGCAGTGCCATGAAAAAACCTGATGAAGTTATGCTTACAAATATGGATGTTTGTCTATGACAACACAAAATGTTTGTATTTATGTTTGGATATGATACAGTTCGTTTAAAAAACCCCCACCAATTTCTAGTTAATTGACATAAATATCCATAATCTACAAAAAACTTAAAGGATTTTGGGATATGCAGAATTGTAGCGAGTATAGGGATTAATTACTTTTGTGTTATCCCAATTATTAGTTCACCTATTTCTACATTTGTGACCTGTCAGGCTAAAATGCATCATTATATAATGAAAATTAGCATCTTTTTGAATAAACTCTCCATGAATTTAATATTTCTGGATTAAAAGAGTTGATGGTCAGTTTTTAGGTGTAAGTAGGTAGAAATAAACACTGATAGGGTGCTGTGGCTGGAGTTAAGAGGCTTTTTTTCATTGGTATGAAGATGGTGTGCATGGAGCAAAAAATGACTGAAAACCACTGCCCTGCAGTACCATGTACAAATCCAGTACGACTTGAAAAATGGCAACATTTCTATTATTAGTACCAGTAAAATGTTTTGTTTTTTCTGAAAATGTAGATTTGATTAACTGTTATGCTATTTGTTAGGGTCTTTTACGAAGCATCACAAAATACATTTTTTAAAAATCTAAATCAAATGAGCTTTAACAACCAATAATTTATTTATTGAAAAAAAATGTATTCAAAACAATGTCTTCATTGGCTTTAATTTCATGATTAGCCAGTTAAATTCAGCTTAATTTTTTTTTTTTTTACCTTTGGGGTAAAATACTACTTGGCATCACACTTTTTGAGGAAAGCTGTATTTTTTTGCTGTCAGGAAGAAACCTCTACTTTTTCAGTGATTTCAATAACTGTATTTTTTTAATAAATACAAAAATGCAATGTCATAGTTATAGATAGGTTTTTATTATTCTTGGTAAGAAAAAAATCACTACCATGAAAGGTGTTTAAGAGGACTGATTTATGTAAATAAACAGAATAAAAATGAATATGAGGTTTCTGCCTGGTTATATTTATAATTTTGTTTTATTATAGTTATTTTTGACTGTCTTATTGAGTACATGCTTCAGTTTGTGACATGTGGCCCTCCAAATATAAGAACAACATTAATGTGGCTGCCGTTTTCCATCCCGGGTTTAACTGATCAGATTTTTAAAGCCCTGAACTCAGACGCTATTTGAAATGTAGTTTAGTACAAAACCTCCCACAGCTCAACTCACTCAAGTAAAAGCAGAGGTACTGACCTTAGAACTACTCCTAAATACACAACAAGCTTTTCTCTGAAAATAACTTTAGTAAATGCAAATATTTACTTTCCCCTCCTGTTAGGTGACTTTAATTTTGTCAGCACAGCCACAGTCTCATCACGAGCTCGCCTGTGGTCTCTGTAAAGCCAGACTGCCTGCTCTCCAGGTTGCTAATTATCAACAACACACTCACATCATCTTAAATGGCACAGGCCTTATCGCTTTCATCATAAATGTGTTGTACTGTAGTGAGAGGGGGCGCTTAGATCTGGGATCAGATCTCATCTAACTGGCTCTGTGTGTTTACCGCTCCCCCCTCCCCTCCTGTCCTCAGCTGTAGGCCCAGCAGAGAGTGACCTTGGACCGAGGGCCGCCCTTGCTGCATCACCGCGGTCCGATGTTATTAGATTGTCCAAGAATGGGAAAGGCTGAAAAAGCACACGCAGTCCATCTGGCCTCCGCTTGGTCTTTGGTGCACTTTCAAGGGGATAGGGGAGAACAAATAGAGCTGTCTGAGGGTGTTTGACTTTTGTGCGGTGCAAATGTGTGTTTGATGTACGAGCGTTTGTGTCTGCGCGACCGCATAAACCGTGGCTCACAGACGGACAAACACAGAGGTGGCATTTGGAGTCATCTGAGCATAGAAGAACTCCCATGCCTGAGGGGATTGGACTGAGTCGAGCACTCCTTTGGGTGCCGTGCGCTGTGGTCTGATTGTAAAGAGGTCATGTCTCTGTGAAGGAAGCCCCAGAGGCTGGCTGAAACAATTAGAAATATGTGTTTCTGGGTCACTGGAGCGCTGTTACTACTCCTGCAATGCTGCTCTCTCTGTGAGGAGGCAGACGAGGGGGCTTTGCTCTGGCTTTTGTCTGATTTGTGTTTTGACATCTCTGGGTTGGAAACGTACTGCATGCTGCTTTGTTTGAATGGGTTTACACATGCAACAATGTCATAGATTTGCAGGCTTTTACTTTTTGTACTGTATATCCTAAGCTTCCTCCTCCAAAGTTAGTAGTCTTTGAGTCCAAAGCAAGCTGTGCTGCAAACACTGAGGCGACAATATGAATGCATGAGCAGTAACCCAGCAACAAGTGAGCTAAGCCTAATGTAAACATGGCCGTCATTTCACACACACATATCGCGGCTTGTTTCATGGGAAGTAATATTTTTTCGGGAAAATGGACCTCGGTGTTCCATAAATATTAGATGAAATCAAAAAAATGCAGGCTACACCAGAACATGTGTTATTGAATTCATTGTTTCTGCAACACGGCTGTGGGCCTTAATGCTTTCATTGGAAGTAAATCGCCACGGGCTATATACCTCTCTGAGGCTGCATATCTGCTGCTTAATACGGCAGTAAACAAGTTAACAATGCTTGACAGGGATTAAAATGGATATGGATTCTTGAGTGGCAGAAATTCAATGTTTCAGATCATACTGGCTCTGTTAAATTGTTGGACCACGACGGCTAAAGTCAAGACTAAGATGTCTATTACTGCCGTTCATGACTTATGCAAGGGCATGTACTTAAAGCTGCAATAACTAATAGATTATTTGTTGATTATTTATTGAAACCCAACCTATTTCTGTATTAGTGATTATTCAAATGAAAAAAGTCAAGATTTTCAGATTCAAGCCATTTACAGCTACTAGGAGCTTTAACAAGCCCTTATTATGTTTCTTTTTCTTTTCTTTGCCATTCAGTGTGTTAAACATATCTCTCCCTCATAACTACTTCTACGCACAAGACATACAGTGCACTGTATATGAACTTCTCCATCTTCCTTTGATTACAGCACTATTAGCTGCATGAAATGGCTTCTTCCTCCAGTCCCCCAGAATAGACCTACCAGTGTGAAGCCTCGCTGTCTTCTGTCAGCAGTTGAAGCAAGTTTGCTTGGGCCGGCAAACCCAGTGTAGAGTACAGACTGTTGTTAAAAATGGAGCTGAGCAGCAATAAACTGACCAATTATCACAGAGAAGAGTGGTCAGCCAATCAGAGTGGACTGTGTGGAAGGGAGCTATAAGTGGAGTGTCGGCTGCTTCAGTGGCGTGTCTTGGATAGACTGAGAATATTGGCTCAGGGGTACTCATTATGTGAAGCTAGAACATTTTTTCAATCAGTTAACCAATCAATCATTTGTATAGTGCCATATCATAACAAGTGTTATCTCAAGACACACAAAAGAGTAGGTCAATGCTATACTCTTTCCCCTCTTTTTTAAACATCAGTGATTATGAACATATTAGCTGTCATCAAAATACAAAATATGAACCTTGGTTAAGGTTAAAGATGAACTCTTTAAACTGGTAATACAAGTCTGATATTTGTACAGATGTGTCTTTATGACCTACTAACTCAAAAGATTTTCAGCAAGTCTTTTAGTCATGCCTCTGCTCTGACGACAGCGAAGGCCATAGGTTTAATGTTTTTTGTGTCGTTCATCTATCTGTATGAACTAGCATAAAGCTCAAGCCCTTATTCACAGGTTGTCTCAGAGAGTATTTAAACTTTGATCAACCATCCTTCTGGATTCAAGGATGAACCCATCAGGTAAACTAGAAGTGCTCCAGGAGAACAAACCTCCACAAAGGCATTTCATACATGGTTGGGTGAGTTATCAAAAATGTGGAAAACTGCCCTCTCTGGAACTGTGAGCAAATCCTTGAAAAAAAATCCTGGATTCACATCCTCGGATCACCATCCAAATCTAATCACTTCTTACTTGTGCCATAAAGAACATCCCCCAAAAATGTCATCAAAATCTCTCGATCACGTATTAAGTTATAGGAGAAAATGTGGAAAACTGCCCTGTCTTGCAATGCTAAAGTCCTGTATCTGCATCAGAATTTTGATCACCACAAAAATCTAATCACTTTTTCCTTGTTGCATGACCAACATTCCCGAGAAATTTCATTAAAAGCTGGTCAAAACATTTTGAGTTGTCTTGCCAATAAACAAATGGGCAAACAGACAAAACATAATCACCTTGGCAGAGGTACAAATTCAAGGTCACGGAGTCTCTGGCTCTTTCTTTCTTTCTGAATGTGATTTTGTGAGCCTATTATTTCAAGAATATTCTGAGTTAAAGAGTCTACTCTGATACACAGAGAGACATCTTTTGCTTGTGAATACCACAAGAACTGTAAAAGAGATTCTCATTAAATAATTCTGATGGCCATCTTTTGCTTGTAGAACACAATATAGGTCAGCAACTCAACAATATAATATACAGTATACGGCATAGAAGTCATGTCAGTGTCAAGTTTTCTGAAATTCTACATATAATGTCTTTAAATTTGTTTTGCGGGGGTTGTTATGCCTTTTTGTATCGAATAGTAAAAAAAAAATGCATTGTTAACTAGTCAGACATTTAATATTGCCTTTTTTTGCTTTTGGAAACATTCACTCACATTTACGGTTCAAAAGACATTTACTATAAAGAAAATAACCACAGTTCAATCAAGAATTAAATCATTTTTTATTAAAGCTCTATTTTTTTGTAGTTCTGAATTTCTACATAATAAAGATCTTTCACATAAACAGTCATGACAAGAGCAACATACAGAGGATGTTTCGCTGCTGTGTTTTTCTTTGTGAACCATGAAAGGGCAAAGACAGGATGACTCAAGCTCTGCCTGTGATCAGTGCACCCAGCTGTTACGTATGAGTAAGAATATGGAAAGACATGAATTATCACAAGTGGTGTAAGGCCGGCATCAAAAAAAGATTATCTCCTGACTCAATAATTTTGCTGTGTTGAATCACACTGGTCGAACTTGATCATCCGCCCACCTCATTTCAGACATGAATTGAGCATCAATTATCTCCTTTGCTTGCACAGTTGGAGTTTTGCATACACTTCAGTGTGATTTTATATCCTTCCTCTGGCACCTAAATGTATGCTGAGGCTAAGGTAACGTTTTTCATGGAGGATTACAAACTGCTGACTGCATGCTTTGAAGCGCTTCATTTGCATTTTAATGTAAACCCCCATTTACATTTACTAACAATACCACCGTGGTCAAAATTATAATGGTAATACCAGCAATTGGGTAAGAATAAATGGTTTGGTGAGGACAAGGATGAGTCTTCAAGGCTTGAGGAACAGAGAAAGTGGCTTTCTTTTGGAGAGAGAAAAAGCTACCACATTTTTCTGTGCAAACAAGTCAAGGTCCAATGCCATTCACTGGTGGCACCACTGCTCTAATGCCCACTTCCCCACATGTTGTAAAAGGCTAAATTAGCCTCCTCTGGAGCCAATTTAGCAGAATTAAGGAGCTTAGAAAGGTCATACTTACATTTCATTTAAACTTAATAGACACTGCAATAAGAGTGCTTTCATGTGTTTGCAGACATCATCAGCTGACACTTTTTAAATTAATAAGACTAAATATTCAGTCATTATTCCTGATCCCCTCATCATCCGGGAAGCAAGTTGCCTAGGCTAAAATACAACCTCAGGTATCCAATATCTTCATGGCATTTTGCCAAATTAGGCCTCCAAAGCACTGTATGTTTGGCCACTGAGCTACCTCGTTAAGTTAAATAATGAATGAATTGCACGGGTAATTATGAAAACTCTCACACTGCTCACAAGCGGGACTAATGCTTCCGCCGGTTTAATTAGTAGCGGGAGCCTGCCACTCAAAGCTGTTCTCCATGCCAATCCTGAGGACAGAACTGTGGATTCTCAGGCTGGGGGTGAGATAAGACTTAAATCAGGAGCTAAGAAACCTGCCATTAACGTGCAAGCTGCTACAGGTAGCACAGATTTCCATCCACAGGTAGAGATGTTACTAAGAAGTGTTATCTACAGCTACAGACAGAGAGAGTAGTTAACCACCTGTTTCCAAACATGGGAGCCATTGCAGCGTAGTTAACCTATAAGAGAGGAGAGAAAGCATTGTCATCAGCATATGTCTTGATAGCACCATGGAGGACATTAATAGGCATTAAAGAGCCGCTATCCATGGCACAGTTAGTGGACGCTGGAGTGAAGGAATAGATGTGGGCCGGTAGGCGAGGGGATGATTTGATCAACACAATTGGCTTTATTTCCGTTCTGCACCTGCTAGCTGTTTGCTGCTGATGCTATCTCAGAGCCAGAGGGGTCCGCTGGAGCGCTGACTGAAACAAGATGTCCTGTTAATAAGATTCAGAGTCCTTTCCTTCCATTAGGAACATGTCTGTTTCCCTCCTATTATCAGCATTGTTGTTGGGTTAGAAACTAACACCCCCAGCAAACTAACTCTGAAGGATTTAGAGTAGGGGTGGGTGATAAAGTCTCAAAGTTAAAACATGAACAGGGTTTTCTCAAACAGAAACCATACTTTGGTTGGACCACCTAGGTACATTTACAAATGTAATATAAATATAATTTCCAACTACTTTTCTTGAATGGATATTCCAGTATTTTTGAAGTTAGGTTGTATCAGGTACTTGACAACCGTCAGTGAAGTGGCTGAAAGGGCTCCCAGCAGTGCTGTACCTTTAAGGAGAACAAGCTGACACTACTGATGAGGTGCACTGCTGTTGGCAGGTCCAGTTATTTTGCATAATTGTGTAAAATGAGCCACAAAACTATGTTAGGACAAATATTCAATTGGGAGAGTGCTTTATTTTCCCTCTGGGAGTCTGTGTTTAGCATATTTTACATGTGGCAAATGGCTGTGTCTTCTTTCACGTGTGCATTGATTCTGCCCACTGGATCTCTCCTGAAGACTGTTTTCTGCTGTAGACTCAGGTTCATAAAGGCAACCCTGTGCATCCACAGGTAAAGGAACATCATTGTCAAAATCACTCATATTTGATCAAGTATGCGTTTCCTTTGCAGTTGCTGTCTCTTTGAGTCCATAGAGCAAAATAGCCTACCGGCTGAATCAATGTACACAGGCGGAAGAACACATAGCCAACTCCAGTGGCTTTAGGATGAGGTATCAAAGTAATTTGAGCAACAGCATTTTAACCAGGAGTTACTTTGACCGTAAGCCAGCTTCTGTTGAAGGGACTGGTCCTGGCATGTCTATGTGGCCACAATAAACATTAGAGCACAACACTTTTATTAGTTATAAATCTCTTAATGGTCTTGCTCCTTCTTATTAATACAATTTGCTTTTATCCTATGAACCAAGTAGAGCCCTCAGGTATTCAGGCAGTGGTCTTTTCATAGTTCCCAAAGTAAGAAATAAAATGTACAGTGAAGCTTCTTGTCGTTATCGTGGCCCTCGTCTGTGGAATACTCTACCTGAAGACCTGAGGGCAGCAACTACTGTTCATATTTTTAAAAGCAACTTCAAGACCTACTTTTTTAGTCTGGCTTTGAGTTGATTATATTTATTATGATTTCTTCTTATCTATTTATTTATTTTAATCCTCTTAATCTGTTTTATTTCTCCATTTCAGTACAGATTTATTGTTCAGATTTTATTTCTGTTAATTGATTTTCTTTTCTTTGTCTTACTTTAGCAGATTTTATTACGCATTTTGTGTTAGACTATCTCATTTTACTAAATTATTATTTAAATTTTATTTGAGTCATTTATTTATTTTTCCCTGAAGTGTTTTTATTTAATTTCTTATCATGATTTTTTTATTGTCATTTTAGTCTTAGCTCCTGTGTATCCTCATTTTTAATTCAAGATGGTGTTTCCTCAGTCCTCTAATTCTGTTTTCTGTTAGAATCTCCTCTTAATGTCTTTGTGTGTCTGTGTAAGTGAGTGTGTTCTGGTTTTTATTATTTTTATTTATTTATTGTGATTTAATTTAATTTAATTTCTTATGTAAAGCATTCTGTGCTCCAAGATTTTGCATGAAAAGTGATATACAGATAAAGTTTGATTGATTCATTCATTGATTCAGATACAGCTTAGGAGGGTTTACAACACAGAAGCCTGTTATGAGTGTGGTTCAAATAGCGGGGTTTATTGGCATGCTAAAATCCAATATCTGAGTGGGATTTTTGACCTGTTCTGGAGACATCTGGGACAGGTGTCAGCTTGTTGGTAAAGAGTGAAATACAGTGAAGATCAAGCATAGTGAAGGCTCTTTCTTTGTGCAGACCAAAAGTTATAAAGATTGTTGTATATCATTGTTTTCGTGATCCCACTCCCTTATTTCAAGTAAAAACTTTTTTCTGCTATTATCATGGATCGTATGATATGACACAGTACTAATTCAAAGTCAGAAATAAAGTGTGTCAGCTAGGAGATGGGAAGCAAGAGATGGAAGACGGGCAGCCATGTCCGCTCATGGATGAGCCCAGACCGAGGAGGCGCCACACTGGCCTCGAAACACTACAAAGCAATCTGTATAATGAGTGGTTTCCCCTCCTACTGAGACGGCCTGTCACTCTGTTCATACGTAGTTCGATACATCCTTCCTGGGCGCCAGTCAGCTCTCTGCAGCCTGAGGGTAGAGAGGGGGAAGGAGAAAACAGTGGGAGTGTTCGCCAGGGGAAATGGGAATATACACAGCTGAATGAATGGAATAAATTATTACATTGATTCATTTTCTTTGATAATAATATTGCAATTACAGAGTAACCATGTTAACTAAAGTGTGAGAATTTAGCGCCTGTATTCTTGTATTCTGCTCTTTTCTCCCTCTAGTTTGCTAATACAATTCCCTCAGCACATTTGGCAGAAATTGGTTACACTTATTCCCTTCCTTCGTGTATAACAAATGTCTGAGCTCATGTTGTTGTTTACACTACGTCTGTTTTGAAAAGAATGAGCATGTGCCCTAGATAAGCCCATAGGCTTGTGCAGCAAAGCAGCCTCGGTTCAAACATATTAACTCATAAACATCTGCTATCAAATAAAGAAAAGGAAACTCAATTAAGGGGAGAGATCTGGTGGGGATTGCATCAAATTAGGTGACTGACAAGCCAAGTAATCTGGAGCATGGAGCATTTTTTCATCAGAGATGTCCTTGGAAAAATGGGGAATGTGCTGGTGCTGATGATGGGCTGATGGAGAGCGAGGGGAGTGTTTAGAAAGCCAGGGCAGAGGGAGGGTCATGTGAGAGTACAGTGACAATTTCTCTTGACAATGTCCCGTCTTCTTTTTGCTCGGTCAGCAGGCTCTTTAAAGCAGGGATGTCGTATTTAATCAAATTACCTGCTAGAGCTGCTCCTTCTTTTATTAATTTATTGGGGCGGGGAGAGTTGGGGCGGGTTGTGAAGGAGCGTGGATGAGCTCCTCTGGGATGAGTGTGTTGCTGCTCTCTGGAACGTGAACCAGAGAGAGGAGGTTGAGCTAACAGGAGCTGACAGTAGCAACCGCCCTAGTGCTCGACTGTAAGAGGACCGGTTGGCTTTTTAGCAAAGGACTCGTTAGAGGAATGGTGAGAAGAGGCATTCAAGGGTCTGCTGCTGCTGCTGAGAGACAAAACAAAAAAAAGATCAGGTTTGAAGTGCTATACCACAGAATGATGAGAAATTTGTGATTATGGGCGGGTGGCAATAGAGCATATTAAAAGGACGTCACTGGGGAAAATGGGGTCCTGGGTCTCCCATTGATTTTTTTTTTTGTCCCTAAACACTTTTTCTAACCTGTCACACCAGATAGACAGTTCAATATACACTTCACAGCAAGAGTCATCAAATATATCAGTACAAGGGCCAGTTGGGGCCTGATCTGAGAGAAAAAAATGGAACACTGCATATATATGTGTCTTATTAAAAGGTTTTTTTTTTGTTTTATATTCTTTTTTTCGCAAATTGTTTGCATTTATTAGCCTTTAAAAGTGAGATCAGTCTCTATCACCTACTGTTGCCTGTACAATTAGTTTAGAAATTTTGTCTTCTTCAGTCTAGGGTTACCATTCTGGATTTCTGTTAAACAGTCATTGCTGAAAAATTGGTTTAAGTTTTGTTGAGGGCTGAAATACCAGTTGTAGGGCTTTAACTACAAAGTGATAGCCTGGACCAAAATTAAATCCCCCAAATGTATTGATTTTTATGAAACCCTTGTAGACGGATGGAAAGCTGTGGAGGACCTAATGTGGCCCCAGGGCCCCTGGTTGATGAACACATATAATGGATATATTTCACTCGTTAATCTGGGCATAGCCCATGGGAAGTGTTTTGGAAGGGCAGAACCTTACAAACACAAATCTGGAAGGTGACTGATCATTCAATCACATTTGTTATGGGCCAATCAGATGAAGGGGTACGGGAGTAAAGTACGTAATTGGAATCAGTTTGTACTGCAAATTCTACCCCAACCCAGCAGGAGAGGGGCAAAAACATATTTTCCATCAAAAAATGCTTCCAGTGTTCATTGCTAACCTGACACACCAGATGGACCGTTCAATGTATTTCACTTGTCCATCCGGGAAACAGGCCATAGGTGGTTGAATGATTGTTCTGTCAATCACATTCATTACGGGACGATCAGGTAATGTCATGAGCAGGCGCTACTGCCACAGTGTGAAATAGAAAACAGAAGCCACTACGTAGGACAAACTATCATCAAAACATGTCTGAAGTGGAGCAAATATATAATTTCTATCGAGAAAAATTTTCAGTGTTGTTTGTTCTTTATTTCAGAAATCTATGATAATCCCTGTACATGCAGTCACTCCCTGCTGTCATCTTACTCGTGGCTCTCACCTCTTCCTGCTCTAAAGGACACTGATTGGGCCGTGCCGCTTTGTGCAACTCACATTTGTTGTAGATTGAAGCTTGGCAAGATGGATCTGCCTGATTACAGACATTGAATCAGGCAGCTGCTGAGCAAGGTTACTTCATTGCTCTTTACTTAAAGAAATATTTGTCCAGTTCAGATTAAAGTGCTACCAAGTCGTGCAACATCGATGCTAATCTTTGTATGAGCAGCCATTGTTTATAGACTTACAGACACCTGTGCCGCGCCAACGGGGTGTGTCCAGGGCATTTTGCAAGTTTCGTGCACAGCGCAGTCTGGCACAGCAAGGCACACCCAAGCCGCCGTCCCTCCCACTGGCACAAGTGGCAGAGAGGGAGGAGAGGAGGCGTGAATGGGTTTAACACACCCAAGGGTAATCTTCACCAATCAAATGAACGCCTCTCCTCGCCTTTAAATGCACTGCAGGCAAGGCGCAGTGACAATTTCACCTCTATGGCGAAGAAGGTCAGAGCCGCTGTCACTTTTACAGCAACTGGTAGGGCGCAGGGGCCACCAGGCTGCGCATCGGAGGCCACGATGCGCGTCACCGTGTGGACCACCTCGCAGGACAGATGTAATCTGTTCCTGTGTCATAAATAGGAGTACAAAATTAAGTGACAATTACATTTAAACACAGCAGCAGGCTAATCCATTAATCATGCATGTGATCCACCTGCATTCCTGGTCTGTCATCGCCAAATAGCAGAACCTTTGGTGAAATATTCACTATTCAATAATGTGCTCCGTCTTTTTAGATCACGTTAAGAATAAAGTTTAAAACAAAGAAATATGGGCAATCACAGGTAAATCCTTGAGACACCGAGTGACTTACATTTATTCAGTGAGCGTCTCTCTCTTTTTTCTTTTCTTTTGAATTTCACGAGATGAGAGAAGCCGGATACTCCGTATCGGATGATGTGGCTGTTTGTGGTTGGCTGAGAGATGTGAACTAGTTAGTTTGCATCTCTCTTCCAGCTGCCGTGAGGTTGAGTTTCCATTATGACAAACATCTTTGATCTGACATCAGATGTGATGGGACAATTAATATAGATACAAATGTGTATGCTGGTTCAGACGGTTACATTAAATAGTGGTTGCTGTGATTGCTTATTGCATTAAAATGTGCCTGACACTCTAGATACCTGCCTGTGAGGTTTTGGTGAGGTGTGCACACTGTGTGCCTGTCAGCCAAATTACCACTGCACCGGGCACACTTGGCCTGCACAGAGAACAGACCAGGTTGGAGCTGGCGAGCTTTCAGCGCATCTTCCGCGCAGTTTTTTGGCATGAAATTGTCACTGCACCAAGCTGAATCTGTCGACACCTCCCCCTGGTGCTCTGCCACACCCATCCCAGCGCAGCCGGTCTATCAAATTGCCAAATTGGCTGCGCACGGCGGCGCGCCGTACGAAATTACCACCGCGCGGGTTGCGCCAGGGTCCGCCACCCTGCGCCACCCTTCGCTGCTCCAGGAAATTAGGACTCCTGATGACTAGTGCTGTGATACTGTTGTGATTTTTATTTATAGACAATTGTGAGTACTCGTGACAGTTTCAACAACTGTTGTATCAACAGTAATCACAGACACAGTTTGCTAGAGGCTACTAGTAAACATGGATTACTATTTAAACCATAACACTCCTCAGTTGGTGCAGTATCTGGAGAATTGTATCTCATTTACTCTCCCTCTATCTCTTTCATGCTCAAACAATATTGATAAAATGTGCATACAAAGTGGGCAATAATACTTTGGTGCGCAATTACTCTCCTATGGTCATGACTGTAACTTCAATGTGTGGAAAAGCCCGGGTTTCACTGTTGATGTCAAGAGTTTGATGTTCAGAGGCTGTTAAGCGCTGGAGAGGATAGAGGGCTATTATCCAATCACACCTCTCTGCAACGTGATGGATGCTGCATTAGCTCTGTCTATCAAAGCATATATGATTTATTTGTGCTCTAATCAAATGGCTGTAAGGTTAAAACCTCTAATCTAATTGTCCATCAGAGCTGATTTTGTCAATGAAGATGAAAGGCAGGCAGTTAACAAAATGTGGCACCTGCAGCAAAATAAACAAGCCTCCTGCACGTAGCTTTTGGCCCTGAGGCTCTCAGGTGAACAGTGCATCTGGCCAGCCTATAGGGCGCGTGGAACAAAGCCACGGTGACATTTTATCTGACGGTAGCTCCTGTGGGGCCTGAGCCTTGCTGCCGAACTGTCAGGCAGATTTCAGTGTGATGAGGAGGTGGGGGGAAGGAAAGCCAAATAAAACGGAGGCCCTGGCACAATCTCACATCGCTGCCTGAGCCGTGAGGACGAGGGAAAGAGAGAGAGGGAGAGAGACGTCCCCCTGGGATCGCAGGAGGCCAAGATGAAACAGAAAGCGAGATCTAACCTTTTTGTTGTTGCTGGAACCTCGTTCTTTAGTGCAGCTAGATTAAAAAGAAGAGCAGTGAAGTGAAATGAAAAGGAATCACTCTGGCTGTTAGAATGCAGAGACCTTTTCTGGAAACAGGACTTCAATATCACCAGAGAAGGGAGAAAATAGTACAAATATACAATGTTGTTGTCTTTTTGTAGGACATGGGTGCAAGTGCCTCTGCATAGTCCGTGTCCTTTGTGTGATGTGTAACAATACATGGCAGGCAAAGTCACTCTGTTGTAGAAGTGTTATTGTAATCATACACACTGTTTCAAAAGCTTTTCATTCATTTTTCATGTCCCACTGTTCACGGGGTGAGAGAAAAGGCATGTTTCATCAACAAAGGAATATGTGAACCAGAGCGGAGGTAGAAGCTCATAAATTCTGTATATGGACAAACCTGGTGACTTAAGCTTGGGATGGAAATTACAAATCTAACCAATCAAATATGCTAATTTACGTTGTCAGTGCTGTAGACCCCTAAGACCACTTTTTTCAGATAAAAACCTGTTTCAATGTGGATGAAGTAGTACTCTTGATCAGCTATGGTCCAAATTTTGACATATGTCAAAAGTATTTGAATGCCACTTTCACATATAAAGATGGTCAGACTTGATTCGGTTTAGGATTGAAGTTGCAACTGTGTAAAAGATTTGGTTTAATTTTCCTTTACCCTGCACTTTGACAGGCAGACAAAAGCCAGTCAATGTTGGGTAATATAGCCATCCACCGATAGTTGGGGCTTATCTGGCCTATTGTTGCACTATGACCTGGAAATACACAACCGTGCTATGAGTAATATCAGTGTTCAGTTTTCTATGCCATGAAATAAAGATAAAGCCACATTTATGCTGTGTCAGATGATGCTTACATATTGACCATAGACATGTGTAAAGCACAGAGATGTAGATGTCAATCATTAAGAAGACCAGAGGCTGTCAGTGCTAGTGGTAGGTGAGCGTAACATTAGCTTGCTCACTGTTGTGATATTCTGCCCTATTAAAGCCACAATGCACTGCTCTTTGGTTGCCTCGCTTGCCTTGTTTGGTTCAAATGGCCTTTACACCCAGCTCAAGCAGAACTCCAGTGTGCCTGGAAGCAAACCTACACCCTTGTTTTCAAACAGACCGGAGTTCACACCCTTGGTCTACACCAGAGTTTTGGTAAGATGCGCACCACCAACAATCAAACCTAAATTTTGTATAAAAAGGAAATGAATTATTTGGTTGGTACACATCTGTACTAAACCAGACAGTCCTTAACAAAACAGTTTGGTATAAATATGCACACTGTTACACCCCTCAGGTGCTAGCTTAAGAATAAAAACATTCTGTAGGAACAAAGGCAGTGGGCAAACTGAGTGGTAAAGTGTAAATTGTCTGTGACATATTCTACCACTGTGGGCATGTATATCAGCTGAAACAAGGTAGACATGGCTCTTTGTCATTCTCTTACCTATTTTGGACAAAGATATACACAAAGCTGGCACATACCACTGTTGTCACGCAATTAAAATACATTCAGTGTGTAACTGCCATAACAGTCTCAGTCCAGAGTATATGACCTCTGGGGGACTAAAGATTGCCTTATTATCTTTAGCCATTTTAAAAACAAGTCAACAACTAGCACTGGCTTCTTAGTCTGGATGATTGTTTTTCCTCCAGCTAAGCCCCACCCACAAAAATGTCACTGTTTTTGTGAACAAAATGCTTTAAGATTCATTTTCTTAAATTTTGAACTTTGCATAAGTATGTGAAACATTGTATTAACCCCTAAACTTCAACCCTCTTAAGATGCTTTGACACCTAACATATTTGGACCAGACAAAATCAACTCTGATTGGCATATTTAGAAATTATGGCTAATTTGGGTGTGGTGTCAAAGCTCACTCGAACTCTGGTACAGACCGAAGAACCAAGCTCTGGTCTGCCTAAAAACATGGGGTATCGAGACAGCTTTGGTTTGTGGCGAGGTCGACAACTCTCTGGACCAAACAAGGACCAAACAGGAGAAGCAAACCAAAAAACATTGAATTGTACGTTAAATTTTGCTGAATATCACAACAGTGACCAAGCTAATGCCGTCAACACTGTAATGTCTAATTGCATTGATATAAACAAGGGTTTTCCTAAAGTCCAGGTTTTATATTTCTGGCATTATATGTGAAAGCCACCTTAGCTCCAAAAGTAACAACCCAGGACCTATTCACGCCTGCCTACGGTGATCTTAAAACACATTTTCTGGTGCTTAGAAATGGCAAAACCACAAATCTATATTTATATATTGCCTACATTCATACTTTCGTGTTCGGTACGACTTCAATTATAATGTTCCTTTGATTGTGTAATGAAAAAAGACATGTGGACCATCTAGTACTTTTAATCACAGTTGTCTCATACAGCTGCAATTACAGCACTTAAATACACTCTTTTGTTTTCTCCAGCTTCTGCACCAGAGGAATCTTTGAAGTCACTAAATACGGATGTGTAGGGGTCTAATTAATTCCATTCCACAATAAAGGCCCTCCTCCTTCTTAGCTCATCTCTATAGGGTATTAACCTCTCGCTTTCTGGGGCAGATGAAGAGATACCCGGCACTGATGTTAAGCTGGAACTGGAGCTGGAGGCCCCCAGAGGGGGTTTGGATCAATCCGCCAACTTAGTGCTCCACTGTGCACCGACTAGCCCAGTTCAGCCTCACATGGCCCCGGTCTGCCCCAGCTTACACCAAAGCGATCTCTCTGCTCCAAACTCCTGGTGTGAAGAGGAGGGGGAAGATCACAGAGGAGAAAGAAGGCAGAGATCAGATGGTGAGGGAACTGAGAGCAGTAGGATGGTGATTGAGGGGTAGTTTAGCATAGAAAGTTCAGTGTAAAGTGAAGTCCTACAGAGTCTAAAGTTCACTCCAGACAAAAGATTAGAGGAAACTACTCCTGCTTCCTCTGTTTAGCAGCATCAGGGCTTTGAAAATGGGGCTTAACTCTTCTTTTATAGGTGACAGACTCTTCAGCAGCACAAGCCCTTTAGTTAGTGATGTCAGGCTTTTAAGACCAAGGCTATAAACAGGTGGTGAGGAGGTTAGACCGTTTATACCTGAACTCAATTTGTCTGAACTGCTGCTCTCTGTGGTGCCGACCTTATACCTTTTTTCCACATCAGAGAGTAAATGCATGCTTCTACCATTGGCCCAGGCAAATGCTCACATTGCCATAATCCCAGCACTTCATCAAATTGATATTGTGGGAAAACACGCGGGCAGTGCCCAGCCTGTAGTTCATAAACACACCTGGAGTCTCTGCCAGCTCCCACTGGCCTGTGTGGACATCATCAGCATGCTTGGCTAGAAATATGAATGGGAATGAGTGAGTGGCTGCTGGGATCGAAGGCTGAAAGTTCTGTCATAATTGAGTCAGATTGATTAAAGCGGCTCCACTCTATTCCTACAGGTCAGTGAATCTTGTTGGGGTATGTGTTTGCATCCAAGAGGTGTTGGTGTTTTTGCGTGTGTAACCTGCAGATTGCGGGTTAGGTGGGTTGTTGTGCGAGGAACTAATTGAAATGAGAGGCGATGTGCGAGTCTCAGCCAACATGGCCGGTCCATTTGTCAGGGTGACATCACTGCACTCACACCCCATCCATCTCCGCTCGGCGCCACAGAGCCATGCTCTTCCTGGTGATTAATATCCATACCTCCCTTGCTGCGCTGCATATACTCCCCCCCCCCAACACTGAACTTGGAGCAGCTCGCACATCACCGCTGCTCCACACACGCACTCCCACAAACAAACAAATACTCATACACAGTCTGCTGGGAGCCCTCCTCTTCACTTATGCACACTGTGGCTGCGCACTCACCCGCACACGGTGTCATGGCGCTCCCATTTACTCTCTCGTGCACACATGGCTGGAGCCAGAGCCTGGGCGGTCACACACATAAACTTCATAATTGTTTCAAATACACTCTGTCCTTGCTCCCTGTTGGGGTTTTGAAGCATAAAGTTTCGTCCCCTATGGTTCCTCTATGTAGTTGTATCCCCCTTTACATTATTATACCAGAATAAGTGCTGTAGCTTTCAGTAAAAATATATTTCTTTTATATCATATACAACTGCTTTTTATGTTATAATATGCCGTAGATAATTATGTGTCATATCTACTGGTAAAATGTAATATATTATGCAAATGCTGATATTTGCTATAGTTTTTGTAGCATTAACCGATTTGTCAAGACATGGACAGATGCATGAAAACAGCTGATCCTTAAGCAATGAATATGGAAATGACCTTGACACACCAGATGCATTATTTGATATATTCATTCGTCCATCTTGGAAAGAGCTCATAGAAAGTGTTTTGGAATGGACAGAACCTTTCAAAAGCACATTCAGCAGGTGACAGGATGATCGTTCCCTCAATCTTATTTATTTCGGGACAGTCACATAATGTAGTAGATGGGCGCTACTCCCACAGTTTAATGGACAAATCGTGACAGGTTACAATTGGAGCAAAAAAAAAATCCTTTCTATAGAGAAGTTTGGAGTGTTGTTGTTTTTCATTTAATAAAGAGATGTGGTGAAGATCTGATGAATCTGCCACTGAAGTTTTAAGCATTTATGTTATAATCTCTGTATGAGCAGTCCTGCCGTCCTCATGCGTGTAGCTCCCACCTCCTCCTGCTTCAAAGAACACTGATTGGGCTGTGCCGCTTTGGCGACATGCTTTTGACGCACAATCATTGTAGATTGGAGCTTGGCGAGAGGGTTAATCACAGACATTGAATCAGGCAGATCCATCTGCACTATAAGGTTGGAGGGAAATACTGTGTCATGATAAACACAATTTACCACTTTAAACCTTAACTGCAGAGGTCTAGAGCTACACCATACCTAAAATTTATGATGAATATTAATTTATTGACTGCCATTTTAAACTCTGCCAAGAAGGTTATGTTTTTATCAGCATTAGTTAGTTAGTTTGTGAGCAGGATAACTCAAAAAGCTATGATGATTTTATGCAGATCCAGGGTAATTTTTTTTAAAGGGCTTGTTAGCATTGTGGGATGAGGCAGTTTTCCACATTTTTGCTAATATTGGTCATGGCACAAGGGAGGAGTGATTTGATTTTGGAGGTGATCTTAATCCAGATGTGGATCCAGGAATGTTCACAAGGATTTGTGAACGTAGCGTGGTAGGGTGTTTTCCACATTTTTGACAGTAATTTCTTCCAAAAATGTTGAAATTGCCTTGGTGGAAGTTTGTGTTTTTGGTAGTATCATGGGCTTGCTTGATGCAACAAGAAATTTTGAAACTAGACTGACATGATAAACATGTTAAATAATCCCACTAATGCTGTCCCTATGTTTCATGATGTATGATATTGTTTCCCTTGTATAGTGATGGGTCATATTCATCCCAATTCACGGTAAGGATAACACCTAATTTCATTCATCCATCCACTATCCATTCCGCTTATCCTTTTTCGGGTTGTGGTGGTTAGAGCCTGTCCCAGCTGACACTGGGAGAGAGGTGGGGTATACCCCTGCAGTCACCAGATGACTGCAGAGCCGCAAAGACAAAAAACATTCACTCCCACACTCATACCTAAGTGCTTACTAGGTTGATTGAAGTCACCAATGAACCTCATGTGCATGTTTCTGGTCTGTCGGGGGGAAGGCTGAGTGCCCTGAGAAAACCAATTTATGCATGTGGAGAATGAGCAGCATAATAAAAAGTATCCGTGTAACATAACAAACCTACCTGTAAGGTGGAAAAGTAACACCTTTTTGCTTTTATGTTCTTTTTTTTATTTGCCCACAGGAACCTAAAGTGCTTTTGATACCTGCGTGTCCTTACTTTGTCTATTTCCTCAGCTTGAAGTCCAAGTTTTTTTTAAACGTACTAAAGAAAATCATTCTCAAGTCATCATGAGTATAAACATTAAAATGTAAGGGTTTCACTCTTGGATGAGGAAAATACTTTGCTGTATTTGTCTTTGAATAAGAATATATATAAATCAGACAAATATTACCAGACCTATCTGTCTGAGTGCTCACTTTGGTTTGGCATACACCAAACACTATACGCCTTTATCCTTAACTTGCAATCTAGATAAAAGCAGAGTAAACTTTTCTTCAGTTTTTGATGAGACAAATCAAATGTTTCCTGTCAAATTCAAATTATTCCTTCTTGTAAATTTGGAGTCGGCTCCAAATCAGAACACAACCCCACTGGCAGCGGCTCCACTTTTATGAGCCAAAAATATAATACCCTTCCAAAGACAAATACAACATCAGTCATACAGTACAAACCACAGTGCTAAACCTCGGGAAAACAGATGTTCATTGAAATCGCTGTCATTGATTTACAATTGCAGTTGGCATGCTTTTTTTAGATGAACAATGGAAGAATATAACTTTATCAGGAGTTAATGCTGCAAAAGAGGCTGTCTGGGCTGGTTTCTCATGCTCTAGTGAGGAGGGGATGACCAACTTGAGCTCATTATGGCGGACTATCAGAGCTGCTCTTACCTGAGGAGCTTTGAAGATCCTCCAAATGATGACCTTTCTCTCCTGCCCTACTCCGCTGATGTGCTTTGATAAAGCCGGGCTCTGATCTCCTGCGCGGTATCACCACTCATCACTGCCGCACACACTCCTTCAGCTGGGTGGTACTTTACTTTCTTACCATGCCCTCAAATTACATCACCCAAGCTTGATGTCATGTTTTACACCAGGCCTTTGAACTGAAAAAGCCACAGGGCAAAAAGTGAGACGCAGCACTCTGCATGCATTGTCTTTTCTGTTTGAACAAAGGATGGAGAGTATAGTGCAAGGGTGTTTTTATTTTTAATATTCATCTTCAGTGAGAGTAAATGGTTCATGAAATATCTCCCCATGATGCATGTTCCTCCAAGTGGAACCAAAGCGCTGCTTAACCTCACAGTTGCGCCTCTCCAACACCAGTCTCCCCCTCTCCCTCTGTGGGAGCGTGCAGACCCGCCTCCGCACCAGCTGTGAGATGCAGAGGCTCATCTTAATGTAAAAGCATTTCGCTGTCTTTGAGAATCCGCTCTGTGCTATTCAGAGAAGGGGAGATGTTGGGAGATACAGAGGGGAGGGAAATGGATAGGTAGTGGGAGAGACAAGAGCAAAAGGAAGACAGAAAACATGACAAGGAGACTCAGAGGAGGGAGGGGAGCTGCGGCAAAAAGCAAAAGCCGACAGCCGCTGTGGCCGTTGTGTGATTGATCGAGTGGCGTTCGGATGCCAGGGGTCATACATATGCAAACTGCTCATTTGTAGTTGCTGCCAGGGCTGCTGTTCACCAGAGCCCTTGAATTGTGTCGCCTGACCACCGGGACACATCACACAATCAGATTAAGCAGCCCTGAAGTCACATGCAGGACGCCCAACAGCTGCCACGTGCACCGGCAGCTCTAACTTACTGTATCTGTTTTCCATCCCTGTCTGCTGTAACAAACCCTCGTCTGTCTGTCTGGAGGAGATCTGGGTTTTAGAGGCTTAGATATGTGTCAGATGAGCTTTGGTGTCTGTGAGCTGCAGATTTTTTCCCTCTTGACATTTTGTTGTCTTTTTTTTATCCCCAGTGCTTTGTTGCACACAAACCACATTTTCCATCTGAGTGGCTCAGTCTGTACACAGCAGCCGCAGCAATAGCCCAGTATGCTTGATGCTCTATCTTCAGTATCATGCATCAGACCATGCAGCCACCTTTCAGCACGCAGGACGGCTGCAGCGTAGCTTCACGCGCTGCATCTGTCTGTGTCATTGTGTGCAACTGAGACTAATACCCCAGCTGAACTATTTAGGCCTCCTGTTAGTCACCAGTCTGTTCGCCTTTGCAGCAAAGACCTTCAGCGCAGCGAGAGTGTTTTCATACAGTCTGAGCTAGCCCAGTGTCGAGGGCCAAGCACCATGAAGCATCCCCATATTTTGTCACTATCCAAGGGTGCAACCGGGAATTCTTGGCTCCAAGAAAAATCTCCCTTGAGGTCTCTTCTCTGCAGCCCAAACTGATCTGCACCAAAAGTGTCAGCACATCTCACAGCCAGAAGATGGAATATGGAAAATTACCAGGAAATTTTGGACTTAAATGTCTTATTAATTACAAATATGACTGTCTTCTCTTTTATATATTTTTTTGGCAAAACACATACACAAAGCACTTTGTGCTGCAACATTTTGTATGAAAAGTGCTATACAAATAAAGTTTGATTGATTGATTGATTGACATGGTAAAATCTACATAGACAAATTTACACTTTCAGAGTCAATATTAACACTTCCTGTGTATCTATATGGGTCCACACCACAAAGTGTTGTTTTCACTTTTTTTGAAGAGTTGGTACCTCAACTCTGTCAAGTGTAATTGTTGATTCTTTTAAGAGTTAAAATTGAAAGTTTGAGCACTCAACAATGATCATCACTTTTATGTAGTGAAAGGAATGTACTCTGTCAGGTGTTTAACTGACAGAGTACAGTGTTTAACTACTTATGTGTTAACTCTATATTAACAGTGCTAAGTTTAGATATTGCTTTATTTATTTACTGTTTATTAATGGGGAAAATAAGCTGAAATAAAGATACAATGTTTGGTTAGAGCACATATTAAAAATCAAGAACATTAGCACTGCAGCTTTTATGATGTTGGCTTGTAGCATTTTTTGGTACTTGTTCATTAATAGGGGCACAGGCAGGATGATTGTGTCACTTCAGAGTTCAGAGTAATAAGTTCAGAGTTTAAGATCCTACTGTGACACCTATGGATTTGATTTATTGAAACATATTTTTACTCTTGTTTTTGTCATCAAGTCTTTTTAACTGAGTAAATTTTCAGGGATTTGACTCCATCCAGTAAAATGAACTCTGCACGTCTTCTGCTGAATTCTGCTGAAATGTTGCCAACACCAACATTTCAGCTCTTCTCAACTTGCTGTGTAGAACTTCATATATTGGCAGCATTTTTCTAAGCCAGAGAAATCCTCAATCTTTGTAGGAGCATTAGGATGTATCCTATTTGAGCAACCACAATGACTGAGTAGCCACAACAGACACGCCTTGATTATCGCAGCCATGGAGACATGGATGGCAGGTGAGATTGGATGTTATTTCAAAGAGAGCAGGGCCTGCTCCTCAGTCCTGCCATTATGGTCCTGTATCTCAACTATGTTTTGTGCTGTTCATTCATGATGGACCACAGTTTTTCTCTGCCATTGACTGCATGTTCTGATTCAGATGTTTCCTCGTATCATGTGCCTCCATTCAACAAACAAATGTCCATGTCAAATAGAGATTCCCGGTCAACTTCACTGGATTTTTTTTATTTATTGCCCTAAATTTAGGACTTCATAAATAAAGCATAGTGTTAATCCATGCAGGAAATGGAAAATAAACAAAACCTAACCAAGAGGCTTCTGTTGATAGAGTCAACAAAATACCAACTTCTGAATAAGCCTACAAAATAAGATAATCCCTGCACCACTCTGTAGGGGCCAAAACAAGGACAGGCGGGAAAGGGAGAGAAACTTTCTAGGTACTGGTTTGTTGAGTGAGTATGCACCACAGGAGCCACTGGTGTCGTTAGTTAATCCAAGGGTGAACCAAAACTGCAAGTACTGGACAAATTAGAAACACTTAGCACTGCAGGCCCTCTCCCAATGTTTCTTGGACCATTGGAAAGAACTTCCCTCTGAGCAAGAGCCTCTTAGGAGATAAGTCATCAACCACAGAACTAACTTTAGGCCCTAGTTCCTGCAGTAACCTGGCCTGTTAAAGGTTGTGATGCTGTTTGGGCTATAATGCCTACTTGGTAGGATAAGCATGATAGAAATAATTGGTCCAGCCTCTATGAGGTGTAAGGAGAGGACGTTTCCATTTTAAATTCTGATGATGTCCTGGCTCCTGCTGCCCATTTGTGCGCATTGTTGGGTTCCAGGGCCCATGTTACATGGTAAATATCGTTGGCTTACATGAACAGATTTTGTTTTGGCATGATGAGTGGTGAGTGTGCATGCAAGGGGTTGACTCATGGATACTGGAGTTCTCCATCTGAACTCTTTGAGAAGTCAGGGGAGTGATGAAGTGAGAAAACTTGGTGGCGAGGTTCCATTTTGATAACCCAGAAGATGCTCTGAATCTTGTTGGATGTGGGGGACTATTAGGAAAGTATTGGCACTGTCACCACCAGGGGGTTGCATGTACAGATCCTGGGTCTGTCTAAGGTGGTGTTTACACGACTCCATTTTCGGCCGAATCCGAAGAGTTTTCATTGTGTTTTAGCCTCCCGTTTACATGAGAACGGTGCCTGGAGCGCCTGAATCCGCAAACTTTTGAAACCAGGGTCCAAGGTGGAGAGTTTTCAAAACGCTCCACCACCCGGTCTCATGTAAACACGATTCAGCGTTTTAGGGGGAAACGCTGACGCCACTGCATGCTCAGTACTCTTTCACATGAAGGCTGCGCGCGCATACCAGAAACAACAACAGCTTCAACCGTCTCCCGAGTAACATGTGTGCTGCTTCCCGTGCTCAGTTTGTTATTCAGACAAAACTATGCAGACAGATTTGTTGTCCCGACAGATTTGATGTCCAGACAAGAGACTCCTGTGTCTTCGTGCGTCCACTCACCATTGTTGTTTGTGGAAATTTTTTCTTCTTCATAAGTGTGTTGTAACTGCGCTGTTTCTCTGCAAGCCTACATCGCCATCTACTGGACTGGCATGCACGCTACAGCGTTTTCAGTCGTTCTCGAGTCTCCGTCTGAACGCAGATCGTTTTTGAAGATGCAAAGGAACAACCTTTGCGTTTTTGGTGGAAACGGAGTCGTGTAAACAGCCTCTAAGGTTATGCTGCCATTCAGCTGGAAAGACTATTTTGTAGTATCGGTAATGTTTTAAGGAGAAAAGGTTATTTGTATAGTCGTGGTGGATGGTGAGAGTTTGCATAGATGCTGGAGTTCTCTGTCTGGCCTTTTTGAGGTGTTGTACTGTAAGAGAAGGGGTGTGTCCACTTGACAACCATTCAGGGGCTATGTAGCAAGGGAGGTAGCATCAGCATTGTCGTGAAACTTGCATAACTGTGTCTGGGTCTTTTAAAGATGGCAATGCTGTGGCAACTAAGAGTAACATCAATATCTGTAACTTATCAGTAGTGCAATGGAGCATAATTGAGATCTCTTCACTGTGCCCTTATCCACATATATTGTGTTTGTTCAAACTGGGGGCCCCTGTCAGTCATGGGCGCTTAAAATCACCTTGACTTTTCTCCCCCATTACTACAACCCTTGTGCTATGCAAGATGGGCTGATATTTTTCAAATTAATGATTCATAATGAGGTCAGCAAGAGTCAGGAGCTCATACATAAATTCTTTTCAGCTTTTCCTGGTTTGATTCTGCTGTCATGTTGTATTCATTCATATGGAACCAGTAATTTGTAGGGGTGACAATCAAAAAGCACATGATTTTTAGCAGAGTCTTTATTTTCCCCACTGCCGGAAACAAGGCTGAGGGTTGGGTAAATGGCTTTCAGTGTTCAGGCTGCCATAAAGAGGCTTTCTTGTGCTTGCCTGCCCTTCTGTCTTTCTATTTCCCTCCCTCTCTCTCTTTTTGTGCTGCCCTTTTTCACTCTATCTCTCTCACTCTCCCTCTCTGAGATCAGACTTGTCCGGCCATGCTATTGGGCAGCGAGCTGTAAACAGGAGCTGTACTCTGATCCAAGTGGCAGTCACCTTCACTAAAGCCAGCTCCTTCCCCCTCTCCTACCTGCTGTCCCATTTTTTTCATAACTTGGAGTCTTGTCTGCTTGGTGATATCTTTATTCCCCAAAAAGAGGATGAAAAATCTTGTGGGAATGACTCCCTGTGAGGAGGATGAACCGCTGGGTATGTCCCCAGCCCAACACACAGGCCCTTTATGTGTCAGTATGGAGGGCGGCCCTCTTCCCTCCTCTGCTCCTCATCCACACCCCAGAGGCTCCCATTCAGCCCTGGCCTGGCTGGGGGGGAAGTTGGAGCTCTTTTGTAGTAGGGGATTCTTAGGGGAGGCTGTCAAGGCTGCAACTGTGTGGGCCTTTCTTTCCCTAGAGAAGAGAAGGAGGGGAGAGAAGATAGAGGGAGAGGGCATGAGGGAGGAGAGGGGGAGCACCAAAGGAGAGTGGGTACACAGACGGCCTTGTTAACCGGCAGCCCGAGAGAGGGAGAGGATGAGAGGGAGAAGGAAACACAGAAAAAGGCAAAGAATTAATCCAACAGGAACGCCAAAAACGACCCCATGGTTACGTCAGTGCTCTTATTCCTATCCTCCTCCTCCTCTTTCCCTCCACTCCCTCCATCTGTCCCTGTATAAGCTCGCTCCTCAGCTCAATAACAAGCTTTTGCCCTCCCCCTCACCCCTTCCTCACCCTCTTCTCACCCCCACTCCTCCCAGCCATTACTTCACACACATTCCATTATCTGGGAGACCAGGCTAAGAGAGATGTCTGGGGTCGGAGCGATCATAATCATCACCTCTTTCCGCTACACTGTGAGTTATGGCTTGGCGTATAGGAAACAGACATTTAAATCATAATCAATAGAGCAATATCGATGCTGAGTGGCATGACTAAAGGAAATCAGTACCGCAACTCAGGAAGGAGAAGAGATGACCAAGATAGAGGCGCATGCTTATTGACAAAATATAATCAAGACGCAGGATGCATTATGTGGCATCACGCTCAGGCCTGTTTTTTTTTTTGTTTTTTTTTCTTGATAGATAAACTGGATGACATTCAGGTGATGTAGTGATTCGGGACTTTATTTTGCAAGTTTAATTCACCATATTTACATGGCAACTGTTAATCTGATGTCACACTCAGGGTGGCAAGCTGCTATGACTGCCAAAGCGTTTTGCTGTAGGACTCCAGGGTGCTAATTACATAAACATAAGGAATCTCGCAATTATTGTTATCCCTGACTGTTAGCAGCAACATAGTCATAGATAGTATCATTTAAAGATCATAACTTTTTAACAAGTTTACACCTGTTCAAGACATCCCTGGAACATGTCTTCAGAATTTCTTGCCTAAAAATCCCCTCAGATAGTCAATTTTGGCATGCCAACAAACCCCTGTACTCGAGCCCGGCCTTAAAAGATTGTTTTAATGCAAATCATCATGAGCTGTTTCTTTCCCATTCAAGAAGTTAATGTGGCTTTAGCTGTTCTGGCCACACTTACATGCTACTGCCTCAGAATCTGCTTGTGTCTCCAAAACAATCCCTTTATATATTGAATTTTGGCATGCCCATTAACCCCTCTGTTTCAGCCCTGCTCAAACAATACTAGTTCCACTTTGTTATCTGCTCAACTTCTCTGGACTCCGCATGGCTCCCACTCCATTTTCCATTGCAGTATGTGTTTTGATAGTACATCTTTAAGGTGGGTAGGTTAGGTATAACATGGCTAAGCGAAACTACAGTAACATCCTCGCATCAACAAAGGAGGAAACACAGGCGATACAGCCGCTGGCCGCTGTCTAGCGTTTCTTCAACAGTAAGGAGATGGGTTTTGTTCCAAAGAAAGTTGCAAGAGGCAAAACAGAGAACTGTTTGAAGCAGAAGAAAGTTTGGGAAGTCGCACACGATCAGAGAGCTGACAACAAGGGGCTTTTTTTAATTCTGTGAATCTGTGTCTTATACTCCCGACTTGTGGCAGCAGTTTGACCATTTAAAGGTCAGCAGTGCCTCCACATTACATTTAGAATCCGGCTGAAGGTGATAAAGAAAAAAACTGTGCCGAGTCGAGCTGATACCACACACAGGAAAAGGCTCATAAGCATAATAAGCTGTTTTTAGCCATGCCTCTTTTGAGAAGTGGATGTAGTTCCAGCTTTCTATTTTTTTTTGTGTTAATGTTGTGACCACAAAGACATGCCAACATGTTTCTTCGACTAAAGCTGATTGTGTATCCCAAGAGTATGTTTTGAAATTCTGCCAAAAGATTCACTGAGATATTGGATTTTGATACCCACTTAAACCCATATGTTTCAGCCCTGCTCAAAACAGACTTTAAGAATAAATCCTTGTGTGCTGTGACTTAAAACACCCCCTCCAGAGCATATGTGGCTTCAGCTTGATGGCCCTGTGCTCTAATGTTTACTGTTGCCTCACAGACAGGCTGCACATTTAACTTTTAAATGATACAGTTTTATACCAATGCCACAACTGATCCAATCCTTTTTACTTTCTTATTGATTCCTGTTAATGAGTTGTGTGGAAAAGAAAGCATTCACATGTTTTTTGTGTCAACAAATACTCTCACAAGTTTCTGGTGTCACCAACCCATCTTGAAATTACATAGCCATAGCATTGCATGTCATGCAGTTGGATCATATTGTGTCGAATCAAGCCACATATTGGACTACATCCGTCTCCTGTCATCCATGAATACTTCTGTCTTTCATTGCTGTTATTTGTGCCTCTCTTAGAGTGTAATGCCATTTTTTTCCAAGGCACACCTAAGTGAAAGTCATTGATTAAGGGATCATGAAGCATAAAGGCAAATGATATCAATATGTCTATTGTTAGAAATGGTTCTCAATTAAAACCCATTCTGAGTTTCTATGCACTACACTTGACCATATCAACCGTCACAAAAGCAACTTGTCGACTTGAGAAAAAGCAATTAAGCACTCTGCATTGGTCATTTTTAAAATAAATAAAATATGTTTAGTTGGATATATTATACCAAATAATAGGCCACTTCTTGTTATTAAAAAGAAAAAAGGCATCGCTCCTCCTGGAGCAGATTGTTACCTCATGAAACCTCAGCAGAGCCACCAACATTATGACACCCCTGCACATCACGGTCACCACCTTTTGAACTGTTGCTCACTGGTCGGCACAACAGGTCAGCCAAACCACGCACCTAATGATTCAGGGGCAGCTTCTGTCTCAAGGCCATTTTCACACTAAACACAAAAAACTCTCATCACTTTCACTTTCAGTAAATATGCTACAATGTCCCTGCACCTTTTACAGCCACCATGTCATGACTTCTCATATTTTGATTAACATTTTAGAATTTGTATATTGTTTTATTCTAAACTCTTCAATCTTATTGTTGAACCAAAGAGTTTCTTACTTTATTTACTTAAGAAGCCTTCTCAGTCATTGATGACAACAAATTCAGTCTCATTCTGATCCTTACTCTTCTGCAAGCTCCTGCAATGTTACCTTCCTAGCAGTGTTAAAAGTACAGACTGGCAAAAAGCAAGACAGTAAGAGTGACTTTAGTTTCTTGCTAACATATCTGCTAGCCCCAACAATGTTTGCATGTAAGCCTGGTTTGTAGAAGGACTATACTATGCTACAAAAACATAAACAAGAGAAAATGTGTACATTTTTTGGCAGTGTCTACTATTTTACTATGGGATTATCTATAAAAGAAAAGCTAACATAAGCTAATGAGTAGTCTAGGCTATTCACATATTTCAACAAGTTGATTATTTAAATATTTAATCTTGGCAAAAACATAGATAATTCAGCAGGGGTACTTACATTTAGGCACAAGTAGCATTCCCTTTAAGGCTTCTTCCAGCTTTTGGAGTATGTTAAAACTTAAATTAGCGGTTCTAAAGCTAATAAGTTATCATTTTTTGGTGGACCAATGGTGGTTTGATCCCAGCCCTTACGGTCACATGCTGAAGTGTTTTAATTCCTTTTTTGATTTTCAAGGAAATGTGTATGTATGTGATTAGCTAACACGTATGACCACTCATCAACCTCATCCATCAGTGTGTGAATGTGGTGTGTACTGGTGTGACCTGCGGCATTAAAAGTGTTATGAGTAGCCAGATGACCCAGTACTATGGAAGCTCAATATTTTTTGTTGATCCACCAGCAACACTGGTAGGACAGTTCGTCAAGTGATGTACAACCTAAAATACATTTGAACAATATGTCAACAGAAACTGGAGGCTGTGTGCCTGGGAGTGTATTCAGAAGGAAATGACTTCTGTGGATAGATGTGTATAGTGAGAGGTGCTAGACTTTCAAAGCGATCTCCCAGTCTCTGATCATCCGTGTCTGCTTCTCATGTATTGCCTCCGGCAACAACGGCGGATCCTTAAACACAGCAGAGAGAGGACGCTGTCATGCTGTATACATAAACCAACCCTCTGGTCATGGTAAGGTGACTAAGTTTCTCATAGAGGGGGGTAGCTGCACCATACACACACTTTGTTTTCCTCAGTAAAAGCAATGCAAGATGACAGGTGCGACCTGACCTGGCTGCGACCAGGCCTCAGTCGCTGCTGCCACTCCAGCTGAGATCAGGACTGAGACTCTGGCTCTGAGCCGCCATGAGGACAAAATACCAGCTCCTATACTGCAGAAGTGCTCCACATCACTGTCAGGGGGGAGCTGCTTTGAGACAAAAACATCTCATGAAATCAGTGAGGGGAGGTCAAACATTCAGAGTGGGACCTCAGACCTACAGTAATTTTTGTGAAATGAAAATCAGTCAAATGTAAACTTCATGTTAGCTAACATTTCAACAGATTAAACTTACAGGACTATGTGGGAGGCTAGCATGATTTTTACCTCAGTGGATCCTATTTTGGCTTCTGCAGTGGTTGTAGCATTAGTACAAAGAGCCTTTAGTTAAAATAAGTTTTATGATTGCTTTTGCTTTTTTATGCACAAGACATTTTTTCTTTATCAGTCCGTGCAATTTATTGGTCCAAACAAAACCATATCCAGTAAATCCATCTGTTCCAGCTGAACAAATATCTTGTTTCAAAAAAAAATTACAACATAGATGTCAGCTTGAAGTTATGGGACGTGGCTTTCATTTATTCCCAAAAATCACTACAGGCAGTATAAACAATGTTTCAGAGAAAATTAAACTAGTGCAAATAAATTGTAATGCACTTAACTCTATATACAGTTTTAATGATGTTTCTGTCTTTAAATAACTTAATTTATTCACTTTTATGGTCTCTAATATTTCTGGAAAACTTGATTCAGCATATCATTTAACACTTCTATGAAGACTTTAATTAAAATTGCTAATATTTACATTAAAGCCTCTGTATAAACTATAGTGGAAAATAGGATAAAAAAAATTAAATGAGTACTTTTTCTTTCATGCCTTTTTATGCCTGCAAATGTTGCTGCGGGGTGGGTGTTACAATACATTTTTAATGAATTTAGTTTTAGATTGGAGATACTCCATCAAAGAAAGTCAACCCAAGACAAGTACAGTCCTTTGTGGATGTTTATATAAAATGAACAAACATGAAAGTACAAAAAAGATCCACACATCGGAGAGCATCTATTAAAAGATAGATTTAGCAAAAAGTGATTTAAAAGCAGAACTACTACTTCTCAGACTTGAAAAATGTTTGGGAGTTTCCATCAAAAACCACATGGACATATACCCAAAACAGTTAAAGGCCATCATTTTCCAATTAGCTCCCAAAAATAGAGTCAAACAACATCTAATCCTGATATGTTTTATATTGTGTTTTTGTAAGTAAGATTAGATAGTACAAATCCCTTTTTATTGTTAGTAAGAGCAGTGGATTTCAGTAGTTTTGGATCACATGTTCGGGCCGATCAGTTTTGGATCTGGCCTATCATCAGTATAGACATTCAGCATTAGGCAGGTTATTTCTGTCCATTTTATTTTACTTATTAATCAATTAAACCTGTGGCTCTGCTGTAACTTTGAAATTTACTCCTAGACCATCTGCTCAGCATTCAGACCTCACTGTACACATTGCAGCAAACTGTGTTGCAGCCTGAGTTGAACTGCAACTTTGCTCATGTCATATCCAAATGTAGGCAGGCACTTTTGTAAACACAGCTTTCAAGGCTACTGAAATTCACATTTTTCTCCTGCTAAGTTGAATATTTTCAGAAAGTCTGTTTAGGGAGTCCCTGTGTGCACAGGGAAAACAGTGTTTTAGGCTTAAAAAGTCACACCATGTTGGTGTGATGACACACTGTGCAACATTATCATTCTTGTTTTCATGAGTTGTGCTGCACTGGTTGTTGCTAAACTATATCTGTTTATGTGTTTCACCAACTAAACAATTTAAATGCCCACACATACTTTCATTGTTCCCTCTGTATTATGTTACTCCATACAACACTCCAGTGACACAAACACCACCATTGTTTTGGTTGAGACCCTGTGTTACTATTTGACAACTGACTGTGTTAACTTTTGACCCACAGCTGCCTGTGTCTGTGGTTGCCATAGTAGCAACACAAACCAGGAGTTTCACAGGAGCCTATGAACATAATTCACATTTTGATTGAATATGGCAGCTAGCAAAGATTGATTTAATCTGATAAAGGTTTTTAATTAAATGCTTATTATAAGCGTCACCTGTTGTGTAATGAAATAATAAAAATCTTCATTGATTGTAATGTTGAGTGATGCAGACCACTCTGTCCAGATAGCTCACAAACACTGATTTTCAGCCCAGAATCTTGGGGTCCTGTGTAGGAGTGAGCTGTGAACAGTGTCCATAGCACATCACAGTTCATGTGCAGCCAAAGCCCACGCTGGGCTGCTGATACAGGATCATCTGCTAGATCTGCAAATCTATAATCAGTCCCTTGTGAGGAGAGACAAAGGTAAGCTATATGGAGTTGTAATGCTATGTACATAGTCCTTGAACCAATTCATCAAACTGCAGATGAAGTACATAGAAAGGTAGCATCAAAACAAACAAACAAACAAACAGGCAATATGGGTTTAAATCCACAGCATAAACATTTCATTGTGCTTTAAATTTAAAGAATAGAAATAGTCATGCATAGAAACAATTACTTTGCTATCTTAATTGTTTTTTTGCAAGGAAAACACTTTCTGACACCTTTCCAATTAAAACATAACCGGCAGCTATATTAGATGTATTTTTAAATGGTGCCTCTAGCACGTCTTGTTGTCTGAGATATTGGATTCCACCCTTACATTTTAATGGCTAGTTTCGTTCTGAGATGCAGAGGAATCAACCAAGCGACGCAAAAAGGAACCAGGGCATCCAGGTGTGTGTTATTCTGCAACTGAGGCCTCCATTTCTTTTTATTTACTTTCATTTGTCAGAGTTAGCCATATCTCTTCCATTTGGCTAACATATGCACATAAATCCCTTCACCTGCCAGTCTTGTGACATTTCTTAACCCATCTGACATACTGCACACTTGGTAAAGTGTGAACCATTTCGTAAATGAGGGTTATTCCGGGAGAGTCACGTCTCTGCTCTCTCCACAGCACCCGAGAGAGGCTTGTAAAAGCTGTTGTCCTTTAGTTATGTCGGAGCACAAGGAGGAGCCACGAGAGAGAAAGACAAAGGGAAAAGCTCTTCAATTGACGTCCTCCTCTCTCCTCCTCTCTCCTCTCTCCTCTCTCCTCATTCTCTCTCACTGTCTGTCTCTGTCTCTGTTCCTCTGCCTGTCTCCATCGCTCTCCTGCTCTTTCTCTTTGTGTGTGCCCTGCTGCTCTGTCATCCTCGGGGATGCGTCTGAAGGAGACCATCTGTTGATCCATTTGTCTCCTGCTTTGCTTCCTGTGCCACCACCTCCCTCACACCGATGATCAGGCCTGGCCTTTCCTGGCCCATCCTCTTTGTTTCTGCCAACAGGCTCTATGGGCGAGGAGGCTGTGCTGTCAAGGGGGGGAGGAGCAGGAGGTTGTGCCCTCTGAAGCCTCTGATTCACACAAAGAGAGGACATAGGGATTGGCACACATGCCTGGATTTGTACTTACATTTGGTAAACAGCTAATGAGCACCAGGCAGCTGCTACTTAATCTGTTTTTATTTAAAGTGGGCATCATCAAATAGACCTAAGTTAAGAACACACAAAAAACATGCACATTTAATCCCCTGTTTTTGGCAGAGGTGATGTCAAATGAACTCCCCAGGACTTGAAAACACTTGTCATTATGTAGAGACAGAGACTGTGAAATATAGATCAAGGGTGGGCAACTGGCAGGCCAAGGGCCATGTGCTGCCCTCTTCAGCCTGCAGGTCAACTTAATATATCAATTATCAATATATATATGTGCGCACGTTTTAGCTAAAACGTGCGCACGAATAAGTACTTCGTGCACACGTGTTAATATATCGTGCGCACGTTTTACTATCTCGTGCACACGATTGTTTTTTTTTTTTCTTCGTGGCACCTTAGGGGCTCCGTATGATCCACATATTTGTCTGGATGAAAAAAGACCCCAAAATTTTCTAGACATCCCATTGGTTAGCACTGGGCCGTATTTATAAAAAACATCATATCTTTGCCATCACTTCATGGATTTGCTTCAAAGTTTACAGGATAATATATATAAAATATCTCTGTCATCATGGTAAATTCCATGTGGATCTGATCCACATGAAATTTACATCACGAAAAAAAAGTGAAGTTTATAATGGGAAGTCTCATTCATTCCTCCTCGGCTGCTGTGAGGGTTTCACCCCCTTTATGGGAATTGTAGTTTATTTTCAAACTGACGTCAACATTTTTCATGCCGATGTCACTACATTTCCCAGCTTCCCTTGCAATGCCGGCAGAAGAGCTCTCCACATAGACAGACATGAGCAGAGACTTGATCATCCAATTGGAGAGCGTAGTGATCCAGAATTTGATCTTTTACAGGGGTTGTGGTAAATCCACTGCTGTAACTGAGCTGCTTGGCGGAGGTCTGCACTCTCTGAGTGCTCTGCTTGTTGTCCATAGTTTACCACTTTCAGGGTTACAGCAGGCTGTAGCCTATCTCAGCTGACATTGGGCGAGAGGCAGGGTACACCTTAAACTGGTCCCTATCCAATCACAGGCTGACACATAGACCTTGAGAACCATTCACTCATACTTTCACACCTTTGGGCAGTCAGTTGTTACCATTCAACCTAATGAGCATGCCTCAGGTCTGTGGGAGGATACCCAGAGAAAACTGATGCATGCACAGGGAGACCATACAGTCTCCAAACAGAGGGGCCCCGTCCAACTGGGGAGCCAATACTGCAAACTTCATGCTGTTGGGCACCTGCACTACCTGCTGCACCATCCTGCAGCCCTGAAATTTTGTACTGATAAGTGAATTTTTACAATTAAAAGGAGAAAAAAATGCAAAATATACTAAATTAATTTGTGACAAACGTCTTCATTGTTTTCAAAAAAAGGCATCTTAGATTATCTTGTATTCTGTGTTTAGCTTAATAATTCAAGGTCATATATTATGCAAAATAAACTTTTCTACTACAAAATTATGTATCCATTAATCTTGCAAAGCAGCCAGATTCATCAGATTCTCTGTATGTATTCAGGAAAATCTATCTTTCAGGTGAAATGTCAGATAATGTTTATAAGCCTTTAATGATTGCACAGACAGTGGATAGATTTTATAAAGGGGAGCCGGTGGCATGGTGGCAGGTAGTGCAAGTGCCTCACAGCAAGAAGGTTGCTGGTTCTATTCCTGTGTTGATCAGGGTCTTTTTGTGTGGAGTTTGCATGTTCTCCCTGTGCATGCATGGGTTCCCTCATGATTCCTCCCACATAACAAAAACATGCTCATTAGGTTAAATGGTGACTTCAAATTGCCCTTAGGTATGAGTATGAGGTGGCAGCAGGTTCAAGGTGTACCCCGCCTCTCATCCAGTGCCCACTGGGATAGGCTCCAGCCCCCCGTGAACCCGAAGGAAGTGGTATAGGTAATGGATGGATGGATGTAGATCGGGGGCGACATTTGGCAAATGGGCATCAGGCCTGGAATCGAGCCTGGGCAGCTTCACAAGGCATGAGCCTTCATATACCTACATTTACTTATATTGTATTTCATCTTTCAGTAAAGCCTGATAAGTCACCTTTACAACAGGTACAACTTGAACCTTTGCTTTGTTAAAATGAGCAACACACCTATATACTCTATGTGGGTAGCACTCAGAAAAATTGTGCAACAATCCCCTCCTCCCCTGGAAGGAAGCCTGCAGTTACTCAGTGAAGCAAGGGTGAGGAACCTGTCCTTTTGGGGTGTTGTCTTCCTGGGGTGCCCACTTTGCTGTCTGTGTTTGCATCACTCACACAGAACTTGATTCTAAGTTTGGAAATGGTATCAGGGCTAACATCAAATAATACTGCCACTTTGTGAAACAGTACACCAGCTTCCAGTTGCAGGGGGATATTGGCACATTTTTTGGACGCTACCCACACATTTAGCTGTTAAATGTTGTACCTAGTTGTAAAGGTGGGTAATTAGGCTTTCCAACGATATAAAATACAATACTAATTGGTATTATTATGATATTATTATTATCTGACTCCTATTTGTGTCTTTAAACAGTGTTACTTGGTTGTAATAATTATAAGTGGTTCATTTGAAATAAGTATATTATCATATTGATTTATCACTTTGCTTTACAATGGCTTGGTTTGAGAGAGTGCTCAGAGCTGGTTTGGGAAAGGGCTCGATCAGATGTTGCTCCATGGGCCCTAAATTTCCTCTCTGCGCCCCTGGCTGAAGCCCCATGGCTGGAGGCTGGCGAGCTCCCAACACCAACATGTTTATTTCCCGTGAAGTGTTGGGGGATGTTACCGCTAAAGAGAGAAGGGGGTCTCACTCTCCACACTCGTCTCCTAGCTGTCACCTCACATGCATGCTCAGGGGTTTGATGGACACTGAGTCCACCGTGGGGACTTCAGGGATTGCTTGCCTTTGATCTTCTCCCACGACTCTCGATTACCCATCATTCAGCGGGGCTTAGGCCCTGGAGAGCAGCTAGGAGAGGGTGGTGTGTTAACACGAGCTCTGATGTGCCCAAGAGAGACTCGGTGTCCGACTCAGACATCATAGAGCAGATTACACAGACACGGAGGAAAATGTGCCCGGAGAGCTCCTGTTGTGAGCGTTTAGAGTGTGAGAGAGAATCGGGTATGTCAGAGGAAGATGCTAACGCTGATATAATGAGGTCACAGTCCATATGGAGGCAGAATATTTTACCACAGTTCATTTAGTTAAAATTTCATCTTTATATTCTTCTAAATGCTTTCCGCCACATGGCCTTCCTTAAAGTAAATGACATCCTTGGACATAGGCTCCTGTTTGCCTTAAATTCATAATTTATCCAACCTTATATTGGATCAGCATGGCCCAATAAGAATAAAAGTTTAAGTACAGTCTTTGAACAAGGAGTAGTTTTCTCAAAAGTAAGGATAGTGGGTTTTATCAGTCTTGTGTGACAAGATATAGAACTTTTGTCTTGAACCCTAAAAATAAGTGTTTGATAAAAATAATGTCCAATTAATTTTTTCCCATTATATATTAACTAATACAAAAACAGCTTTTTTTAATCTTGATTTGCTTATTTGTAAGTAATTTGAAGTGTTTTTTGGCAACATTACATTTGTTTTTGTTTTTTTTAATCTTTTTTATGTTTTTTTCCTGGTTTAAAAGAAATTTAAAAATAAGCCTTTTAAATATTCCAGAAATAAATCCACAAAAGATCCTGGAAATCAAGGATAACTCCCTTGAAAACTCCATTGTGATAATCACTTATTCTTTGTGTCATGACCGACATTCTATTGAGAATTCACCAAATATTATTCCCAACATTCTGATTATTCTATGAATAAACAAACTGACAAATGCAGACAAAAACATAACCTCCTTGGTTGAGGTAATAACAATATTAGTAAATATTATTAATTAACATATTAATTATAATAATAATTATAATAAGTAGAAAAGATAAATATATTCTCAATATTCAAAATGATCAAATCACCCTCAATATCCACAGATTCACTTAACTGTTCTACATTTTTAAAGTTGTTTGCCACATGAAGCATAAAATCTGTTGAGGATTTTGTAACTTGTAGATTTTTGTTTCGTTATCAGCAGCAAAGGTTGTTGAAATGGCAGCCATTTTGAATTAACTTGATTGGTGTTAATTGCTATTGTGACCAAAAAGTGTTTGACAAAGTTTTTTTTTATTATTATTTATATTTAACCAGTAGAACAAACTCATTGAGATTAAAAGTCTCCTTTTCAAGAGTGTCCTGGCCAAGATAGACAGCAGCACAATATACAAGTTACTTTCAGTAACAGCAGCAATACAAATACACATAACATGTATAACACTTCAAGTACAATGACTAAACAATAAATAACAATTCAATAAGAGATGAACTATGATTTTTTTTTCAACCTTTTTTTAGCCAGTTGAGTCACATTACAATCACAGATCTCTTTTCCAAGGGAGACGTGACAAAGAATGGCAGAAACACACAGTTTTAACAAACGCACACACTTACATAGTACACATTCAACAGTAGGTATCAATAATAATAAATCATCAGTTAAAACTGTTGCATAATGAAAACCTGGATTCCACATTTTTTTTTTTACCAAAGATTTCAAAGCAGTCAGAGTAATTTAGCTTTTTATTTTAAAACCAGTCTGAAGATTATTCAAAGCAAAAGGAGCTGAGAACCTAAAAGCTTTCTTTCCCCTCTCAGTCTGGACTTTAGGAACAACAAATTGCAAAATGTCCAAGAAATGAAGGTTGTGTCTATCATTCTTTGAGATTAAAAGAGAGGAAAGGTAATCAAGAAACTCTCCCAGAATGGCTTTATAAATAAAGATACAACAATGAGACAGTCTGTGAGTGTTTTCAGAAGTCCAGTTACCTTCAGAATATAAAGTATAATTATGATTTAGGAATTCACAGTTTGTTATGAATCTCAGAGCACCATGATAAACACTGTCCAACATGTGAGGACTCTGGCCATATGCATTTATGTACAACACATCTCTATATTCAGGAACAGGGAAGAAGATCGCCTCTACTGCCTCTTATTGACATAAAAGGAGACACACGGCTTATTTCTGTAATAAAAACCCAATTAGTCCAACTTTTTAGCCAAATAATAAGTATTTTTCCTAAAAGACAATCTGTTGTCAAGTATGTACCCTAAGTATTTGAAAAAAGATACCAACTCAGTTTGTGCCCTTCTTTTGTTATAATTTTCTCTGCCAATGTGCTTTTTTGTTGTTATTGAAGATGTAAAAAACACAAGTTTTGTTTTGTCTGTATTTAGAACAAGTTATGCAAAGCTGATCTTTAAATAAGTTAAAGGCTGATGATTTGTGAAAGCTTGTGCAGGTGTCAGTGCACAGCAATAGATAACCGTGTCATCACCATAAAAATGAAACAAAGAATCAAGGATATACTGTCAAAGCAATTAATGTAGAGGATAAAAAGGAAAGGGCTCAGAACTGAACCTTGAGGAATCCCTTTGTGGATCTCTCGTACCTACCAACTGCATGATCAGAAAATCCAGAGGCTTTAAGACGATCTAATAAAATACAGTGATCAATGGTGTCAAAGGTCTTAGAGAAGTCTATAAATAGGGACACATAGCATTGCCTCTAAGTCCAGAGTATCAACAATATTATTACAGACTTTCAAAGCAGCTGTGATGGTACTATGAAACCTGACTGGGAAGGAGATAAAATAGTTCAGGGGGAGTACAAAGGCTGATTTCCAGATTCTGAGGAATTTATTTGCATTTAAAGTCAAATTAGAAATGTGGCACAATGACTCAGCGATAAAATCTGCTGCTGTCTTTAAAAAGAAGGGCTCTACCTTGTCTGGACCTGTCAGTTTTCGTGGGTTAAGATTTTTCGGAGCCAAACAAACATCTTAAGTTGTAAAAAGTATAAATTTAAAAGCCTGGGTGTTGCAGCCGGTCAAGTCAGCATTTGAAGACACCACAGAATTTTTTCCTGATTTAAATACAACCTGAGGACACAAAGTGTTTGTTAAAAAATTTAATATGTCTGCTTTACTTGTTACACTGTGCTTATCATTGAGTACGCAAGGAAGAAGATTTCCAGCTGAACAGCTGTTGAACCGAAACTTGATTGTTTTCCAAAATTTCTTTGGATGGTAAAATGATGATTAAAAAAACCATCTGTCAAAACATCTGCAGCCAGATGCATCAGTCTCCAAGTCATATATGGTTCTCTTGAAAGTGTCCAGTGAAACCAGTTCATTGATTTCAGGTGTTAAAAAAAAGAACAATGACAAACAATTAAAACACATTAAAATAAAGGACATGTTCCTTCAATCATACATCTTACAGTGTACACACCTCCTGCTTGTGTCTCATTCCTTTACCCTCTACAAACACCTACACATGAGAATGTAAACAGGACACAAGTCCTTGTTCTGTTTTCTCCACTGACCCTCACCCCAGCAGCCATGTCACTGAAGATTTTATAATGCTCCATAAATATTTTCCATACATCACTGAATTGTTTAACCTTGTTGTCTTCAGACAGTGTCTTTCCTGTTGTCAAATAATATCACACTGGCTCTTCTTAAATTTAAAAATAGCAGCTCATCTTTTTTAATTATTTAAAAATGGCTTTTTATAAGTAAGCACAATTCCAAGACATAAAGTCTCTTTTTTAAGCATTTAGAAAAAAAAACATTCAGCATTTTTCTCCTGTATATGGAGTTTTTTACAGATTTGTAAGGTTTCATCAGGACTGCTCAATATATCTGATGATGGGTGTTCACCCAGGGAGATGGGCCATTGATTTCCTATAAGGTGTAGATGACATGCGGTCACACGCACTCCCATTTTACCAACAGACATGTCATGCAATAAGTCATGATTTCACCACAGCTGTCATCTGGTGTGATAGCTCTTCCAGAAAATCAGGGTGTGGTTAGCCATCGCTGCTGACCTTTTGTCCTGCAGGTGAATATGAAAATAAATCTTACATGCTGCTTTGGAAAGATGCAGTGAAGTGTTCATTTAGTACAGGGCCACTCAGTCATAGAAAATATTAGAACCACAACTGTTTTGATCGGGGGGGCTTGGGTGTCTTGTGCATCAGTGATTAATTTAATTTATTATGTTTCAATATAAGGTATCCACAATAATGTAAAAAATCTGCCTGTTACTTTGCACAGTTCCAAGTCCATAGTCTCAAAATGATGTTTGAGTGAGGCTGTCTCACCTTTTTTTTATTGAAACACAGCTGCCTGTTTGTCATCCTCTGAGGCTCTCTTGCATGAAAAAGTCTGAACGCTACCTGTGGCTCTCTCTGCTCCTTACTTAAATTAAAGTGAGTGCGGTTTTGGTGTGCTGTAAGATTGTGTTTTATTTACCTCATATGACAATACATATCGATGCAACCAGTACAACACATAATTTCAGTCTCTGTAAAGACATTAAAATATGCATTTTAGGTTTTATCAGTATTTTAAGTTTAGCAAAATTTGGGGTTGAAATGGAAAATTTTAGTATATATATATATATATATATATATATATATATATATATATATATATATATATATTTTTTTTTTTTTTTTTTAATATATAATAATAAAGCAGAAACCTCAAATGCACTAACAGGGACTTAAATCTTTATAATTTTGTTTTCATGTGTGCAGTAGGGCTGAAAAATATATATTTTTTACACCAAAATTTCAATGTGTGCCTGTGCAATCGTCACAATGCAGGACCTACAATGTCAGTCACATGTACGGTTGCAAAATTCCATGAATTTTCGAAGTAACAGGAAATTATGGGGAAAAAATGGGATTAAACAAGACTAACCTGTAATTTAAAAAAAATGAAGGATGGCCTTGGGATTTTAAATATAGTTTGTTAAAATGTATTTTAGCATTATCTTGACCAGATTTCATTCAAGTGTGTTTAAGATTTTCTATGCTATTCCTCAATCACTTACACACAGCTTACTGCAGGAGTATTGAGACCATGCCCCCTACATGCATTCCTCCATCATGTGCACAGATGATTTTTAGACCTCTGGACTATTAAAGCCACTGTTGAAGTGTTAGTGGTTTTTTTAATTATTTATTTTGCGTGGATGTCTGCCTGTGACAAAACAAAATGTTCATATTTATGTTTGGATATGATGCAGATTATTTAAATTACCCCCCAATTCCTTGTTAATTCCTATAAATTCCCATAATTCTGATGGAAAGTTTCCGACTTGGAATATTTTCAATTATTTTCAGTTGTTTCCAATTTCAAACTTCTCCAGCCTAATTTCACATGGGAAGGTTCCTGAATGTTTCCAGAAATTCTCTGCCCTTTACAACTCTAGGCACATGACTCAAATGTTGTCAAGCTGCCATTTGGGTGTTGTTTAATGGAAAGCACAACCACCAGTTTTATCATTTCTTTGACTTTCTGCAGTAAAATCTAATTGATATCACCATCAATAGGTCCACACAGAGACTAAAACACAGTGCATACAGTCTGTTGTGTTCCAGCACATAAAAAGTAGTAACTACAAACACTGTTCATCACAAATACAGCAGTGTGATAGCTCAAAGAGTGACCTTTTTTTCTTTTATTGTTCAGCCTTATTTTGATCAGAATTATAAAAGTACTCTTCTTATGTGCCTTGACTGAACATCCAAACACAGAGATATTTGGACATTTGTCATCTTTTTAAACAATGTTAACTGCTGCAACCACAGACACTACGCAGCACAACACAGTTAACGTTCAGAGGTTGACAAATTAGGTCGCGCATGGATAATTAACTTGTATGGGTTCAGTTAAGTTTCAGAAATAATTAATAATGACGGCTTCACATAAGATTTTTTGCAAAGTTTATGGAGAAATGTGTTTTGATGTTGCTGATTTATTTTGAAAGGTCCCTCAATATATAGCAAAATGTACCACAGACAGAAAAAATATAGTAATATTGTTTTTTCACTCAATCGATCAGCCCTAGCGTTCAGCCAATATCATAGCTACAGTTGGGACTTGATTAATTCCCGCGAGCCTTATAACAGTTTATTTTTATTTGATTTAATTTTACTTGGCGTGATTTGACCTCCGTGTTTTGCATTTTTCTTCTAGGCTTCCTCAGTACTGGCGACCAGGCTGCCAAAGGGAACTACGGTCTTCTGGACCAGATCCAGGCTCTGAGGTGGATAAGCGAGAACATCGGCTTTTTCGGCGGAGACTCCAACCGCATCACTGTGTTTGGCTCGGGTATCGGAGCATCCTGCGTCAGCCTGCTCACCCTCTCCCACCACTCTGAAGGTAAGGTACAGCACAGGGAGGAGGGGGATATCGGGTGCAACAGCTGTGGGGCTCCTACCTGCTGGCTTGTGCACTGCTGGATATTAGAAAACCAGTGATGCAGCCAGTGAGTTATTGAGTAATGTATTCTACTGTATCATACAGCGTAACAAATGTTTTAAGAAGCGTGTGTTTGCATTTAAATGACTGAGATGTTCATTCCGGTCCGGAAATTGAAACTCTACGGCAGATTTCGAACCCACGTGTGATGCCCTCACCAGTGTGTGCTAGTTTCTCCTCTGTGTGTCAGAAATAAACATGAAGGTATACTGTGCCTTTGTAAGCAAGATAAAAAAGGACATGGTGTACCAGGGAGAGCCTTTCCATTGCTGCCACAGTCACAATAAATGACACACATGTACTGTCCTGCTTGTAAGCCATGTTGTTTATCTGCCGGCCACCTTAATGCTACTTCATAATGATTTACTGTGTATGCTGGACGTGTCTTTAGTTTTAAATGCAGCATGTGTGCTTAACCTGGACATGCAATAAACCTCCCTCCTGCTCCACTAATGCAACGCTGAATTAAGATGGAGCATTAAAGGTAAGATCCTCCAGGAAGTGCCTCTCTGAATAGACTGTTTCTAAGAGCTCTCCCCTTGAAGTGCACCCTGCAGAGCCGTACGGGCAGCACGTCATCCTCAACCTAGAATTATTACATCCAGTCACATATTCGTACACATGTTTATAGGCCGGCTGTTTGCTTTTAATTGTCACCGTGTTGTGGACATGACAGGTTATCAGGAGATTGTGGTGTTACTGTTTCCCTGAGTTGTTTATTTGTTGGTATTATCCAAATGAGAAATCTGCAGATCCAGCCGTACTCCTGGCCTGCCTGTGAACATGTTAACAAGCCACGAACATGCTGCATCAGATACAAACGGCTGGAAATGTAACATGCTGCTTTTACTGCACATTATGTGGGAGTGGATTATATTAAAGAGATAAGGCTAGTATTTAATTAGAGGACTGGGTCAAGGCGATAATGTGGACAGGAAGCCGACCATTAAAAAAGGATTGCATGCCTGCACAATCAATGCTAAAAAAAGTTTAATAATGACAATCTTAGTCTTTCTATCTACCTAATAGCCTTTGCTAAAAAAAATTGATATGGCAGTATATTGTCATCAATGCCTTGCCAATTCTTGTATTGATACAGATTTTACAGAACTGATATGGCCCTACGTGCTGTCACAGCAGGTGTGAATTACACTTTGGGTAATATTGCCCATGATGTAGTCCAGAAGGTGGTCGAAGAAGCCCAAATGCATGATAAAGTGCAAATTTTGGATTTAAAATCCATTGATCCATCCATCCATCCATTCATCCATCCATCCATCCAATTTTCTACCTATCGACCTATCTATTACAGAACAGCTTTCATCTATTTGGTCATGATATGGAAACACCTGCTGCTTGTAGTCTAATCTATCACAATGTGCTTTTATTGGGGTGAGATATCACTCAACTGTGTACATTGTGAGGAGACGCTGCAATGTGATGGAGCCCTGCTCCTCTAATCAACAGTGTGAGTAGTGGTGAAGATAAATCAGCTTGTGCAAAACCTGAAAATCAATAACGTTAGAGCTTATCAATACGGCTATCAAATCCTGTGGGCCCTGTGACATAGTGTCATTTAGTTAAACACAAACATGCACCATGTCTTGCAGATAGAGTGAATGCTCCAATTATATCTGTATTTGTGTCATATTAAACATCGAATGTTTTTCTTTTTCCCTTACAAGACTGTATTTTTTTCTTTTGAAAAAAAAAAAAGTCTTGTAACGCCACATCAGGCTCATCACACTTTGGCTTCCGCTCAAAATGAGAAAACACACCCAGACTTTGATTAGAAAATATAATCCCATGTGAAATCCTTTTTTTAATCAGCAGGATGACCTTTATACATGTACTAAACAAGTCCAAATGAGTTAGAGTCAACATAATGTGATGTGCTCAACTTAAGCTCAGATAAATGACAATTAAACAGATAAAAATATGTCACCATGATGTGTTGACATTGAGATTATTTTTTTTACTCATTTGATCTGTTTATCATACAAATTACACAAACATTCTTTTCCATAGGCACTGATTTTGTTTAATCCCCCCCCTGAATTTTATTTATTTACTTATTTTATTTTTTCAGGAAAAATCACACACTGATCCAGGTTCAAATTCATGATTCAACAGTTGAGTTTACATTTTCACAATATAAGTATAGAAGTACACGGATCAATAGATACATTAAATCTTGTCCTCATGAGGTTTTTTCTATTGTTCTTATATTCCAGTTTTGGCAGCATATATACTCATCAGCTTGATATTGCTGTAGATATGGTGGTTTGTTAACACATTTCAAGTAGGTCTAGTCTCTGTGGGCTAATAACATTCGACCTGTTTTGACCAATAACTTTTGAATTTCTCTGTGTCCTACTTTATCCAAAATGTAAGTCACTCCATGTAAGTCACTCCCAAATATTTATTTGTTGTAGATTGGAAGTGTAATGCTATAGCACTCAAGTAGACTGTCAAGGAAAGGAAGTTTTAATCTAAGAACCTGAATAATTAGAGGTGTCTGAAAGTCAAATTAGTCTGTTTTTCCAGTAATATATAGCATACACAGTTTAACAGCTTTGAGCTGCCAAAGTTAAAAAATGACTTGAAAGTGTTTTTAATGTTTTTATTTTATCATTTTAATCACAAAATCAATCAAGCATGTTATGGAAAATGTTTTTTTTCTTCTAATTGTCTTGAAAGAAAAAGAAAAGCAAATGTTCATTAATGAAAGACTAAGCTTCATGTCTTCACTGAACCCTTGCTGTTCCTGTATTTGCCAGAAATAACACAGGATGGAATAGAAAACAAACACTCCAACAGACAACATTGTTAGAACTGAACAGAAAAAACCCTTGACTAAAAACATGTATGCTTTGAAACAAGGGCTTAAGTCTGTTGCTGCATGCGTCATGTAAAGTAAATGATAAAAACATTTTCAGTAAAGAGTCCCATGTTGTACATACATCTGAGCCCTTAGTGCTGACTAACCACAGTGCAATCCCCCCTCGTCCAAAGTCAAGTAAAAGTCAAATTATTGATTAAGCAAAAACATTACTTTCAGAGTCCATCCTTCATCTGAGCTGGTTATTTTTATTTCTATTTTTTTTTCCTTTTTCTTCCTTAGAAAAAAAATCATTTCAAAGCCCTACTGCTTCTCAAAGGATCACTGTACTGATTATGCCATGGCCAGAGAAATCAGGTTTGCAAACTTTGCATAAAAACATTTTTTGTAAAAAGTACCTCCCCCACCAAATCAATTTCCCAAACCAGAGCTACATAAAATATTACTCCAACCAAAATACTAAAGAGACAGAAATCTTGTTAAAAAAAAATCTAACTTGAACTCTTTTTCCTTGCTTGTTCTGTTCACTAGTTTTAGAAACCCTCAAATCAATAAGGCTGTTAAGTTTCTGATGCACAGTGTGCCCACTTGGACTTGCGTATCAAAGAACTCACTTTTTCTGTCAAAATCAAAATTGTATTGGTCTAGCCAAGGATTGGCAACTTTATTTAACATGAGGGCCACATTAGTTTTGTTCTTGTTGCCAGAGGAGCAAATTGTGACAGTTGTAGGATTCTACCTTTCATTATTACAGTTACTTGTAATTTAAAAAGAGGGGGAAAAAAGCTCCTATAAAAATGTATTCATATCTTTTGACTAAAATGCAAGTACTCATACTAACATTAATTAGCTTACATGGAATTCTGCACAGATTCAGCTACTTTTTTAATGCAAGTAACAGTTTTACTGGTCACTTAGGTGTGTTTTCCTTTTAAAATGCGTTATATAATTAATATAAAAGTACACATTTCAAATTGTTTTTGGACATCACGGGTGTCGTGGCCTCCGGGGATAAAGAAGAAAAGCCTGGTTGTTATAATCCTTAAGTTTTTAAGTCAGCATCTGTGATGGTATGGGGGTGTGTTAGTGCCCATGGCATGGGTAGCTTGCACATTTTGAAGGCACTATAAATGCTCAAAAGCACATACAGGATTTGAAGCAACATCTGCTGCCATCCAAACATCTTTTTTTCAGGGACGTCCCTGTTTATTTCAGCAGACAATGCCAAGCCACATTCTGCAAATTGTACAACAGTGTGGCTTTGGAGTAAGAGAGTGCAGGTGCCCGCCTGCAGACCTGAAAATGTGTGGTGCATTATGAAGCCCAGAATACAGAAAATAATACCACGGATTGTTTAGCAACTGACGTTACACAGCTTCAACAGTTAGTGTCCTGTGTTCCCAAACGCTAACTGAATGTTGTTAAAAGGACATGTGATGTAACACATCGGTAAATATGCCCCTATCACAGCTGTTTTGGGGTGTGTTGGTGGCATCAAATTCCAAATGAGTAAATGTTTGCGACGAAAGCAATCAGTTTGAACACTAAATATACTGTCTTTGTAGTGTGTTCAATTGAATATTGGTCAGGATTTGCAGGTCATTGTATTTTGTTTTTATTTACAGTCCCAACTTCATTGGAATTGGGGTTATTATATATTTATGTATGTGACTTTGATTAGGCCACTTTATTGCAGCTTATCTCTAATTCCATTAGTAAATATATATGTTAGTATTATCCAAATGACAAATCTGCTGATCCAGCCGTACTCCTGGCCTGCCTGTGAAGATGTTAACAAGCCACAAACATGCTGCATTAGACACACATGGCTGAAAATGTAACATGCTGCTTTTACTGTACATTACACGGAAGTGAAATACACTAAAGAGATCACTCTTGCATTTAATAGAGGACTGGTTTGAGGCAATATTGTGGACAGGAAGCTAACCAGCACACACACATGCACGCGCACAGTCCTTTTCCTTGTCACTAGGCAGAGGGAAATCTCCAGAGTGCATTTGAAAGAGGTCATTTCAGCTGCCTCTCTCTGGTTGCTCCATTACGTTGCCTGGGATTTGTGATGTGTTTTGCGTTCTCCAATTTGCATTAAAGTGTTACTAATTGCCTTGATTTCCTCCGATGAATGATGACTGTGTTCGGATTGAATTTTTACCATAAATGCCTTTTTCATTCATACTCCATAATGCCACGCTCCATGTAGCATGTTATTATACTGCCAGTGAAACCATCTCCTCTGCCTCCCAGTAAATTGGATATTACCGGGTCTGTTTTTTCCCCTGAATGGAAATGTATGCCCCACTGATGGGATGTTAGAAAAAAAAGGAGCAAGTAAAACTTGAGGGATCCTAGGAAATTGAAACAGGAAGCCTTCTATCACGCCAAGACTCTTGCTGTGAATGTTACCAATGGCAATCAGATTTCACACAGTCTCTCTCAGCGCACAGATTGTTGTAATTATATAAAGTTTAGGAGTGGAGTGGGCTGAAGGATGTGACGAGAAATCTGAGTGAAGAAGAAATGTCTTTTTGCACCTGCTCTCACAGCGCTCCCCTCACTAGTTTCATCATCCTCCTCTCTTATAGTCTTCACTGTGGAGGGGAAGGTTGTTCCTGTTGCAAGTGCTGTGAAAAAAAATCATCATTCCAGGAAAATGGAAGAAAAAAATCTATAATCAAATAAATTAAATAGTGCAACATCAGCACACCTGGATTCCTGTGGCCTTGAGTGACAGGTTGATGCAGTTGTTTCGTGCATCACATTCAGTTTCTTACTTTGCATTTTGGTGGAAATTACTATTTGGTCAAGAAACAAGAAAGGATCATCAGATGCTGCACGTTTTTGTCAGGACTATTTTTGCTAAAAGGGTCAAGAGGCAGGTTTCTTTATGACACAGTTTTCCCAAACCAGATGTCCAGAATCTCATAGGTTCCATTAACCAAGGTCTGTTATAATTGTTTGGTTTTCATTGGTTTTTGGATTAACCTCTGCATTCCTTCGTAAAATGGACGTGGCGTCCAACAGACTAAGTTAAAGGGATAGTTCTGGATTTTTGAAGTGGGTTGTATGAGGTACGTAGCTTTACCCTGAACAAACACATAGATATCACTACATCCCAAATAAAGATTAGCTTAATTTAAACATGTTTGTTGATTATTCTCCTGACCAAACACGGTAATGCTCAGTTTACCTCCACAACATATACAGTCTATTTTTTATCAAGTAAACTCATCAGACTATGGATTCTGTCTGAATCCAGATTTGGAGTCAGGATGTTTTCAAGGATTTGTTAACATTGCGGAACAGGCCAGTTTTCCACATTTTTTAACAATAACTCTCCCCCGACAATGTTGGAAATGCTTGGCAGTAGTTTGTGCTCTCTGAACATTTAGTGTATTCATTTTACATTCATATGAACAGTGTGTTTCATTGAGAAAGAAAAATATACAGAAGTTCCCAATACATATCTGCTATAGCAGTAAAATGAATTTCAGTTATTGATAGTTAAGGACATTTGACTTACTTTTTTCCAAATGCATTACCCATGCTTTCCAAAAGACATTTACAGAAACCATAAAAGTAAATTAAATCAACTAATACACTGGAAAAGTGAAACAAAACCATTTTTTAAAGACTGCTTTTAGAAATATTTTTCTTTTTACGTGTTGCCTCTGTCCATGTGTTGTAGTGACAGATCTGACCAAGTCCTTCATGGCAGATTTTTGCACTTTAGAACTGCAGCTTTTGGTAATCTGAGAGTGACTGTCGGGCCGCATTGAGTAAGAAGGAGGATAACATGTGGCACACGAGCCTCCAGTTGCCCACCTTTTGGCTAGAGTTACAGGTTTTGTGGTGACACCATTAACTAGCGCAAGTTCTCCGCTCCTTTATAGATTTAGATGGACCTTTTTAGTTTCTCTTCTATTAAAGTGAGCATCAGGTGAGACCCATTTGACACTGAGTAGGTTTGGACTTCTGCTGCTTTTTTTTGAGAATATTTACAATATACAGTGCCCAGCATAAATAAGTACACCCTCTATTAAAAGTAATGTATTAATCAATGTCTAAATGAACAAAAGAACAATTTCCAAAGTTTTGACAAAGCTGAGTTTAACATAACAGGTTTTTTTTACCATAAGATGAAAATAAGGGTAATATGATAGCTAAAATTTATCTTTGCTCCCGCCCCTTTGATTGGGCTGTGCTCATTTATGCATCCTGATCTTAAATTGAGAAAAATTCTTCTTTGAGTGCAACTTAAAAAATCTTTTTTGCAATCAATGGCCCACATTTGGGGGAGTATTTTGTGGTGTAGTATGCCATAGAAAATGATGATTTTGAAAGGAAAGTAAATGTTTTCTGACAAATCTGAAGGGGTGTACTCATTTATGCTGAGCACTGTATATTTGCAAATACACGACACTTTTAATGTGAATCTGCCTTGGTGTGTTAAGGCTTTAGGAGTGAGGATATTAAAAATACAAAGTTCACAGGTTATCAGTGACTGAAAACAAACTCATGTCTTAATTCTATAATGATCTATTCCCCACCCCACCCCCACCGTCCCCAGTAGTTTTTTCATCTGTTGGAGCAACCAAAATACTTCATGGCAGATTTTTATCCTCAGAGTTACATCTTTTGGAAATCTGAGATTGACTGGCAGGCTGCATTGAGTAAGGAGGACGACATGTGGACCCTAGGCAGCCAATTGCCCACTTCTGGGCTAGAGTCAAGGTTTTGTGGTGGCACCATAGACTTGCCAACTTCTCATCAATCACTGACTCATCATCCTCTCCTTTCCTTTACAGAATCACATGGACCTTTTTGATTTTTAGTTCTGGAAAGGTCCATCTGCTTCCTTTTCAGACGCTGTTCTATTAAAAGGAGTGCAAAGTCGTATCAACTTGGCACTGGGTACATTTTGCGTTCCACTGCATAATATCGTATTAGGATGTTGACAATATATTTATGCAAATAGACCCGACTTTTAATGTGAATAGAAAAGTGCATCAACACTGGCCTATAAAATATTCATAGTTTATTGTTGTTTATTCATGTTGCCCTTTGTGTGTGCAGGCCTTCAGAGTGTCTTTATTACTTAACTGCAAACTTCACAATCAGCCTGTAATTAATGTTATCAGTAAATACAAACACAAATCACTTATTTATTCTTTAATGATGTCTTTGTCCCTTAAATTGTCAACAACTTTACATCTGTGGAAGTTTAGTGGCTGCCAGTCGCCCTCCTCTTGGCAAGAGTTGAAGGTTTTATGATGGCACTGTGAGTGGCTAGTCTGACCCTCTGCCACCCCAGACCTCCCCCTGATCAGGCATCTGTATGGTGGCATCCTCACTTCTGTATTTTTGTTTGGACTTACCTCTCGATAAAAACAACCTCTATGTCCAGAAATAGAGATGGCGTTGTCAGAATGGAAGTGAGGTGTTTAATTCGGGAGTTGAATGAGGAGGAATATGATTCATGTGTCTACCTACTCACACGTGCCCACACTCGCACACAAACACTCTCCTTCACCTGCAGCTGGGATACGGGATAACGATGCAGGTAAAAAAAGAGAAAGTAAATCAGCGATGACACACTGTTCTGAAGCTCCCCTGTGTGCCGGTGTGTTTAATGACCGTATTCCCACTTTCACTGTACACAGTCTGTCATCACTGCCTACAGTGCATACACCCCCCATCTACCGGAGACTCTGCTTTTATGCCTACTGGTGGCAGAGTGACAACTTACTTCAGATGCTCTGTGCTCCTCCTGAAGCCTATTTAATAAGCTGGATCCTCCTATATCATCCCAGCCCTCCGGCCTCTCTCTTTGATTGCTTGATCCTCCAGCCTGGCCTTGGTGTAGTCTTGCTGTGGGCGTGCCGAGGGGGCTACAGTCACAGGATGCATCCATCACAGAGTGCTCTCCCCCCTCCCCACACTTCCAGCATCCTCTCGTGAGGTCTGGATTTTTTAGACCCTGGTCTCTGCCCTGCCTCCTCCATCTAATCTCCTCCTCGCTGCACCCATCTGTCTCTCTGCCTTCACACACAGTTAAAGCATGCAAGGGGACACACGCTCTCTTTCCATGTGCCAATGCGTCTCTCTCTGGATTTTTTTTTTTTTTTTTTTACTCCCAAGTCCTGCAGCATGTGTGGTGACTGAGTCGCTATTAATAAGATGGCTGCCTGAGTGTGCTATGTGGCAAGCAATCTCTCCGCACATCTGAGACTTTGGAAGCGGAATGGTCATTAAAAGCGCTGTCTCTCTCTCGGCAGGAGAGTGTTTTTGACCGGCTTATTAAACGTAGCTCAACAGTTGTGTTCCCACCGAGGGAAATCTCTCTGTCCCCATCTTCTTTTCATTCGGCTTCAAACAGAGAGCAGCTGAAGAAGTTCAGAAGCAAGGACATTAGCCAGGCCCATGTATTATCTATCTGGCATCGCGCTGGCACTAATTGAACATGCAGATTTGGCTTTCTCCCTATCTGCTAATAATCATTATGATGTAAAATAAGTGAGAAGGCTCCTCTGTGCGTGAGCAGAATCTCAAGTACCCTCAGACAAATTCATCTGAGCATGTATCTTTCAGTGCATATGAGAGAGTCAATACGTCTCTTTCTCCCCTCAGATCCTGCTCAGATCACACTGCTTACCTACACACATCTGTCCACGTCAATATCCGTTACCCAGCTGTCCACATATGCTCGCCCAGGCATGGCCGGTCATTGAGGAACACACGAAGGGAAGCGGCTAGTCGCACAGCCATTGAAGGTCATTGGGTTTCTTTTTTTTCTCCTCCCTTCCTGTAAGCAATCAGGATAAAAGCCCCGCTTCTGAGGAAGTGCTCCCCTTTTAATGGAACGTCTTGGCCATTAAAGACAGCTAGTGTGGAGGATCCTTCATGCCAATGTCAGCTTTCATTTTTATTAAGACTTCTGGGTTATTGAGGACCATAAATGTGCATGTTAAATGCTCAGGTTTTATTACAGCAGTGCAATAAGTACCAGGGCTTTTTAACGCAAGGCACCATCCTGCAAACACGGAAACCTTGTGAACCAGAAGTATGACGAGGGCAGCTCTCGGTTTTCAGCAAAGGGTAACAAGTTTTTGAATCCAATTAGCCTGAAGGATAGCACTGATGGTGATTAAGTGAAGAAATGCATTGTGGGATGTGTAGAAACAGGGATCAGTGTGATTGGAAAACTCAAATGGTGAGGTAGGGCACGCTCCTTAAATCAAACCTGAAATATGAACTTTATTAATGGCCGCTTTTCATCGTGAGCTACCTGCTGTGAGTTTCCTGACTAAAATTTCTGATTCATTTACACTCACTACTCAATGGTGGTGATGTATAGCTGTACACATTTCTTCTGCTGATTGGGTGAGAAATTAGACGCTCTGTTTGAAAGGTAATCAATCAATTAATCAATCAATCTGTATTTGTGCAGCGTCAGTTCGTAAGTCATGTTTCTGCAAGACATGCTACTGAGACAGCTGTAGCTGTCACTAATGTTAAAAATACTTCTATCCCATGAGCACACCACTGTGCAAAGCTACAGCTGCCTCTGAAACTTCCTTTTAACAGGCAGAAACCTTTAGCACAACCAGACTCATGCTGAACTGCCTTTTGCCAAACTGCGCTGAGATAGGAGGAGGGATTGAGGGAGACTCAGAAAGAAAGAGACAGACTGTTAGAGACAAACCAACAGCAATAACTATATTGATCAATGGCTTCAATTCAGAAATAATGTTAAAAAACAAGTCTGATTTAGGGCTAATGCATACATTGTTTCAACATTGTACTTGCAATGTGTGCATTAGGGCTGTCAATTTAAAAAAAAAAAAAATCTAAGTCAAACAGTTTTTGAGGATACACACTAATTACCCATCCCCACCACCCCATGCCTGCAACACAGACAAAGGCATTTCCATTAGACTACCTCCCCACCATCATTAGAGCGCTTTGCCACAATCAGCAGCAGTCGCACTGGCCAGTAAAAACCCTCTGTGGAGAAGAACCAGACTCATGTTGAACAACCATCCACGGTAGTTGTGTTGGGGTGGGCAGAGGTAGAGGTGGATGAGGGCAAAGTGACTAAAATAAGAACTCACGATAACAATAAATTTATGGATATTGAACCATGAATCTATCATGTTTGTCTCTACTGAACTGAAATTAATTTGTGAACACCCCCTTGAGATGCGGCATCTCATTTTCTAGAGGGTCACCCTCTCTGTATGGTTGTAAAGGTAGTTATTATAGCAGTATTATCAATAAAAACCATGGAAAGATAGATCACTCTGATAATAATATTAACAGCTTTAATTATTATGATGTGGGAAGGACTGATGTTAATTAATATAACAGCATTTATATAATGTACTGTATGTACATCACAGGTGAATAATATGGACCACTGATCTGACAAACAGCCCAGTCTGAAAATATTTTTGAACTTTTTCAGATTTTGTTTCACCTTTTTTAATGTAAATGTATATTTTCAGTGTTCCAAATATTTGTAATAATCAATGGGAAGTTAAGAAAACCATTGATTATGACACCTGTTTGCCTTCTATTATGGACTACCTCTGCCATGGAGGGATGAATCTGGATTCATCTCTTCTCACTTGTTTTGGATTTGTTTGATATTTTGGGGTTTATCAGCATTATGAGTGACTTAGCCAACATGCATGTTAGGCGACCTCTTTTGTGGGTCTACTCTGGAACATCCTGTGATTTCACTGAGCAAATCAGCTCAAGTAAGTGCTCTGCTGTCTCTGGCATGTGTTTAACTTCTGCTCTGATAGAGGAAGGAAATGGGACTGACATCAAATCAATTTTCCTCTGTCAGTCTCTGTGTGACAGTGGGGCGGCGATGCGATTGAAAGCCTGCGTCATCATGAGCACCTAACCTCTGCTCTGACGGTTGTGTGCGAACATGCAGCTTTGTAGTCGTCATTAGGGGGAACAACACAAACATTATTGTAGTGCTGCTAATGGAAACTGTGAGGATTTGCTGAGCTTTGAGAACCGCTGTACTCTTTCATTGCTGTACCTTAAATATCGACACATAATCTAAGGCTAATATAAATGCTGCTCCAAATTACCCTATCTCACAGAGTGCTAAAGGAGGCCAACAGGCTGTGTGGATGAAGAGTGTGTGAGTGTTACACTCCATCACTGCTCTAACTGTAATGTTACATCTGGCTCTGACCTTTGGAAATAACACGTGTGGGTTTCCTCTTTGAAACGAGACCCATGGGAGCTTCTCCTCGTGGAATGGCCTACAGGCCTGCACACCCCCACCGCATAATGTCTCTGAGCTGAGTTTTCAGAACACAGATCGAGGGGCAAGATCCATCCGTGCTCTGTGTCGACTTCATTTCTGTGTGCTAAGGTTTTCTGCAGCAGCCTGTGGAGTTTAGGCATCAAATAAAGGCACCTCGAAGCAAGGGGAATGTGATTTGGAGTCACCAGGAAAGATAGCTGCATAACCACATCCCTGGGATGTTATTCATACACGATGCAGCTGCTATTGTTGTGCAAATGCCTAGCACTTGAGAAAAAAACAGGCACAATTGTCAAAGTTGAATAGAGCCCATTTCTGAGGTGTCGGAGGCTTTCAGTGAGTCGACACTGTAAAGTTAGCTGAGTGTTTGGGGCAACAGAATGCCTTCATCTCCAGGTTTGATACAGGCTGTTTGCTGAAGGGTGCCTGTGCATCTCAGGGTGTGAAAAAGACCTACGCCAGAAGAGAGAATGAGGCTGTGCCTTGTCAGGAGCCGTATTCTTTCACCTCGATTGACAGAAGCGATAATTAAACCTGGGGGAAGCCATCTCTGAGGAGGGAGAATGCTTGTATTTATTTACGCTGACGACTCGGCTTTGTTGTCTGCCATATAATGTGGCCGTCATTGAGTGCAAAAAGAAAACAGTTTTTAGCAAGTGACCTGTATGGCATTTTCAGCCACGTAAAAAGCAACAATGCCTTTGACTTTGTATACCACAGGGAAATTGCTTTATTTTTACAAATGTAATGGAGAATTATCCAACAACCAAAGGGTCTAACTCTCCTTTGAACTCAAAGGAAATTGGAAATTGTCTAATTCAGGCAGGAAATAGGTTTCTTTATTCTCTTCACGACTCACGTTGCAGAGTAAAATGAAGCAAAAGTCCCATTGAGCGGAAGAAAGGAGGAGGCCCTGCTGAGTAATGTGTGGTGTGAGGGGTGTTATTAGGCTAAAATGACTACTCTGGGGTCAGAGGGCCTGTTTGCAGTTACACCCTAGAAAATAATATCCAGGCGGGTTGTCCATCAGAGTGAGGCAGCTTTACCTATCCTGGCCTGCACAGAGGAGAGGAATGAAGAATTGACAAATGGGCCCAAAACGGTGAAGGCAGTTCATTCAGGCAGCCTGGCCATCAGTCTATCTCCGCTTGCAGCAGGTAGTTGAGCCTATAAAGCACGGAGTTATAGGTGTTAAAGAGCCGGGCAGCAGGTCAGAGAAAGAGGCAGGGGATAATTGAGTACTTTAGTAAATCCATGCCTCCGTCAACCAAGGTAATAGCTCAGAGCGCCGTGTTTACCTGTAGCCTCAAATCCACCACCTCGCGGATGGTCTCGGCAGCTTGAGCGACATGTGGCACCTATGGCCTGCCTCAGCAAAATCCACTAAGACAATACAACAGGACCCATCTGCTGATGTATCGCCGAGATTGCTTTCAGAATCTAATCGCCGCTGATGAACGAGGTGACTACAGAATATGTCATGTGTTGACGACCCGCAATCCCCACTGAGGCACTGGCGAGTCGTTAGTTCAGGTAGATGCCATCTATGAATCATTCCTGATAAATCATTGTCAAGGGCGCATTCATACACATCCTAATGGACAATGACAGCAGAAGCATCGTGGTGGCGACGGTGGAGGGGGAATGCTGGCTGGCTGCAGCTCCCGGCTGTGTCCTGCAGCTCTTTGATCCTGTTAGGCTTTAGATCAATTAAACCAATAGCTGCATCATATTGCTCCCAGACCGTCTCGTCTGTTTCCTCCCTTGATTGGTCTAATGACTCGATAGAGGTTTATGTCTGTCTGTCTGCCTCACTGCATTATTCTCAGAGATTTGTATCTTCTCATAAAAATCACCTGATAATGAAACATGTTGATACCACAGCAACAAAAACAGTTGCTGTTTTTGTCCTAGACACAAGTTCTAATTAACAAGATATGTGACATTAATAAGGCAGATTAGGTTTGGTTCTACCTTTTGATTTCTAACAACTAAATTAATTTTCAAGATTTAGAGTTCAAAATTCTGCAGACTCGGACTCAGACTTTCACTCCTCCCTTTGTCTTTCACTTTCTGGCGGGAGGACAGGAAGCTTTACTGTGTGCTGAAATAGTACGAAAAGAAAGAGGCTTGACAGTATTATGTGTAACGCTAACTTTTAAAACTTTCTTAGATTAGTCCACAATAGGCCTGTGCTCAAAATATTGATACAGCAAAATATTGTTATGCACTCCTTGGGGATATATGTATCGATATGGATTCTGCAGAATTGATACGGCCTCAAAGTTTTGACAATTGTTGTTACTTTGGGTAATGTTAAGAAAACAAAACTTGTCTGGAATTCTGTTAACACCGTAGTCAATGTTCACAATTTACATAGGGGATACATAAAGTATCGTGGCCTCAGTGCCAGGATACCTATTGTATCGTGAGGTTGCTGGAAATATCCAGCCCTAGTCCACAACACAGAACAAAACATTGATATCCATTAAGTAACATGCAGGCATTGTTGTTGATGTCCAGCCAGGAACGGAACAGAATGTGACTTCACATGCAAATGGTTAGTACTGAGCATGAGCCTGTGTTTTTTTAAATTAAAACTATACTCCTTCGAAAAAGGTTTGGTCATGTTATTTCAGTCAATTTTTCTCCACTCTAATTATATCAAATGGTTATATATTATTAACCTGACACACCAGATGCACTATTCAATATATTTCACCCATCCCTTTGGGAAACAGCCCAAAGAAAGTGTTGGGGGAGGGCAGAACCTTTCAAAATCATATCAGCAGGTGATTGGGCAATTCAGTCACATTGTTCATGGGCCAATCAGACAATGTAGTAGGTGGGTACTACCACTGCTATTTAAAGGACAGAACATAAACCACTTCCTAAAACAAACTATCTGCAAGACATGCCAGAAAGGCAGCAAAAGGATCCTTTTTATGGAGAAATACTTTCAGTGTTGTTATTTTTGTCAATGAAGAAATGCAGTCCTGATCTGAACAGACTGCTACTAAAGCTGTTAGCATCAATGCTAATCTCTGTACATTCAGTCACTTCCTGCTTTTGTCTCTCTTCCTGCTCTAAAAGACTGTGATTGGGCTGACATTGAATCAGGTTGATCCATCTACAAGGCTGCAAGACTCTGCGAGGTTATTGTATTTAATCTCATTGGAAAACATAATTAGTCACCTTTACAATGAGGTTATGATCATGTGTTGAATGAGAAACACAGCTAAATGTGCAGTTAGTGTCCCTTGAAAAAATGTTCCAAAATCCCCTGCAACTGGAAGCTGATGTTCCAGTATGCGGAGTGGCAGCATTATTTGATGTCAGCCCTGGTAACATTTCTAAACTTAGGAGCAAGTTCTGTGTGAGTGGTGAAATCAGTGGAAATCCCAGGAAGACAATACCCCAAGAAGACAGGTTTCTCACCCTTACTTTACCAAGAAACTGCAGGCTTTTTTCCAGGGGAAGAGGGGATTGTTGCACATTTTTTTGGGCACTACCTACACATTGAGCTGTGCAGCTGATTTCACACATGCATGATCCTTATATGCTTTATAAGGTGTTGTAAAGGTGACGAATCAGGCTTTCCAGCAGTGTAAAATACGATACCAACGGGTAATATGAAAGGGGAGAAATAATCAACATAAATAATGTTTCCAACTTTTTTGGGGGAGTCTATAATGATTCAAACTTTACCGTCTTCCCCTTTCTGTTTGAAAATAAAACATGTCTTTAAATTTTAATTTCCCTCCTCTGCTACCTCATAGCAGTGTCTTTTTCTTTCTTTTTCCCACCCTCCCCCATGTCTCTCCCTTTTTTTTTTTTTGTCTTCTCACCATGTCTTCCTCGCTCGCTCTGCCTCACTCTTTCTCTCCCTGGCACCAGTGTAAAGCATCCATTATAGAGTGATGCATGGGTGTCTGTGTGAGTGGGAGAGAGAGAGGGAGACTTGGCACTCCTCCTGCCCCACCTGCAGAGGAAGCACTGACAGCTGAGCACTGGGGGGCTCATCTCCCCCTCCTCCTCCTCCTCCTCCGCCCATCTACACATCTCCACTGACCTCCCTCCTCCTCCTCCACCTCCTCTAACACCTTCTCCATCTCACTCTCCCTCTCCCTCGGCCCTCCATTTATTCCCTGTTGTTCCACACATACTGGCCCAATTTCTGCTACTACTCCGCTTTCCCTTTCGCTATTTTCACATTTCATTATGTCCAGCAATCTTTCTTCTTCTCCCTTTGCACTGCCTGTTCTCTCTTTTGGGCTTCTTCACTGCACACTCTTATTTGTTTCTTTTTGCACAAAGGTTTATTCATTAGACATTCCTTGCTAGGCAACGAGGCCGGCTATGTGTCATTAAATAGGCTGTTGTTTCTGCGTTTGTCTGCCAGATGAACAACCGAGGTGTAATTAGCTGAACTTTGCCCTTCGGTAATGACCATGAGGGCTCTGTGTTTGCTTGTTGTTGCTGACAGCTCACCTTTGCAGCCATCTGGGTCGCTCCTTCAGTGTCCATACATCTGTTTATCTCTACAGAGAGAGGGAAAAGTGCAAAGAGGAGCTGCATGAATAACAGAGGAGCATTGTGAAGCTGCAATACCATGCATAAGAGCTTTTCTTTAGACTTACCCACTGATGTTTTGTTATGCCCTGCCCTCTCCAGAAGGTGACCCATTATCAAGCACCATCTGCCTTGGTTACTATTACTAGGTTATCCAAAATATTTTGCTCCCAGGCTCCTTTCCATTTAAAACAATTAAGGATACCACACAATTTGACCTAAGATTGTCAATATTTAATTGATTTAATTCTCTTTTTAAATTATTATATTTATTGGGTTATCAGCATCACATGTATCCATAGCAATGTACAAATTACCCAGTTTTTTACTTATACAAACACACATACTTAACAACCGAACAGGTTAACCCCACCTCCCCTACAGATATATATTAAATAAATGCAAATACTAAGTAACATAATAATAAAAATAAATAATAATACTAATAATAATTCCCATTACAAATAGGTACAACATAACTGAGCACAGAATAATATCATTCGCTAACTGTCAAACGTTACATTAGTCATCCAGAGACTGAGTCAACAAATGACAGAAAGGACCCCATAGCTTGTTAAAATTGTCAGAACATCCTCTAATGCTGTACTTAATTTTCTCGAGATAAAGGAAAGACATTAAGTCCCTCAGCCAACAAGGAGATGGAGGTTTTTGGTCCTTCCAGTGAAGTAAAATACATCTGCAGGCCACAAGAGTAGCAAAAGCCATAATATTCCCCTCCCTGGTGGGAAAACTAGCAAAATCAACAGGAACACCAAAAATAGAGATTAGAGGGCTGGGAGCCACAGGTTGTTTAAGGGCCAGTTGAAAAGGTAGTGCCAAGCTCTTTTCCCCAGGTATTCCTAATTCATTGATTTAATTCTATCTTGGCCTCAGTTAAAGACCAAAAACAAAGACACCGTAGGGTGTAGGAGGGTTATTAAAAAAATTCTGTAAACTTGTTTCCACTGTCCAAGACAGTGGTTTCCAAATAGGGCGTTGGGACCTAAAGAGGACCGTCGCAGATATTCAAACGCCAAGATTTTTGAAGTAGGAGATGCAAGGTGCATGGCTGGTGCTGACATTTTTAAAGCCAATTCTTGGTAACATGCTGTATTATTAACAAACCCGATTCCAGTAAATTTGGGACATTTTGTAAAATAAAAATAACAGAATATAATGATTTTCAAATCATTTTTGACTCGTATTCAATTAAATACACTGCAAAGACAAGACATTTAATATTCCGTCTGATAAACTTCATTGTTATTTTTTTTCTACAAACTTTGAATTGATGCCCACAACACATTCCAAAAAGCTGTGACATGGGCATGTTTACCACTGCGTTGCAATATCTTTCCTTTTAACAACACTCAGTAAGTACTAAGTAACTGAGGACACTACCTGTTGAAGGTTTGTTGCTTCATGATGTGCCACACATTTTCAATTGGAGACAGGTCTGAACTGCAGGCAGGCCAGTCCAGTACGAGCACTCTTTTACGATGAAATCATGCTCTTGTAACACATGCAGAATGTGTGTTGGCATTGTCTTGCTGAAATAAGCAGGGATGTCCCTGAAAAAGATGTCACTTGGATGGCAGCATATGTTGCTCCAAAACCTTATTTACCTTTCTGTATGAATTGTGTCTTTGCCTATATGCAAATTACCCATGCCATGGGCATTAACACACCCCCACACTATCACAGATCCTGACTTTTGAACTTTTAGCTAATATCACTCTGGATTGTCCTTTTATTTTGTAGACCGAAGGACACGACATCCATGATTTCCTTAAACAATTTGAAATGTGGACTCCTCAGACCACAGCGCACTTTTCCTCTTCATGTCAGTCCATCTCCATATGAGCTCGGGCACAGAAAAGCTGACAGAGTTTCTGGATGTTGCTGATATATGACTTTGCTGGTCTTATATCTGGCTTCTGGCTTTGCATGGTAGAGCTTTAACATGCACTTGTAGATGTAGGGGCAAACTGTTAACTGACAACGGTTTTCCAAAGTATTCCCGAGCCCACATGGCAATATCCTTTACAGAATAATGTTGGTTTTTATTGCAGTGCTGCCTGCATTTTCTTCTTCTCATATTTTTTCTACCTGTCAGGTCTCAAAAGAAGAAGTCTGAGTATTTCAATGTGGTCCTTGAAAGCATCTAAGACAGAAACTGCCTCCAAGAGTGGCATGCAGCATCTGACCCAGTGGAGAATAAAAACATCTAGAGAAGAAATTGTAAATATACTAAAAGTTTTTGCTGGATGTTTATTTGCATATTGTTAGTTTTCCATCTTGTAGCCCGGGCTTGTGGGAGCCATATTTAGACTAGAAAAAGCTTGTTCTTTATTGACCTGTGTGTGATTTGTATGACATTCTGTGAGATTATATTCTGTTTTGATTTTTTAATTTGTCTCTATGGTCATACAACTTTCAATTCATAAATCCAACATCATTTCAGCATAAATATTGTGATTGCCAAGGCTGTCCTGAAAAAAATGTCACTTTCTTGACTGTGCTAGGAGAAAGTTTGGTTTCTATATGCATTATTACTAAAAAAAAAAATATCCATGTGGACTACAACTAGTAGAAAAGGTTTAGCAAGGGCTACAACAGTCCACATGCTGCAATTGTGAAATCACCTTCGGTTTAATGTAATGCACGGAAAAGACTTTGTTCATCAAAACACTGATTGAGTGCAAAATGGATTTATTAATGTACCTTAGGTCTAATAGCATTTTTGTAGTCCGATCACCAATGAAAGTGTCTTTTACAGTGCTGGTCACGTTTTCCCATTTACACTTCTTTTACACTTCATGCACACACATATCTTTTTTTTTTTTTTTTTTGATTATTTTTTTGGGCGTTTTCTGCCTTTATTGATAGGAGAGAGAGAGACAGTGGATAGGCTTGTGAAAGGGGGCGAGACAGAGAGAAGGGGAAGACAGTCTGCAAACTGGCCACAGGTTGGACTCGAACCCGGGCCGGCAGAAGCGTAGGAGCATATATGGGTCGGCCTGGTTGCTTACCACTCCACTATACCCGCACACACACATCTTTAACAGTTTGAGCTGCCCTTGGGTTATATTGACATATAACTTCATGAGCTTGGTTTGTCTTTTTGCACTTGACTGATATGGCACGTTAGGGCTCTCTGATTAGTGGGTCAACAGACTAAACAGAGAGCACACTAAGGTAGGGATGCCCGATATTGGATTTTTGCCGATATCCGAAATGCTGATATTTTTTAATTAATTATCGCCGATACCAATACCAATATTTCTGGTCAAGAGAACAAGCTCTGTATTTAACAAAAAGGACTTGTTCCGTGTTACAGCATATTTTTGCAAGGAACAGACATAAAACAAGAAAAACAGCATCTAACTCTTGAAAAATTAAACCCCTTGATTTTTAAATGTACTCATGCAGTGATGAGAAGGTGCATTAGTATTGTACATTTGTGTTATTTGCAGATATTCCAGCCGATATATGGCCGATACGTGTGGCCAATATATCGGTTGTAAATATCTGCAAAAGTTTCAGTATCTGCCGATACCGATACTTAACTTTTTAAGCTGATATTGGCCGATACCTATATCAAACCGATAATATTGTGCATCCCTAAAAATAACAAGTGCTAAATTGCGAGTACAAACTAAAAAATTGCACGTGCTATTAGTGGGCATGTTGTGGATGATCCCCTATGATTGAGTGCACAATTAATAACAGCCCCCTTTAAGGAGGATTTTGCGTGTGCTACTGGCTGTCACCATGGAGAGTTTGGGAGAGCAGAGTTGCTGTAAATGAAAAATGAAGTCTGAAGCCATGAGTTGGAGGAAAATGAACACTTTTGCGGTAATGTTTTTTTGTCGTCTCTCATTTTGACGGACAAGGTGGTCACTTTTTCCTCATGCCATATTTGTATCTGTCATATTTAATTTTCCGTTTCTGGTTCCAATTAAACATAATCTAAATGACAGCATTCACATAGTTACACAGCTTCATCACCAATAACCTCTCAAGTGAAGAGTAGTCTTACAGTTATGCACACACAGACCGCGTGGGTACTCTTGCCTTTTACGCACTGACTGTGTCACACTGCTACATTTAGATGCAAAAACACCAGGTGCAATCAGTTGCGGGTTTGATAAATCACATTGTGGGTGCTAAATGATTACATTTGCATCTCCTCCTCCCAGTATTTTGTGCGTTCTGATAATCTACATGTATTCTGCATAGTCATGAAGGCAAACATGCTAATTGGATTGCGTGTGCTATTTTGCCCATTTGACAGACACAATCCTCGGTGCACCTGGTTAGTAGATCAGCCTAGAACACGCTATCAAGTTTGCACGTGTTTTTATACATGCAAACCTTTAGTAGATCAGGCCCAAAGTGTTAATTTGGGCAACATCTCTCTTGTATTCGTCCTCTACAACAGAAAAAAATAAGCTGGTGTTTCGAACTGTTCCAGGTGATGGTTTTGAAACTTTTGATTTACTGTGAAATGGGAAATGTAAGACTTTGTGTTTACTTAATTCAGGGATAACAGCTTGATCTGCACAGAGAGGAAAAATGCTTGTTTTCCGCATGATTATAGGCATCCAGGAATATATCATTTTGTGTACACGGAGCCTGCTCGACACAGTCTGTGCTTACAGACAGGATGATTTGGAAGGAAAATTGTTTTTCAATGTGCGATAAGAGGTGTCGCATACAAAACACATCAGTCCAATTACATCGCCATTGGACTGAGCTGTAGAATTTGCTCTAACAGTGTGATATAAGGAATGTGTGCCATCTGGATTCCTATCACTTACATTATGTGCTGCAAATGTCCACAGTGGGTGTGAATATATGTGCATGTGCGGTCACAAGATGAAGCCTTCCAAGATGCTCAGTCCTAGGCAGTGCAAAGGCATTAGCCTTAGCTGTGAAATTTGCATAGTCTGAGCACAATAAAATCCCCAATGAGAGCAATTCCAGCTAACACGCTGACCAGCAGAAATCTCTTCTAGAAAGGGCGGACATTGTGCAGTCTGACAGAAAGACTAAATCTTTAGCTCTCAGGCCCAGAAGGCTGCAATAGATTTTTAGCTTAGAGAGGTAACACAATCTATGGATCTCTTTCAATGATAAAAGAGAGTAACTCACCAAGTCAAATACAAGTGTTAAGGGATGAAATTACACTGCAAAACTCAGTCTGCAGCACTGTATTTAACTAATTTCAAGAAAAATCTATATTCACTTAAAAATCTAGGATTACAATTTGAAAAGAACAAAGGCATGAATTACTTGAATCAAATGAAGATTATCTGCAAATTAAACAAGCAAAGATGAACTTAAGTGTCTTGAATTGGAAATTTACTGAGTGATTTACTTAGTTGACCTCATTATTGGATAAAAAAATATATTGCTGTATGCCAACTCCCTTGAGAAGTATAATTTTCGTTAACTTAATCAGCAGAAATTTATGTTCACATTACAAGCAATTTAGGCCTTGTTTCTTAGCTTTTAACAGCCTGAATATAGATATTTATCTGGACTTGGCAAGTGAAAGTGAATTAAAACAAGTTTAACAGGATATTTGACTTTAAATCAGACAAATTCACTACATAGACATATATATTTTTACAGTCCAGCCATCATATGGTTTGGTAATTGGCATACTAAAGGCCTTTACACACTAAACAAGATTCTTTGTGTGGGTTAATTTGCATGTAATTATTATTTTTTCCAATACATAGCCATCAATGCAAGCTTACAAACCAGACAGGACATAGTGAGCGAAAAAACGGCTTTTAGTCTATTTGGCCAGTGCATGAAAGTTTTGCATCTGGTAAGCCCACATCTGACCAATCAGCACTCTTTATTGGTATGTACGCCACAGTCAGTCAGCCCATGTGAGGATATATAATAAGGGAATGACTGTTCTTAACATTTACCTTCAACCAGTTTTTACTGTCAATTTTTTTTTTTATGTAAAAGGTACATTTAATAAGCCATCAAGTTGTTTGTAAAATGGTGTGTGTGGGAACATAAACAATTAAAAGAAGAGGGACAATGTTTTAATATGTTCTTAAAATGGGTAACATATCCTGGAAGATACAGGCAATAAATTGGTAGCTAATTATTATGTTCTGAACTCATATACTTGTGTTATTTGAGGATGGATAGGAAATGAAATTAATATTTTCCAAAGTTTTTACACACATCTGCACATTTAAGGTCAGGAAAAAATATATCACATAGATGATTATCTATTATTATTTCAATTTTGACATTCAGAGAGCAAACATGCTGCCACTATTACAGAAAAAATATGTTTGAAATATATGGCCGGTATTAAGGCTGTCACTTTTCCTAAAAATCAAAATCAAACGGTTTTCAAACATACACCCAAATAACCGAAGATAGCCCAGTCTTTGATTTTAAAGTTTGCCATCAGTGTAGAACCCAAAACACTACCACGCAGCGCTCCTCAGATGACTCGGTGCTGTTAATGTCTGCTCGGAGAGGCAACTCTTTGTTTACTGAGGTCAAGAGAGCAGCGGATGTGGCTGAGGGTCAAGCTGCGCTGAGAGCGCCCTCTGTTGGATGAAAAGGTCCACTGATCCAGGTGCCCTGATGTGCTGCTAAACTCAATATTTTACATTTGAATATTTATTTACTATTCGGTTACAGATATTTATCCCCATATTCGAACGGTTATTCGAATGTCGACTATAAGGTGACAGCCCTAGCCGGTATATTTGCAGACATTTTTATATCAGCCAATACTAATTATCAACTTTTAAGCTATTATCACCTATCACCTTATACTCAATATCCAGATATCTGTTCTAGCTTAAGGGTAAAAATCTGCATTCAACTGTAAAAGTACTTTCAAACTGAGAATATACGATACAGCAGCACATTAGGGCGCCTGAACCAGTGAACAGCCTGGTCCAACAGAGGGCGCTCCCAGCATAATCTATTGCTCTCTTGACCTCAACAACAGGAGGTACACCTCGGGGAGGAGAGGCAAAGAAACTCTGTGGAAGTACTTTGGGCTCCACACCGTATGTCAAACAATCAATTAATGTAGCACATTTCATACATCTTCAGTTGCAGTTCAAAGTGCTTTATGTGGAGGCAGAAAAATGATTGACAAAAGTACAATAAGCATGTTTTTGGTCTGTGAGGGAGTGCCCAGAGAGAACCCAAGCATGCACGGGAAGAACATTCAACCTCCACACAGAAAGGCCCTGCCTGCCCCAGGATCAAACCAGCAACCTTCTTGCTGTGAGGCACTACCTGCTGTATAAAGAGTGTAAAAAGATAAAAACTTTATCATCATGATAAGATAAGTAAGCAAATTCTAAAACTGTAATCAAACATGAGACAATAACCTTTAAAACTGAATTTTAACAATAAGGAAAGAAAAAAGTGATGCTCACAAATAAATAAATAATAATAACAGTCATCAAAATTATAAACAAGATGGCAAAATGAACAAAGACCGGGTTATGTGTAGATTATGTGCAAATCAGCTGATCTACTCTTCATCCATGACAAATGGGGGTGTTCAAGTAGTTCCGGTTATTAGCGTCTATGCTTGCAAACTGGTCAAATTTGATTTTTGGGAGAAGTTACAGCCCTATTATCTAACATGTCTTTTTGGCTTTTGTGTGTCCATCAATTAACCTTATTATTAATAGAGAGAATAGCAATGAGTCATGCAGTAGTATTGAACTGCAGAGCTGTCGACTGGCCCTTTGCTGCACAGCCCCCTGGGAGCAAATGATAATAAAATCGAGTGCAGATGCATGGACTGTAGTGCTACTCCTGCAGTAGTCTGCCTCACACAGCAAATTAGCCCAGAAAGCCACACAAAATAAACATTTCTTTACTCAAAATGTTTCATCCATGTTTTGGTTCCAACATCAACACATGGACCATCACTTCCAGCGTTACAGCTAGTGCAGTAAGAGGGCTTTGCAATAAGGTGCCAGTCTCAGGACAGCAGCTGGATGCCACTTGGAGACTTATTTCTCAGTTTTTTGGATCTCCATTAGCTGTCCCAGAAGCTAAATCTACTCTTCCATTGTTGGATTTGTATATGAAATACAGGAGAACAGGACAAAAGTTAAACAAAGGTGTTGTGAACACACAGTTCTTACCAAAACTCATGAAGATCAACAGATGCAAACATAAACCTTAAAACCATTCATGAAAATCTGGATTTGTTTTGTCATATCATTATATTTTATAATCTGTTTTAAAGATGATGTCACTCTTTCCATACACTTTTGTAAGTTGCTAAAATTATAGACATCTAAACATTTGTCACTACAGCTCCTCTTTTTTTCATCTTAGCTTGAAATCTGGACAGACAGGACGCCTGCTGTTGCCACCCAAATTAATCTGAAGACAAAACGCATTTTGACAAGCTGCTCGTATTTTCAAATAGTGTCTGCATTTTTCAAATTCAGTTTCATTACAGATGCAAGACTGCTGCTTACTTTTAACAAACCAGCGTGTAGAAAATATCATCCAACCACACATGACAGTGAATCATTCACACCTTTTCCAGACGAGTTAAATCAGAGGAGGGGTGAGAGGATGTGTGACACAGAGAGTCGGATTATAAGCAGGAAAATTAATGAGTCTTTGCAGCTCTGGGGTTAGTGTTGAAGATTTGTGTACAGCTTTTTTTTCATGTCAGATAGAGATCGGGGTATTATCTGCCCACAACGACGTGTCCCAAAAACACCCAAGTCTTAAGAAATTAACCACATTACAGGATTAGCACACTGTGGCTAACCTTGGAGCTACAAGTCAACATTTGGTGCAGCTGCTTAACAAGAAAAATATTCCAAGGTATCTGAAAGCCCTCGTGTGCAGAATGTGAAAGTGTCTGATGTTTTAGTTGTAAAATTCATTGAGAAAACCATGGTTGTGTCCTTGTATTTTCAGGTTATTCTGAGGTTTCTGTGAGCTTGTGGGAGCAAATTTAACTGTCAAAAAAAAGTATGTACTGTACATTGGCTAATTTTCAGGCTTATTCCACTGAAAGGAAGTAATCAGCATCACTCCTCCAGAATTTTGTTTCTTGCAGCATAAAGAGGGCTTTGAAAAAGCGTTCAGACTTTCATGTTGGGAGATAAAACAGAAACGCTTCATTTATTTGGGTCCATAATTTCCTCTGAAGTTCCTGGAAAGATTTATGTAATTTGGTACTATTTATAGGAGAGACAGGGAATGTTATTGTAGGATTTTTATATTTTTTAGCCTGAGTATTTCCCTTAGAAGAACTGCTCCACTTTAGTTACAAACTGGAATGAGTTTTTAAATAAGATTGCCTCATTTTTCAAAAAACAAAAACTGTTTTGATCAAATACGAGATCTGCAGATGGGTCACTACAGGTTCTAATTCTTCATATCTTAAGTTCACTGACGGTTTAAGGTCTTTGAGGGTATCACTCCAAAACAGAATGGTAAATGCAGAATGACATATATACAGCAGTGGAGTAACAGTAAAAAGCACAGTGCTTCAAACATCTCTACTTATTTACCAGACTAAAAGAAGGAGTTATTTTAAGTCCCACCCACACAGGGAAAGACAACAATTCATGCCTTTTATTGACTTTATATGACGTCAAGGAGCCTCCTCATCACTCCTGTCTGCTAGCAAAGGACAAAAAATGCCTAAAGCTGCTTTTCTGGTGGGATGAACTACTAACAGGGTAAAAACTGAAGGACTGAGATGTATTAGAACTGAAAACAAAAACCTTTAGGCCTTAGAGACTGCAGAAAACAGATATAGATGAAGAATCATGAGACATAATTTCAGTGAAAGGGGAAACCAGATCCTGAGCTTCACTATTTAAGCCAAACAATTTGAATATATTGAATCAAGGCTGTGCAGGGTTTGGTTCTGATTGTTATTCTGCCTTCATCATGTGCCATGGTACAGGCCCTGGAGCCTTATGGGGGGCAAGAGGTGGGGTACACCCTGGACTAGTTTCCAGACAGTCACAAAGCTGACTTATGCCACGTTTTCGACAAGGAATGACAGGTGTTTCCATAGTCAAGTAAGGAGAAAAGGTACCCAAATAGCCAACCTGTGCCGTCCCACTTTTTGGCATCCCTCTTAATAGGTGCCGAGTGTACCAAAACGACCCTAAAGGGTGGAGCTAAAATTCTATTCCACTATTCTGTTCCATTCTATAGCCACTCAGGATACCTCATTTCAGTGTTATGTGTGTCCTATGCACATTGATTGACCATCTCCCTAAGTCTTAACTGTATAAACATCTATAAAACCACAGAGGTGCCAAAGTTTCAAATGCTTTTCTATTGGAGTTTATGAGTGTGTATTGAGTGGCTGCTCAACATGTGACTGCTTCGTGGTATTGGAGAGCAGGGTCTAGAGTTAGGACAATTATGTAGCTAGAGTGACTCTCCTTTCCCGATTGGCTTTGTCTCATTCCAGACAGAGATTGCTTCCAGAAGTGGCAAAAATAACTATATGGGTTAAAAAAAGGACTGGGATATACACAACCTGGCATTTTATAATAACAATGTTTCACTCAGAACAACTCAGAAGTATTTTTAGCAATGAAATAAACATAAAGCTGTGTTTAGACTGCATTAGATGGCTATGAAATATTGATCAAAGATGGATAACAATATTCTGGAGGCTGTCAGTGCTTGCAGTGCTAATGTTAGCCACTTCCCACATGACATTGCACAAAAATACTGTGTTGGCTTGCTTACTGTTGTTATCTTTGGCCAATTTCAAGCCAAAGTTTAATACTTTTTGGTTCACTTCCCCTTTATGGTCCTTGTTTAGTTTGGATGGCTTTCACACCCACCGCAAACCAAACTCTTGGTTTTCTTGGAAGTGGACCAAGACCCCCTGTTTTTAAGTGGATAAGAGTTTGGTTCTTTGGTGCAATTTTGCTGATCTAAAACAAGAAATGATCCATTATGGGTCATGAAAGACTTCTGTGTCCTCTCATCTCTGATTTTACCTCCTTTTATATCGAGTTTTGTATTACTTGAATTGATTTCCAGGTCTGAATAGTAAAAATAAAATCTCCTTCACTGCAGGAATCTCAATTTGTTAAGAAGCACAAGGACATCAATGCATTTTTTTTCTATTTTACCTGAAAGTAAATTTCCAGTGACACATCTTTTATCTGGCAAACTAAATAATAAAAAAAGTATTTTGGAACAAACTTTTGCCCAAAACATTGATCACACCCCCTGAGAGCTTTTATTGTGAAGCAGCTGCAGGAAGTTTTGAGGAAGCGTTTGCTGACAAAGCCCGGTGATGAAGTGGATCAGAAACCAGCGAGGCTGCGATCTGTTAGATAAAGAGGCAGAACAGGATTGTGGGAGTAAAATAAAACTCCCAGTGCGCCTCCTACAATATCCAAGAGCTAACAAATGCAGATTAAAGCAAACGCTAAAAAGCAAAGTTTCCCCTCAAAGCTGCTCTCGATGAGCAGTTTAGTATTCAACACTGTGACAGAGAAAGAACAGAAAAGATATCTCAGAGTGCTCCAAACTCCTTATTTCACACCTTAGCACACCTGGCTAATTGCTGCAAAAGTATAAGAGCAAACTTGAAGGGCTCTGATGCAGCCCCACTTTCACAACAGCCCTTCATTTAAAGCCCTGACAGCTAAAGTGACTGTTCAACAAAGACAGAAAGAAAGTGAATCTAAGCTTATGTTTTGTTTAAAGGTGACCCAGGCCCTCGACAGACAATCAAGTCTTTGACAGACGCAACATCTAACTCAAACAAATGCCGCTTTTTGCCTGCCAAACATAATGCTGTGTCATGTTTTTGCAAAAATGAATAATAGGCACAGCTTCTGAGACATTTCTCCTCGTTTCAGTGAGGGCTGTTTGGAGAGCACGCATCCTTTGGTGCATTCTGGATGTCGACAAACCCATATGGCACGCCACTAATCTTGATCGATGCCCACCGCAGCAAACACCACTCACGCTGTAGAGGATAATGAAATGTAGCAGCATAACATTTCCCAAAAACCCTCACTCTGATCTGTTTATAATCCATTATGAAAAGCATCAGGACTTCTACTGTTCTCCACTCAGAACAAAAACAATACAAAGGAGTGTTTACTTTCCAAAAACATAGCACGCAGCGCTCATAAAGACGTCTGCACTCGCCCTGATGTGCTATTCTTGGGTTCCCCTCAGAGCCACAGTCTAATTGGAGCCTTGGTTGTCCTATCACTGAAGCTTTCCTCCACACAGATATGTTTTATGAGGCCTGTGAGCTGCTGAGATTCTCCGCCTGGCTGTCTGTGCCTTTTCTCCGACATGTCCCGGGACTCCTGCTCATCGGTGAGGGCTTCATTAGCCGGGGATGGGAGGTGGCAGCAGAGAGAGAACAGCTGTTTAGCTAACCACTTGCATTGTTAGCCAGCCTTCTCCGTATGCCTAACTGCCTAAATCCATCCCCTAGCTGCTAATAGAATGCTCATTAGTGGAGGGGAGGGAGGCTCGATGGGAAACAGCGTCGCTTTGCTACAAACCGACCAGCCTTCATCCTCCTTCTCTCCCTCTGGTCTCTATTAAAGTGCTGTACCGAGTAAACCCTCCCTTCTGCCTCCAGAACCCACTTTGACCCCTCACCCTGACCCTCAGGGAAAAACAGGGGGTGTATGGGTATGTGAGTTCACCTGTGAGATGTCTTGCAGCCTCTGATTCCAAAACATGCTGCTCACTTGCACAGATACTGAACGAAACAAGATTTGAAAATCCCAGCGGAGAGACGGATGATGCCTTCTGCTTGGAGCCCTGCAGAAAGGACAGGTTAGCTTGATGTGTAGGTGTTTTCTCTCTCTCTTTCTCTGTCTCTTTTAAAATTTTCCCCAAGCGGCATAATGTTAAATTATTCAAACACTGTATTTTGTGCTGCCATAATTTGTCAGGAACCCAAAAAGCACAAGTCTATTTCTCTCTGTGTCAGACCTGATGAAGCTGGTGGAGGTGAAGGAGGGAGTGCTGCGACATCAGAGATGGCACCGTGTGAATATCTGATGGTGTTCATGGGAACAGCTTCAGATCAGAGCCAGCAACACTGCACCCGCCCTCCAGCACCTCACAGCCAAAACACATCCCTGGCTGGAGAGAGGTTGGCTCCGTGTTTGATTAAAATTCAAACAGAAAAACATGTTACCATGGAAGTGCTCCATTGAATCAACACAGGCCACTTCCTAACATTCCCCATGCAAAAACCAAGGCACACAAAGAGCAGTGTGACATGAGGGGAGACAATTTGAGGATAAAATGAGGGGCTCTGAGCTATTTACAGTGAAAGACAGTGGCTGTGGAGTCGGCTGTCGTGTTCAAATGGTCTCAGAATTGTGTGTAAATAGATGAATTTAGATAAAAATTGCACTGTGGCAACTCCATTCGTACAAGTTTTCACTAGAACTTTACCCAGGTAGTAACCTTGCACCCTCCTGGTATTTTTTTCGTGCAGCGTCTGGGTGAGCCAAAGTGTGAACGCAGCAGCAAACTAGAAAGCACTCAGAGTGCAAACCTCCGCCAAGGTAGCTCACATATTTCTGTTTCATCTATAAGCAATAGTTCCATGATACAGTTACCATCATAATATGATTCCTTGACCCAAAAAACCCAAACCTAGCACTCAGAATCTTGTTTTTTTTTATCTTTTTTTCTGCTTTATAAAAATTTATCTGGCATTTTAAATAAATCAGGTGGGAAAGGTTGAGGGAATGGTCAGAAATAGAAACCTAAAGTATTTACGGAAGATGATTTACAATATGAGAAATCTGCACCATTAAATCTTTTTGTCTTACAACTGTTCTTTTGTATCCCTTGAGTTATTCTTTTTGGTGTTACAGAAAATAAAAAAAAAAAAAAAAAAAGTCACTTAGGCTGCAATCTAAAAGTATTTTATGACAATATCCACTGCAGAAAATCTTCTCAGAATCTTGTTGATATCATTATTAGTTAGGTAGTTATTGATCAAAAATGATCGTTAATTATAGCGATTTTGGATCACCACCAAAATCTAATCATTTTTAAGTTAGGCCATAACCAACATCTCCTGAAAATTGTTGATGACGCCTTCCTTTGTGACTGGCATGAAACAGGAAAAGGGAGACTTGACAGGATGGATTAAAACAATTGCTGTCACTGAGGAAGTTAATTTGATTACAAGGAGAGTAACACATATTGAAATGTGGGGTTGGACATTTTAATAGTTGATTCCACTGCACATCATCACAGTTCTGTCGATCGTCTGCTCAAAAACGATCACCACCGAGTCATCGGGCATGTTAATCACCTGAAGAGCATATAAAACTAAAAAAAATCATGAGGGGTGTGTTGAACTTCAAATGAGGGATAGTCCGAGCAAAGCTGGTGTGGTCATATCTTGAGGATGCAAACAGACCTCCTAAACTTGGCCCATATTCGTAAGTTGGGGAAGTGTCCCTGATATAGACTATGTTAGATAGATGGAGATACCATACATTCATAAGATCAGAGTACACTTCCACTAAACTTTCTTCACACACATTAACTCATAATCCACAGTTATATGGTCACATGTTATGTAAAATACACATTTTGATTGATTTTATCCAAAGATATATTTCCTTTGCCTTTCTACAGACCAGAAAGAAAGGCTGGCAAGTGTAAGAGAATGTCTTATCCTTTAATACAGGGGTGTCAAAACTATGGCCCACAGACAATTTTGAATTGGCCCCTGAAACAGTTCAATGAATAGACAGCAGCAAATACCATAAATCATGCACATTTTCTGCCATATTTACTATGTCATAAGGTCTGATTTACAAAGTATATTGCAATATTCATCTTCAAGCACCAACATTCTTGCAATTTACTCTTGTTTTGTGTCTCACAGTGACGATAAGCCATCAGTGTCTCCTGCTTTAACATTTGCACATATTCAGCTGACACGATATAATTCAAGCTTAATAACAATTGGCCTTAACTGCCCAAAAAATATATAAATAAAATAAAAACCCTCAGAAACAGTGCGTAGATCAACATGCAGTAAGCGTGGCTTGTTTAAGCACCTTTCAAGGTTTAGTGCTTTCTAAAAGCACGTTATCCATAGGTTTTCAAGTGATGACTGTATTGGTGGGCATTACCAGGTTAATATATTGAAGTGGCATCTGGGGGTGATACTGAAGGCCACCACTGTTATTTAAGGATGTTTCCACAGAGGCTTAAGTGCCCCTCATTTGTGTCACAGACCTTGAGATCAAACCTTTCATTGTGAGCTTATGAGCTTAAAGTGATTGACATATTGACAGAGATATATGTAAATCATGATAACAACGCAAGAATGGCATTCTGTTTGTTGACAACTCTTAAAAGCACACTTAAGGCACAAATTTACATATTTAAAACCTCAACAAAGAAGGTTTGAAACGTGGTGATTTATATTGTGAGCTAATGTGCAGAACTGTCAGAGACTGAATACAGTATTTAACCATTGTTGCTGCAAGTCAATAAGCAGGAAATGTTCCCTGTCAAACTTGATTTTGATTTAGTTTTTGCATCAGTATGATGAAGTACTTTGATTTGACAAGCATTGAACAGGATTTGTCAGAAACAGACTTTCCTGTCCATTTAAGCCATTTAATTCATCAACAGTTTCTCTGCATATTGTGTCAAATTTACTGCATCTCACTGTAATTATGTAAGACTGTAAGACAAAGATCTTAACGATGAGAGAGGATTTTTTTACACTTTTGTATCTTAATGTACCCTTACCAGCCACTTTATTAGGTACGTCTTGCTGGTACCAGGTTGGACCCCCTTTTTGCCCTCAGACCTGCCTTAATAACCTCAGCCAAGGAGGTTATATTTTTGCTGGCATTTGTTAGTTTTTTAGATTGTGAACAGGATAACTCGAAAAGTAATGAACAGATTTAGATGCAATTTTCAGGGAATGTTGGTCATGGCAAAAGGAAAAAGTGATTGTTTTGTGGTGGTGATCCAAACCCAGATGTGGATCCAGACGTTTTTTCTCTGATTTCTTAACATTGTGATGTAGGGCAAATAGTGTCAGAAATGCCTTTGTGCTCCCAGAGCACTTCTAGCTCTTCATGGCATTGATTCAACAAGGTGCTGGAAACATTCCTTAAATATTTTAGTCCGTACTGAGATGATAGCATCACTCAGTTGCTGCACATTTATTGGCTGCACATCCATAACCCCATTCACACTTGCAGATAAACATGAAATTAACAGGACTTTACACGCGTAAGCTGTATGTGTGAACGCAAACAGTCAAGTTTTTCATGCAGACTTTACCTGAGTAATTTCCTAGTATTTTTTTTAGTGTAAAGTCTGAGGGAGCCGAAGTGTTAATTTGGCAGTAAACAGCCTGAGTAACTCACTGAGGGGAGTGAGGAGGGCTGATGATATCATCCTTTGCGTCTGATGTGAAACCGGAAAAGGGAGATTTTACAGGATGGAACAACCACTGCTACAGGAGTTTGGTTCCAAGGAGATTATCACAAACTCAAATGTGTGTCTGGACCTTTGAGGTCTTGTTTTACTGCATATCATCAAAGTTCTGTGGTACACCAGCTCAAAAACGATCACCGCAGGGTGCTGTGGAAATTTACTATTTCATGAGTGTTTGATATATTTAGATCTTTTTTAAATAACCTGCTTTAAGGTAACAATACTTTAACTACTTATAATGTGACACATATGGTCTTTTTCCTCCTATCAAGCAAGTTTTTTCAACAAAAAGGGTCCCTTGTGCATCCAAAGAGCCATCTCGCACTGCTGTAGGATACAGAGCTAAAACACTGCAGCTTTCTTCCTCCGGTGTAATCCTTGTTTATGTATTGACACTGTTTCACTTCTGCGTGCTGCAGTGCTCCTCTCAACTCTTTCTATGTTTTTTTAACATGTATTAATAGAGTATGGATATAAATTGTGATCATAGGGTAAATGTCCGCTCTGCCCTGCTGCTGTATAATGAATATTATGAACACTGTATTTCTGACATTGTGTCCTGCCTCCTGGTGACCCCCCCGCCCCTGCACCACTTCTACTACTCCCTCAACAAATTTTGTTTATTCCATCCTTCAAGATTAAAAGAGAGGAAAGGTAGTCCAGAATTGTTCCCAGAATGTTTTTTTTTGTACAACACATCAGCTGGTTTCATGTTGTACACTGTCATCTCGGACCGGACTTCGCGTGGATTGAGGGGTGCGTGGGGGGAGGACTGTAACAAAGCAGCACAAGTTAGGTGGTTTATGACTCGCCGTAACACAGGATCAGACAGAGCTAAATAGAAATCATTTACCTGCACTGATTTAATTTTAATTTCTGATGAATGGTGTCAAATTTCTTGCCAAAGAAATGAAAAAGTGATGAAAATTCTGACCTTTCAGTTGAAGGACAATTATTCCTAAAGGTGTGCACAATAAAATCTTCTTGTGACTAACTGATAAAGAATGCTAAAATGGTAATTTTAACCATGTTTTTAATCATTATTCCAACAAAAGCTTAATATTTCAGCACTGGAGGTTGTTATTTGGCCCAGATAACCTTTCTAAAAGAAGCGCCTTGTTGCAACAAGTTGTTCAGCACCCATGTCAGGAGTCTGTCCTTATTTCCTCTATACAATTAATCACTTTCTAAGAGGAAAGTTAAAATATTCCAGGCATTGAGACATTGAATATTGTAAATGCAATACATATTGGTCCATCCCCTTTAGGTTAAGGTATAAATTGACCTTTAGAAACTGATTTGCTGTTATTAGAACATACATTTTTCTGATCCAATAGCATAAAAAAAGAAAATATGTGTACATTTCTGCTCTGTGGGCTACTGCGGAGACTTGTGTGTCATTTCTTTAAGTGCTGATGGAGGCTGACATTGACTCTATAGAGAAGACTCATGATGCCACTTTGAATGTGTGCCGGAAAAGAGTGTTGCTGAGTGAGATATGTGTCAAGTATTCTGACGTTAGTGGCTTTCGAATATGTGTTAGCTTGACATTGAAGGAGAGGAGCGTGCCAGCATTCGGCCAGACTGATAGCAAACACACACACATCACACAAACATAAGTCAGCTCTAAAGCTTGCATTGATACCACACAAACATGTGTGTTCATGCACAAATAAAGCACACACTGCTCTTCTTATAAGGCTCAGCAGTGTGGCTCTGGAGGCAAAGGTCCCAATCATCTCCTCAATAGCAGAATTAATAATCAGGCATAATGTCATAACCTTTCAAGGTAGACTTAACACGTGTTAACTGAATGTAAAATGGTGGTATGTGCTCCTGTAGAAGACACAGGTTCAAATGTTATGAACCTGGTTTCAAGAAATGTATGATTCATTGCAACCTCAGGCAACAAAAACAAATACTACCAGCAATATGATAAAGGGATGTCTCTGCTTTGTCCAATAGCCTCCACTTACACAAACAACACAAAATTACAGACCTCAATTGCAAAGAAATTGAGACATTGTTAAATGTTAATAAAAACAGAATACAATGATTTACAAATCCTTTTTGACCAATATTTCAAGACAAGACAAGACATTTAATGGTCAAACTGATAAATCTTATTGTTTTCTTGCAAATGTTCACTCATTTTGAGTTTTATGACTGCAACATGTTCCAAAAAAGCTGGGACAGGGGCATGTTCACCACCGTGTTACATCATCTTTCCTTTTAAAATCAATCAGTATGCCTCTGGTAGCTGAGAACACTACCTGTTGAAGCTTTGTATCTCCATAATGTACCACACATTCTCAATGGGAGACAGGTCTGAACTGCAGGCCGGCCAGTCCAGTACCAGCACTGTTTTACTATGAAGTTCTGCTATTGCAACATGTGCAGAATGTGTCTTGGCATTATTTTACTGACATAAGCAGACACGTCCCTAAAAAAGATGTCACTTGAATGGCAGCATCAATCAATCAATCAATTAATCTTTATTGGATAGCGCCAGTTCATAACAAGTATTATCTTGAGGCACTTAACAATAGCTAAAACCATACTCTTCATTTAATAGATACACATTTATGAATATATACAAATATATATAAATAGATACGGCATATGTTGCTCCAAAATCTGTCTGTACCTTCCTGTTTCAATGGTGTCTTCACAGATGTGCCGGTTACCCATGTGATGGGCACTAACCTTGCAGAGCAGATGGACCTGCCTGATTTATTGTCTGAAATCACACAGATCCATCTTGCCAAGCTCCAATCCTCTACAATTTCACTCGGCTAAAAGCTGGACAACCCAATCAAGGGAAAGAGGCGGGAGCTGCAGCTGCATGTTTGAAAACAATGGCGGCTTCTGGAGCGATCTCTGTGGATGCGGAAACATCTGCAGTTTTATCAGAAAGGGACTCAATTTCTTCTTTAATAGAGGAGAAAAGAATGTCACTTAAAGCTTTTCTTAAGGGAAATCATGTTTTTGCTCTTCTCCCGACCGGGGATCACTGCTGTGAAACAGGGAGAGATGCAGAAATGCTGCGTGAACGATGCCAGTAGTATGGTAGCCCAGAGTCATGGTTACTCAACAACACCTGACGAAATATGCCCTCTGCAGAAGTTTACGGGGAGAACTTGGTGGGGATTGTCGTTGACAAGGTTCATGTCACATATAAGTGGTAAATGATACATCTGTGTGGTATAATTTAACTTTAGATGACAGTCTAAGGACTGAAATGTAGTTTGGCTAACAACAGGGTCTAGCTGCTTTGTCATACTGTGGCTTGATATGGATTGGTCTGTGATGAGTGTGACGAGCAGAACGATCGTCCAATCACCAGCTGCAGTTGTTTTTGAAGGTTCTGCCCCTGAAAACATTTTCTATGGGCTCTTTCCCAGATGGAGCAGTGAAATATTTCCGTGGCGGATATATTGAACCGTCCGTCTGGCATGTCAGGTTACACTAACACACCCCCATACTAATACAGATGCTGGCTTTTGAACTTTTAGCTGAAATCAGTATGGATGGTCCTTTCTTCCTTGTCCCAGGAGGACATGACGTCCGTGATTTCCAAAAACATTTTGAAACATGAACTCGTCATACCACAGCAGATATTTCCACTTTGCATCAGTCCATCTCAGATGAACTCGGGCTCAGAATCTGGCGGCATTCCTGGGTGTTGTTGATATATGGCTTTCACTTTGCATGGAGGGCTTTGTACTTGTAGAAATAGTGATGAAATGTGTGAACCAACAATGGTTTTTACGTGTTCCCGAGCCTTTACAGAATAATGTAAGTTTTTAATGCAGTACCACCTGGTGGAGAGAAGGTCTCAGGCACTCAGTGTTGGTTCTCATCCTCTTCACTTATGTGCAGTGATTCCTCTTTACTCTCTGAATATTTTGATGATATTCTGGACTGTATATGATGAAAACACAAAGTTCCTTACAATTGTACATTGAGAAACATTGTTCCTAAACTGTTGGACTATTTGCTCAAGCAGTCGTTCACAAATGGTGAACCTCGCACCGTCCTTGACTGAGTCTGTCGGGGATGCTCCTTTTTTTACCCAATTATGAAAGTCACCTGTTTTCAGTTAATCTGTTCACCTTTGAAATGTTCTAGGCAAGTGTTTCTGAGCATGCCTCGACTTTCCTAATCTTTTGTTGTCCCATCCCATTTTTTTAAGTAGGCATCAAATTCAGGATAAGTAACAATTTGTTAAAAATTTTATCATTCTGAGCATAAAATATCTCGCCTTTGTAGTGTATTCAATTGAAAATAGGTTGAAAATGATTTGCAAGTTATTGCATTCTGTTTTTATTTATGTTTTACACAATGTCCCATCTTGGAAATGGGGTTTGAGGGAAAAAAAAAATCAATGTATTCTTAGTCAGTCACACTCATAAGAGGGGCCCAGATGGACAAACAACCAAAACCATTTATTTTCAATTTCAGTGGATGATCTGGACAGAGCTCTATTCAGTCACTGCAGAGCTTCACAGCAGGTCCAGGCCTGTGGGATTGACTGTTGTTCAGAGTTGGCCTGTGTAAACACCCTCCCCCTTATGCTCCTCCTTTCCAACATGCTCAGACCACTTCATGCAAACATACTCACACGCAGGGTCCATGTGGTCATGTAAGTCCACATACTCTCCCACTGGAGGGGATTTCATGTGGCTACAGCTGTGTGCCTACAGGCCCTGGCAGCAGCCGCAGACACAACAGTGAGAGTGGAGAGTATAGGGGATGATATGGAAACGGACAGATTGTAGCAAGAGGCATGTTACCATGGAAAAGAGCAAACATGAGAAAGAAACCTGTGCAGTCTCTCTCACTCACACATATATTTTTCTCTTCCTTCTATCACTTCCTCTCTGCTAAAGCCTACAGCTCTGGTTTGAATGTGAAAGACTGATAATCTGAAGTGTGACCGCTGAGGCAGAAAGGCAACTATTAAATGCCTTTTCTTGCCTCAGAGAGACAGGCACATAGTTCACCATGAATTCACTATAATGCAGACTTGTGTACACGCTCATACAACAACATAAGCCAACAGAATGACATTAGCTAGCAGCGTTCACGCACACAAACACACGTGCAGGAGCACAAATAAATAGTGAATGAGGGTCTGCCAGGGTGGGGATGCATGCAACGCTCCCTCCTCTCCACCGCTCAGCTCACAGCTCTTTGCCCTTGTGCCGGGGACCTCGGCCTGTCACTCCGCATTTTTATTCCCTGCACCAGCACTCCAGTGTAAGCAGCCAACACAATTCTGGGTATCGAGGTGGTGAAGAAACTGTCCTGCACTACCCATTTGGCCTTTTCAGAGCTTGACATAAAGGACCGGAGGTAAAAATACACCGCATTCTGTCTGCCAGAATTTGAAACCTGAGTGCGGGCAGGGGAAGGGGGATGTATATAGACTCAGTTATTAGGCCGGCCTCTCTGAAATGAGCTTGACACCATGCCAGACATTGAGGTGTTTTTCTGTCGCCCCCTTTTTTTATTCACCTGAAATTCAATATGATACATTAGTGATCCAAGTGGAGTTGGTGTGATGGATATTAATTACTTGTCCATTACGGTTTGTGACACTGTCAATCTGTTATCAGGCGGCTGGACCAATGATTCAAATGAACTGTCACTTCTCAATATCAGCCAAGTCATCTCTGTACCTGATTGCCTTCATTACAATATTCAGTTCCTTAATGGTGTCCTCATGAGATCGGACAGCAATCAAGACATTTGAGGGGCACCATGACCTCAAAAGGGATGTGTGTGCATGATGTATTTTTCTGCTGATATCTAATATGCTGATATTTCTTTTATTGTAGCCATTGCAGAGATTTGTATTTTAGGTCTCTGCTCAGAAAATCAATACAACAGAATATAATCATGGCCAATATTCTTTTGTATTGATTGCTGTTAGGTGTCTCAATATGGATTCTACAACACTGATACAGCCCCATATTCTCTGACAGTAGCTGTTAAATACACCCAGGGTAAACGTTATCAGTGGGGTACTACAAAGTAGAAGCCAAACTACATGATGCAGCACACTTCAAAATTATAGATTACTTCTTAGATATGAGTTTTAAGTGTCTTGAGATGTGGAGCCCTTTAAACCTTGTCCTTGCTCTATTTGTACACAAACAGAGCTGTTAAAGACATCAGTTTGTATGTTATACATATCATAACGTTAGGTTGCTGACAATACCCAGCTCTAATACACACTTTGGCTTATTGTAGAGAACAATAGGTCCCCCCATACCAAAATTTAGGTGTTGGGGCCTGTGTATGCAGCTCCTGTTTCCTGCTTGCAAAGTTGCTCTCTTAGCGCCTCTCACAAGCAGTTAATGTAACTCATTTGCAAAGCTGACCTTCCTACTTCCTTCAGTAGTGTCTGTAAGGACAGCTTTCAAAGCTCTGTGCCCTTAAATGTAGAGTATGTCAAATTGAACTTTTTATGTCATAGGTTAACTGATTATATTACACAGTTTGTGTGTGGGTGTGTGCACATATATATACACACACAAACACACACATATATATGTATATCTACATGTGTGTGTGTGTGTGTGTGTGTGTGTGTGTGTATATATGTGTGTGTATATACATATATATATATATATATATATGTGTGTGTATATACATATATATATATATATATGTGTGTGTATATATATATAGATGAATGCCATGCTTCTTTTCTCAGGGCATGTTTTTTGGAGTAAAGTTTGAAGAATAAGAAAATGTACAAGAGTTTGTGTCACACAGCGACAAGGAAAAAGACAGTATTATGTATGTGCAGTAAAATTAAGGTTTGTGCAGCCATATCATGATCTCCTGAGGTTCATGTATATTTGATAGGGCCTGCCAGATGTGGCCTTGGAAGTGTGGATGTGTATCAGCAAGCAATCTCTCTCACATAGCCTCGCAGAAATTAGATTTCATCTCAGGCCCCCAAATCTAATACACAGGCTTATATTTACTCACAGTTGCAGAGCATCATAAGCCAATATGACCCTATAGAGGGGCGGCCAAGCTGTGCAAAATACAGTTAAATGAAAATGCTTTGAGCAAACTGTTCCGAAAGCCATCGAAGCTTCTTACTCGTGGATGAGCTCAGAATGTAGTTCTTTCTCTGCTTGCACAGGCTTAAACTGTCATCATAAAGTATAAAAACTGCAGAAGCCAATTGACAAATAAACATTTAGTGTTTTCTCATTGTCTCCTATTCAATAGAAATTAAATTGGATGTTTAATAGGTCTGACGGCAGAGGAAAGAGATGTCTGCAACTCCAGCTATGAATCAGAGTTATATATCTAACCTGTACAGAAGAAAATTTAATTTAACCAAATCACACTCTGAAATCTTTTTTAAGCTTTCGTATTGAGCCGAAGAACAGCGCATATTGGAAATGGTTTGCATGAGTCACCAAATGCATTAAGATGCCTGTGTCTTCCTCTGAATGAATGCAGAGTCACAGTTCGCATGCCGAGTGCCGTTTCCCTATGCAGAGAGCCTCGGCCTGCCTTGAATACTCTCAAGGGACAAAAGCACCCACTGAGGAATTTTCAAAGTCGTCTGGCTTTTTGCTTTTATTTCCCCGTCCCTTTCTCTCTTATCCTCCCATGACCTCCCCCCTCCTCCCCTCTGCATCTGTGACACAATGAGAATAGATGTCGGCAGCTTTCTTCATCCATATGATGGTGTTTGTCTTGCTAAGATAAATTCCCTTGTTTGATAGATGCGCAGTCACCGCACTTTTGTTCACAGGAGGCAGAAATTGAAGGATCTCAGACTGATGAACACTTTGGTGGACACATTTTTAATCTCTATTACCAAAGTCAACATCTCAGCGACTCCGTTTCCTAATCTAAATAAAAACATTGGAATGGATTGATCCAGTTTTGCAGCAAATCGATGCTTGGCAGCTAAACGCTGAGTTCAGATTCTTTGCACAAATTGCTCTTAATTGTTGGGATTTCGAGATGACTTGATTTGTATGAGATTTCCTGGGAGATGCTGCCTCTGCTAGTGGACGTACAGCAGGACATGTCATAACCCAATTGTCTCTACGTCCACTTACAGTAAGTGGATATGGTGGCTAAAGACTGTGGGACAGTAATTGACTCAATGGGACTTTACGGTTTGAAGCATGAGGCAGGCATAGGCAGACATAGTGCTCTCCGGGGATGTGCAGTTGTGACAGTTCTGCACAGAGTACAGACAGGGCCACTCAGACACACAAACAGACACACACACGCTCAATAAATGCACAAACACAGCATCAGGTAATTCTGCAGGTGGGTGTTGGGATCACGTACGGATCCGGCGTCCCATCCGCGGCTGCCGAGTTTGGCCTCTCAATCCTTAATGTTTGCGAAGAGCTAGGGCGAGGCGAGGGCAACACATATCTATCCTATTTTTGTCCGCTGTTTGCATGGTGTGCCGCCTTGAATTAGACCGAGCTTGTGCCACTTCTGGCTGCAGGGGCTGCTGGCACAATGGGCCGAGCGGAGGGGGAACAGTGGTGTCAAACGCAGGGAGAGGGAGAGAGGAACACACAGAGTGACATAGGCACAGCTAGGAGAAGATGTTTACGCTGCTGGAGCCTCACGCCCCGCCTGACATGCTCATGCTTGGGCGCGATAGTTAATCGGCTCGGACGCTGCTGCTGGTGTGACCACTGACCCTGAAAGGCATCTGTAACAGGGATGGGTCTCTCTAATTGGGATGGGCAATTATTCTTAAAAAAGATGTTTGTGAACCTCCATTTAAGCAACAGCATGTATATTGTCCACCTAAATATAGTAGCTTTTAAGATGATTGAACAACTCTCAACAAGGGGAATAACTTCCATTTGAAGTGTTTATTATGGCAATACTATACGTTTTATGATAAAGCAGTGACAATATGATGATCAATGTGATATATTACATTTTTTTCACCAAATACATTTCTTTCTAAAAGCCCATTTTTGCCAATTCATATAGTATTACAGGCATACAGTATTACTTTTCTGTGAAATAGTGCCTGAATCATTGTTATTTACATAAAGCATGGTCCCTTCAACAAATAAACTTAAGAACAGTAAATGGTTCGAAGAAATGGAGAGTCAAATGGCTGAATGAACTTGTGGCTGGAGGCTGAACTGCAATGCTAAATAAATGTCACAGGTTTTTATAAGTAATTAGCAAATAAAGTATCAAGTAGGGCCATCACCTTAATTGGCATCAGTGGTGCAGTCTGATGGTGCGCTTGGTCGGTAATCGGGAGGTTGCAAGTTTGAGCCCAGCTCTGGAAGTCAAATGGCATTGTGTCTTTAACCTCAAATTGCTCCCTCTGCTTTGTCAGTGATGTGTACATGAGTTTGAAAGGGTGTGAATGTGTTAGTTGATACTGATGGCAACTGACATAGAAACTCCAGCCATCAGTGAGTGAATGTTAGAGCAAATGTGTAAATGTGACCTGCGGTGTAAAGCTGCTTTGAGTAGTCAATGAGACCGTTTACCATTTTACCATTTACCTTATACTCAGTATTTGAATATCCATTTGAAATTGGAAGTAGAAATCCATGTATGGCTTGTAAATATACAGATATACAGCATTTAAGAATAGTTTTCAAATATTTGCGTGTATGTTCAAAAAACATTTGATTTTTGGAAAAAGCGAGAGTCCTAGTATCAGTATTGTTCTTCACTGAGCAGAACTGGACTAGACTGGACTGCTTGGTGGAAACACAGCATAAGGGTGATTTCATACCCAACGCTTTGATCTTGACTACATCAGGACTCCTCATTTGAGGTGGTGTGAAAGTTCACACAAATTCTGGTACTGGCCAAAGAACCAAACTTTGGTCTACAAAAAGATAGAGATTTGTCCTCCTGATGGGCCAGAGTTCAGCGCATGGCAAGTGTGAAATCAGTCAGAACTAAACAAGGACCAAACAAGGCAGGTGAACCAAAAAGCGTTGAATATAACAACAGTAAATAGGCTAACATAACAGTCACTGACAATATCAAGCAGAGTGTGGCTAACATTGGCATCGCCAGCCTTCAGTCTTCTTAACAGGTTGACATGAAAGTGGTCTAAGCCTCCTTCCCTACGTGGGACCAGTCTGCTCTGATTAGTTGACAGATAATTGGTCAGTTAAAAACTGCTCTACCTTCATTTTACAGTCTGCTCTGCACCGTCCTTGCCACTTCAAGCCAATGGCTTAAACTGGAGGTGAAACAATGGTATGATGTCACACTGGTAGGTTGGGTCGCAATGGGCTGCACAGCAAGCATAGCATGGGCTTGCTGAAAACTGCCTAACCTCAAGGCCCATCCTTCACCTCCAAATTCAGGTCAGACTTGCCTTGAAAACACACAGTGTGAGTACAGCTTTAGCATCAGGCTAACAGACCCAAGTACTCCAGTCCCTCTATTAGAATCTTTAATTTTCTTCAAATAGTTGCCTGTGACTTTTTAAAAGTAATGTTCCTCAGAGGCACATCCATATCCTCTAATAGATACAGCTCTATAATTTGGATGGTACGCCGGACTTAAAGAGCATCCAGGGGAGTATTTTTTTTTCTTTCTAATGTCCCCTCTGGTTCTGCTTCATTAATGGAGGTTTAGATTAAAAGAGTTGTTGATGTTGTTGGTCAGAGAAAAAAGGTTGCAGCCCACTAGGAGCTCAGTGCGTGGTGCTTAATGAGCTTCCTGAAATATAGGAGTGTGTTTGTGTGCAGGCAGCATTTATGTTGGTAGTGTACGGGATACATATATAACAAGTTGCCCCTAGGTATTTTCTGTGCTGCTAAAAGAGGATTGGACTTCCCTGAGTGAATAGCTGTATACATAGAAGAGGCACATGTGAAGTTAAGCCAACATATTTACACTCTGTGTGCTCATATACACCCTGCACATTGTATGCTTTTGTATGCGGGCAACAATCAGATGTAATCGGGGACATATCCCTTTCTTCTGAAGACTCAAAGGCTTGTAAGCTAGTGATCTGCAGCACTGGAAGGCTGTGAAAGGGGGCTGGGGGAAACAGTAAGCTTCCACCCACCTCCTGCTTTTAGCCAGCATGTGCGTATCCATCTCAGTTTCACCTCCTGTACCCCCACAGCTCACAGCTAATTTGTTTCTGCAAGACCCGGGCACTCAGACTGAGGTCGTTCTCTCTCTCTCTCCCTCTCTCTCTTTATGTCTGTCTTGTTTTTTTCTCCCTCTCTCTCCCCCTCACTGTCACTCTTTCTTCCCCTCTTTGCTCAGAATCCCTTCTGATTCCCCCTGAGGGAAGAAGGGGGGTGAGCGCCCCTTGCGACAATTTGTCACAAAATAAAACTGCACCCTCTCCTCGGCTTTCCCTGGCTCCAACAAGATGAGTTTCAGCCATCCCGTCAGGCAGTCACAGAAAAGATGTCGCCGAGAATAGAGGCTCTCCATCCGTCCACATTTCTTGGCTGGGTTGTCATAAATGTATATGACTTATGTCTTTGACCTGCTCATGATAGACGTCCTAGACATTTGATTTGTGCTGCGGCACTGGGGTGCAAAACACAGCAGCAAAGGACAAACATGCTTAAAATCACAGACACAACAACAATTATGGGAACATAACAACAAATTACAAGCAAACAGCAAAATTAGAAGCACAACAATGTATAGAAAAAAAAGGCAACAACAACTTTAAAAAACATCAAAATATCCAAAAACTCCACAACAAAGTTGAAAATATCACAATGAGAAAAATACAGACAGCAAAACATATTAAATTGAAACCAGAACAAGAAAAAAGAAACACATCAGTATCAAAAAGGGAAAAAACAATTACAATCGGGAAATCATAACAACAATTTGAAAGATATACAGCAAATAAAAGCACAGCATAAGCAAAAGGGCAAACACAATAAATAATTTAAAAACAACAAAGTTGGTAAGAAAGTAAAACACCAAAAAGGAAACATGAAACAGAACACAAAAGGAGAAAACTTAATAACTAATACAAAATAACATAAACAAACAAAATAAAACACAACAATAACATTGCTTAATAAATTTGCTAAATAAATGTGACAAAACAATGGCAAAAATAAAACCCAACATAATCAGGAAAACACGACAAGAAAGTACTGAAACAATTCAAAAACAGAGTGTGTTTTGAATCATGGTGTGCTTATTAAATGTTTTATTTTAGATTTTCATCTGTTTAGTTTCTTAGTTGAAGTCTTCCCATTTTTAATTCGTTTTCTTACTTAATGTTGTTTTTTTCTTGTTCTTGTGTTGTCTTATATGTTTTTGTTTGTGCTTTGTTTTTTTGTTGATGTTGTGTTTTAATCATGTTTATTTGTTATGCTGTTATTTTTACAAATTCACCTTTTTTGTTGTTGTTGTTAAATTTGGTATAGTGTTTTTGATATGTTGTTCATTTTATTGTTGTGCTTACATATTTTTAAATGTATATTCTTACCTGTTCTTGTGTAATGTCTTTTCTTGTTCTTATTGATTTCCTTTTATTTTTTTATAATGTGTTGTTGTGTTTTGCCCTTTGGGGCCACTGTAGATTTTCCGCATTGAGCTTCCTCTCCTGGATATGAGTGTTTTCTGTCTCTCTCTGTCACTCCTGGCTGCATATATGAAAATGAGCAAAGCTTTGGGGCTGCTGTTCAATGCAGATCTGAGGAGGGGAAACATGATGAGTGTATATTTAGAAACAACAGGAGTCAGATGTTTGCACTCTTTCTCTACACAGCAGCCACTTGCAGATGTCTCCAATGAAAACCAGTGTGTGAAGGAGCTAAAGGCACTAATCATTTCCTCTCAGCACACTGATCTAAAATCTATTTGTGGACGCGGTAGGAGAGGAGAGAGGAAATCAGAAAACATCTTTAACAACTTGTCCCATCTAATGAGATTAGCAGAGCCGCTTACACAGTCATGACATGGAGATACACACAGATAACCCTGTAATAACTCATTATTCCTCCCATTTCAGTGTCGACGCCTAGTCAGGGCTCGCTGGCACCGCGTGTTGTTGTTGTGCATACACAGCTATCAGGCCAATCTAGGCACTGCAGCAAGCAAGCTACTGTAGATTGAGCTCTGTGAATGCCACAGCACAAAGAGAAAGCCAGCAATAGAAGGACACGGAGATAGTGTTCTCTGCTTTTCTGAGGCTGCAGCATTAGTGACACATGCATGAGTGCAAATGGGAAAAAATCACTGTGGAGAATCTCTGTGTCTCTTTTGGCTGCGAGGAAGAAAGAGATCACAAATCAATGCATGTGTGGTCATGAGAATGTGAGGATAACGTCCAGAAAATACATGATATAGCTGCTTCAGTCATACTGTAAAGCACATTTTCTCGCTTTAAGATCAGTAAAAAAATGAAAATTCTTGTAATCTCCTCCACATCTTTCTTTCTGCTCTTCTCTTTTACGCCTCTTTTATCTTGAAAATGTCTTTTGATCATGTATCGTTAGATGATTTCTATGTCTTTTATGGACTTTACTTCAAGCACAACCTTTTCAGTTGTGAGGTAAAGAAAGAAAGGATATTTGCTGTCTGTGATTTCTTTATCTATCAAATACACTCATGCTGAGCTGTTCTAGCCTTCACTTAAGTGTAATAATGCCTTTAAAGGCAAGTAAAAGAGAGAGAGGAATAAGTTACCATTGATGCTTGTGCAGAAGAGATTTGGCTTCTGACCTTATAGACAGTTTGCACTGATGTCACATTTTATGCACCAAACTGACAGTTCTGTGTGATGAGTGGCAGAGAGCAACATAAAGTATTTGATTTTAATTATAAGTAACAGGACACACTTTAATTATTTTTCACCAAACTTAGATTCTAGTCTGACTAATGTTTGAAGTAGTCTAACACATTACATGGCGTGCTCAGTATATATTACTAGTCCTTCTGAAAAAGAGCCCATAGAAAGCATTTGAGAATGGGCAGAACTTTTCAAAGGCATATCCGGCAGGTGATTGGACGATCATCAATCACAGTCATTGACGGACGGTCAGATATTGTAGTAGGTGGGCGCTGCAGCTTCTGCAGTATGGAATACAAAAAGAAGCCACTTAATAGAACAAAAGTGGAGCTAAAATATCCTTTCTGTCAAGAAATGCTTCAAGTGGTGTTATTTTTTGATTGAATAAGACATATGGTCTGGATCTCACAAAACTGCCGCTGAAGCTGTTAGCATCCATGCTAGCCTCTGCTCCCACCTCTTCCTGCTCTAAAGGTGGCTAATGCGCACAGTCCTGAAGGTTGGAGCGTGACAAGATGGATCTGCCTGACTACAGACATTGAATCAGGCTGATCCATCTGCTCTGCATGGTTATGTTTGAAAATGACAAAAACAAAACTTTTGAAGCCATAAAGATATGTTTACAATGCAGCATTCATTAGCCTAAGCCATAGGATGCAGAGGAGCTGGAGGAGACAGCACTGTGTGTTTTCAGGACAGCTACAGTCAGAGAGTCGCAAGGCTAATACTAAGATATTTCTGCTTTAAAAGGATTATGATGGTGAATAAGGCGTTGTGTTTATTATGAACTAGGGCTGTCATGATATTGGATTTCACCCCATGATTATCATGGGAAAAAAAAGAAAATGACATTATCACAATATTTGTAGAACTTAGGAAAAAAAGTGTCATATTTATCCACAGCCTAATATTTGCCTCTGCCTCTGCAAAACATGGAAATTCTGCCTGCAAATATAACTGTTCAAAAAATGTTCTAGAAAACGATAATAAATATTTTTTTTGATTATTCAAAAAAGGCAAAATGATTGTATGAAGTGATGTGACCTAAGAGTCATAACAGTGTTTTTCATTGACCCATTTATAATTTTTTTTGTTTTGTTTTTTCTCTGTGCTGTAATAATATTATTACAAAGAAAAGGGATTTTAAGTATTTAAAAATGCATTTTCAAGATCTTCAGATCCTTCTTAACCCTAAAATCAATCCCATAACTTCACAAACAATTTGTGCCAGTTAAAAAAAAAATCAGAGATCTTTCCATAAATCTCTGATTTCAGTTAAAGTCTGTTTTGTCTGTAAATGCTTCAATTGTTCAGACATCTCAGTTTTGTTAAGCTGTTGTTTGAAAAAAAAGTCTTTTTTTGGGTTAAAATTAAAGGCTGTGGAAATTGTTACAGATTATGACTTTTACTGCGAAAGTCTTCTAGAGAGTCTTATTTGTTATTGATGGAGATTTACATGCTTAAGTTTAGTGTTTGTGGACATGTAGCATTGTTTTTTTAATCAAAATCTTTTTGTTGAGGTTTTTCACAGTTTACCACAGCTACAGTGCTGGATGGACAAAAGAATACCAGAACAGCACCAAGCACAAACAATTAAAGGTTTGCATCAATGGGGATAATACAAAAATACAGGAACATAACTGGAACTAAGAAAGAAAAACTAAGAAAATAAAATGAAAATATTAAGAGCAATTAAAGTAAAATGAGAATAAAAATAAAAGGAATAAATACTTAAAAAGAATCTCTCCCTTGTCACTGCCAGTGTACTAGGTCAACTGTTTGTTGCGCTGTGTAAGACCTGCAGCATTTTGAACAGCTTTTTTAGATCGTTTTGGACTTAAACAAGTGAGACAGCAGTTTAAACACATCTTCACTGTTGATGCAGTGGTAAAAACTTGATAAAGATACAGTGACTGCAGCCCTGGCTCAAGACAATCTGCATGTACAGTATATGTCTCAGCACAAAGTCTGTTCAAGCTCTAAGACGACCAACACACTTATAAAATGTTGTAGTTCACAGAAAAACTTACAGAGCAGAGAACGCATTATTAACATGCTCAGAAACTGCACATTTGGTGGATGTTGCATCATTCTGTGTGTGTGTGTGTGTGTGTGTGTGTGTGTGTGTGTGTGTGTGTTCTTCACTCTGCTGTCTGTGTCAGAGAAATCTCTCTGCTGTACTGCTTTTATTGTCCCCAGTCTTCAAAGCTGGAGAATGGGGCATTCCCAGGCAAATGATATAACTGATGCATTTTTTTCATCTCAGTATGACAACTGCATTTTAAAACATATGGTTATCTTCCATACAGGTAAATTACAACGGCCCTAATGTGAATCAAGAAGGTGTGTGTGTGTGTGTGTGCGTCAGGGGATTGAAACTTTATCTGAAGAACTGTCTGTGACTTTTAAAGATTACCTTTACTTTAAAAAGATAGTCTCTAACAGTGCCACACACTTATCTGAAATCTCTCGATTATCTAACACCCTCCCATCCCATCCGTACCCATTTCCAGGCTGAAATAGATTCAATGAATTAGTCCACAATTAGCGTCTGACTCAGGTGTGCCGTTCGTGCCTGTGATTAGCCGGCAGATTGATGAGTTCAAGGAGGAGCGGTGGCCCTGGTGAGCCGTGCGTGCAGAAGGAAGGAGGCCATCGGCAGGCGATGATGAGGCCTGGAGTGTGTGGTATTGACCAGTGGATGTCACGTCGTGATTAGTAGGAGATATCACACTCGCCAGGGCTTGGATGCACATCGATCCTGGATCCTGGGTGCAGCCTGTCAATGGGGTCATTTTTATCCTCCTCTAACTTCCTCTCTCCGGGGTTTTTGCATCTTGCTATTTTCCATTTCCTCTCCTCTCCTTCACACATACCTTCATCCGTACTCGTCCGTCTTTCTTGTTTGTGTTTTGCTGCTGTCTCTCTTCTGTTCTGCTTCTCATCCCTTCCCTCCATCCACCCTCATGGATCAAACTCTTTATCTGGCCTAAGCCTCAGCCTGCAGGCAAGCAGTCGGTCTCTACAGAGGCAGGAGCAGCAGACCAACAGCTTCAAACAACATTATATAGGGCTGGCATGAAGCATGTCTCACACTGATAGATGAAAACACGCTGCCCCCTCAGACTCTGCCTCTATATGGACATGATGAAACATGAGCAGTTCTCTTATTGTGTTTCAAAGCCCACTCCTCTTCACTTGAAACTACTACAGCACCTCCTGGGTGTAAGACAGGCTGAAATTTGAAGGAATTAGGCAACAGCATGCTTTTTCTGATGTTGTTCTGATCCAAGAGAAAACAAAGCAGTAAGAGGATGTGTTTTGTTGTCCAACCATCCTGTTTGATCATCTGTTACAAAATCAGTCTGGAGTAAAATCTGCTTTAGTGCAGACATGTGGAACCAGGTATCAAACAGGGAGCAACAATAGACATGCAGAACAAATTATGCGTGCTCCAGTCCCAATGTCTGGCTTATACTCCTGCATCAAATCTACCGTGTACCTACAGTGTTGTGCCCCAAGAAGGGCTGGGTTCTTCCTGCAACCTCATGATGTGATATGCATCCTAATATAGAGGACACAATATAAAACATATCACGATTACAATCAATCAATCAATCAGTCTTTATTTGTAATGCACCAATTCATAACAAGCATTATCTCAAGACACTTTACAATGAAGCAGGCTGAAGACAAACTCTTCTTTTATAGATACATGTATACATATATATATACACACACATAGATATATCCAAACCCAACATGACTCCATCATGAGCACTGGGCCAACCAAACTACAGGAAGGTGCATCTGTAGGGGGCTTTCGGTAACGGCGGCAAGAAAAAAACTCTGTTTAGCAGTTGGAAATCTTGAGTAGATCCAGTCTCATGATGAACAGCCATCCACCAAAGCTGTGTTGGCTGTGTGGGCGAAGGAAGGGCGGTGGGCAGAGACAAGTGGACTAAAGTCCAAATCACTACAATCATGCAGACATGAGGACCCTCCTGAAAACGAGATGCTGCATCTCAAAGAGCTAACCTCTAATAAATTTACGTTCAGCAGAGACAAATATGATGAAGACAGGTCTATCCAACACAGCATGGTGTGGATGGCTGTTCATCATGAGACTGGGATCCACATGTTCAAGATTTCCTGCTTCTAAACAGAGGTTTTTTCTTACCACCATGATAGATTCATGTTGGGTTTTGGATGTATGTCTGTATATATAAATATGTATATGTGTATTTTATAGTATATTTATATATGTATCTATGCATAAATGTGTATCCATAAATTGAAGAGTTTGTCTTCAGCCTGCTCTATTGTAAAGCATCCCAAGATAACACTTGTTATGAATTGGCACTATACAGATAAAGATCGATTGATTGAATGATTGTTTGATTTATAAAGTAAGAATTGAAGCTAGTGAAAGATCCATGGACCAATCATAAATCTGTCCTCATCATATTTGTCTCTGCTGAATATAAATTTTTTCGAGGTTGGCCCCTTGAGATGCAGCATCTTGTTTTCAAGAGGATCCTCCTCTCTATATGGTTGCAAAGGTAGTTTTTGTAGCGATATAGTCAATAACAACCATGAAAAGAGTAATTAATCTTAGAAGAAAATTGACTACGCCTCTAACCCCTGCTTTCACACAGTCCACCTGCGAAGTGTTTTATATGCACTGCACACTCCCCAGCAAATCACGCTCATTCTTTCAGTGAGCTGGTTTCCACATCCTTGGCCTCAATCTGTCTGCAATAGGCCAGCAGCACAGCTCCATGCTGTTTGAAATGAAGCAGTCTATGTCAATCTCGGGCCAAGCAGATTGACCCAAAACAAGAAATAAAGATGTTTATATGTTGTTTTCCTGTTCTTCTCATGATCTCACCATTACCTTTGGAGAATCAGTGCATGTATCCGCCAAAAAACACAAGTCAGCAATGGGATTTGTACACTGGCCCTGATATGCTGTCTTTGGGACCATGTAAGTCCCTCAGCATTGCAAAAATAAACAGACGAAATAATGTTGTAGTTAAGAGTTAAAAATAATGAGCAGCAGTTGATTATAATACCATTATTGCAAATTAGAGAAGACATCTGAGGAGTTTAAATAATGACTATATTAATAGGCCGATCTAAGGGTTTGTAATCTGCATTATTTTGACATGCAATTATATTTAGGGATGTGCACATGAGGCTTTATGTGTGTCCCTCTCCTGGTGGCTTGGCTCACTCAGTTTGGTTTAAGTGGTATATTTACATTTTCACTTGTACCTTTCACACTGCACTTTTTAAGGCAGACCAAATAACATCACATGTTGTGCTATAGAATAGAATAGAATAATCCTTTATTCGTCCCACACGGGGAAATTTGCAAGTAATCACCTGCCACTGGCTGGGGATGTAGCTGCAGTCTTTGTGCCTGCAATTTAGCCTATTGATGCACTATGACCCCGAATACACAACCAGGTATTGAGAAATAACACATTTAAGTCAAAGCAGTCAAGCAGTATTTTGAACAATTAAATAAACATAAAGATGTATTCAGACTGTGTTAAGCGATACTTGCATATTAAATGGAGCAATATGTGGCCATTTTCTGCGCAAATTTTCAGCTTTAACCCCAGAGACTGGTGTTGCTAACAATGCTAACATTAACCACTCACAGCTGGATATTGCTTATTTCTGTAGTGATAATCGGCCAAATTCAAGCCACAGTGGACCACTTTTTGGATTTTTTCCCTGTTTGGTCAGGGTGGCCTTCACACCCACCATGAACAGAACTCTGGTTTGCTTAGAAAGGAACTGAGATGCCCTGGTTTAAGGAAGACCAGAGTTTGGTTCACTGGTCCACACCAGACTTCTCATGGGCTTTCAAACCACCCCAAATGAGTTTAAATTTTCCAGTTCATTTGTTCATTGGACCAAATATGTGAAAGCAATGTTTGAGATAAGGCTTTGACACAGAAGTAAGAATCAGCCTTAAAAAATGTAATATTTTGCCTTAATGTTGGTTCATTCATTTAATTTCAGTGACTGTTGGAGTATGTTTACAACCACCAATCTTCAAAACCTAGTTTTCACACCGTACCCCGGATCAGTCTCTTCTCAGTCTTTCATTTAAAATGATAACTACATGGTCATATAATAGTTCATCAGTGAGTTATAGACCCAGTAAAAAAAAATCATAATAATAATCTTTTTTTTTAAGTTACTTGTGTCCAAATATGGATCAAATAAATGCAAAATGTAGAAATGTTGTTTTCATTTTGAAAAAGAAAAAAAATCAAGGTTCAGATCTGGTCCATGGCTCTTTCCTTTGTGCCACTCTCTCCCTGTGCAGTTTCTCTGTCTATGCAATGTTCTCCTTTTTGAGTAAATGCATAAAAAGCCCAAATAAATCTTAGAAAAAGGGATACACACACTCTGCTTGGATGCTTTTGTGCATGAACGTACAGTGCTCTCCTGCAGCCTCAGGGAATCATGGGAGTGTATTAAGTGACACAGCTGTCCCAGGAAGCATCCTTCTGCACTCTCAGTGATTCTGTTACCTTGAAGTAGATGATTTCACTGTCTTTAATGGGACAAAAAATACAATGTCGGCATTGTTTCAGGGCTGCCAGACCCTCTGTGAAATTATCCATGAACTAATGCATGATCAGGACCAGAGGCTCTCGAGTTTAAGAGGAAGCAGCACAGGATACTGAGGGCCGTAGCCATGGAGACAGCAGCTGTAACCCTGTGTTAAAAGTGGCCAAAGATGCACAATTAGAGACGTTTTATAAGAATACGTCCCCAGGCTGGGTTCAAATATTTCATATGGGATTAAAACTTGTCTTATATCTTAATCTTTGGAAGGAAAATAAGATCTCTGGGTGAAGTTGAGCGTTAAGAAAAGAGTAGCCTGAGTGAAAAAAGGCAGAGTAATATTTATCGAGTGTGTCCAACTGAGTGCTAGCCTAGTTTGAGTGTAGACAGAGAGGAATGTTTGCAGCAGAGGAGAGCAGGGAGGGGGGCTCTGCACAGTCCACAGCACTGGTCTGTGGAGATTTGCTTACACTGAATAGATGGTGGAGGTAAGATGGCTCAGAGGATTCAGGCTCCACTGAATGCAGGCTTATGTCTAATAATCAGCAGGGAGGGACTCAGCATGGTCCCTCTAAATAAAAAAAAGGGAGAGGAGTCCGGGAGAGAGTGTTGGAGGATAAAAAAAACAGAGCGGAGAGAAGATTGAAAGTGAGGACGTACACGATCCAGCAGGAAAGAGAAACACACGTCCCTGTGGCCACGTTCTCCCCACCTCTCTCTTGTGATGGCTCTTGTGTGTATGAGAGGAATTTTGATCAGATTTTGCTGCTTTACATATTTTCCCCCCTATTAGCTTTTAAAGTCACGGGAAAGATTGTTGAGAAAATGAATCACTGACCTATAAAATAAGAGTTGCAAAGTTTCAAGGTCATCTGGGGGGCGTCTCAGTAACGCTGGTGTTGTCTTTGTAAAGTCATGTTTTAAGGATTTAAGGCATGACATTGCCGAGGCTGTTGTGGTTTTGCAGGAAGCTCTCTTAAGTGTTTTTATGTCTGGATGAGGCTGATAAAACTCACCGCTGATGCTTCAGTGGTTTTTGCCAGCTGTTTTAGATAAGAAAGTGCAGCTATTTATGGGAACAGACAGAACATCCTTGTTCAATAACACAGGCTCAACACTTTTAATGTGTTTTTTTTGTCTGTTGGAAAGATGTCCACTAGCACTGGACCACAGCAACCCCCAAATACAACCAAATCAGACTCAGCCCCCCAGTACAACTATTAGAATTAGAAATTTGTCTGTCTATGAAAACTTTAAGGAATTATTTGAATTGACGTTAGCGCTCAAGTAGAAGTATATATAACATGGAAATGGTCAGTTTTGGAAAAAAAAATTAATTAAAAAAATAGAATAATGAATAACTCAATTTCCATTCACCTAAAAACATACATATTTAGGCCCAGTTCACATAAAGAGACTAATATGATCCATTTCATTTTCCTTATTTAAAAAGTTTTGGAAATGCAGAGTCGCTATTGGTCAGACAGCATTAAGGATCCATCCAAATTCTACCCCTTAGCCCTTGTCTTACCCCTTACCCCTTGGTTTTGCGCGTTCATGTCTAGTGAAGGGGTGTCCCAATTCTCCGTAGGTCTAAGGGGAAGGGCTGAGACGAAGGGTCACACAGCCCTTGAAACGAAGACAGACCAGGACCTCACTTGAAAAGAAGGGTTATGAGAATTTCCCATAATACACTGCGCCCGCTGATAAGAAGGCAGAGCGAAGACCAAAGGAAGCGCATAATTATAAGTAATTATTAAACCATCAAGTGAATATTAATCATATTTTGAATTGTTGGTCGTACTTTAAAAATTCTCTTTGTAACAAGCCAGCTTTCGCAGCTGTGGCTACAGCTATTGTCGCATCTGCCTACGACACAGCCAGCGAGTGGCTCTGGGTGATGACATAGCGGGAATCGAGTGGTGTTTGTTTCTTCTGGGCTTGTTTTCACCCTTTCCCCTTGGCCCTCAAAACAGAGGGCTAAGGGTAAGGGGTAGACGAAGGGGTAAGAGGAAGGGGAAGGGCTAAGGGGTAGAATTGGGATTCACCCTAAGTCCTGCCTCATGGATCTGTTTTCAAATGTGTGCATTTTTGGGCTCCCAAAACGCTGGTTTTGTGTGGGCAAAATGCCCATAAATTAATCTTTGGCAGATGCTCCTAAACTCATATCCATGTGGACGGCCTCTCAATCTTTAAGACTGGAGCCATCTATTGAACTATTAGTTCATTTAGGCTTCACAAAAATGTCTATTACTCACACACAGTTATATAACTTCCTGGTTTCTTGACACATTAGGAATTTCTGATTTTGGTACTTCCATATTAGCTTAATTTTTCACTCCCAGAGCCCCTTGATTATGAGGCCAATCAACGATATTTCACCACATAAAGTGGCTAAGTTGCATTCATGTGAGTAAATTTTATCACCTTGTTTTCCACTTTGTGGGATTGATTTGCCCTTTTTAAAATCTTAAACTGTCTAATTCAAATTTTATCTGATGAGCAATCTAGGGTTATTAATAATTTCTTCACATTATAAGAAAGGGCAGTTTCCCACATTTTTGCAAATAACTTTTAAGTTAAAATTTTTATGACTTTTACAGAAAAATTTTGATCACAGCAGACAGAACAAGCAATAAGATTTTGTTGGTGTTCTGAACCTGGGTTTTAAAGGACTTGTTAAGGTTGCAAAGTAGGGTAGTTTCTGCATTTTTGCAAGTAACTCAGTCCTTTTTAACAGATTTTGATGTCATTTTCAGGTAGTGTTGGTCACAGCTCATAGAAATGTAAGGATCAAGGCTCAGAAGGTGGAGGACACAAATGCAAGACACAGAGTCAGAATCACAAAAGGCAAGGAGGTTTATTGGCTAACAAAGTTCGGTACACAGGTAAACAGTCAGCGTGGCAAACAAATCCAAAAACTCACTAGGCAGGAGATCAGAGTCCAAAAAGGGCTAGCAAAAGGTCGGTACACAAAAAGGCTAAGAGGTCCAGGCAAACAAATCCAAAAAGACATGAGGCAAAAATCAGTGTCAGGAAACAGGCAAGAACATACACTATGAAGCTATACAAGAAAATGCTGGAACAAGACAAACTAGTACTATGATCTGGCAACAAGACAGGGGAAGACATGAGGCTTAAATACAAGAGGTGATTGGGAGTGATGGGATACAGCTGTGGAAGAACAATCAGGGATCAGGTGTGACAGCCCCTGACAGGGAAGCAAAACCTACGGAGACAAGGAGAGAGGAGTGAATTTTCAAAATAAAACAGGAAGCACACGACAACACATGAAGAAGGAAACAAAACAGGTAACTTAACTAAAGAGAGGAGCAGGATCATGACAAGAAGAGGTGATCTGATTACAGATGTTGACTCTGGATTTTTTTAAGGACTTGTTTACAGTTGGAGTTAGGATAGTTTTCTTACATTTTTGACAATAACTTGGAGATGGTGGCACAGTCTGATAGCAGATGGACAGTTTGTTGGTTGAGCAAGACACTTAAACCTAAATTGCTCCCACTGCTGCATTAGTGGTGTGTAAATGGGTATGAAAGGGCATGAATGTGTATAATACTGACGGCTAAATGACATAGAAACTCTGATCTATCAGTTGGTGAATGGTCAGAGTGTGCATGAACATTATACTTCTCCGCGGATGCGCCGTGCAGCAATGCTTAGTTCCAGCTGCCTCAAAGCCAGCTGTCTCACTTTAAATAAGGAGCCATTGGGTGGATGTGACCTGTGGTGTAAAGTTGCTTTGAGTTGTCAGAAAGGCTAGAAAAGTGCTATTTAAGCTCAGGTCCATTTATTTGCCTGACATTGTGAGAAATTCCATGGCGGAGGTTTGTGCTTGTGGAGCATTTCTAGTATTTGTCATATTTTACTAATCATAACAGACCAGATGTTTTCAATTGGTGTCAAAACACTACAGGCAGCGTAATCCTTTTTGAAACCAAAAAAATCCATTTTAAAATCCTGTTTGTTGCTCTCTGTGCCAACACATGTACACAGATACCTCATAATATATCACCAGTGAGCCGAGTCACAGCAGCGTCATGTTCCTCTCCCTCTCCAATGATGCTGCATCCATATTGCTGTTGTCAAAACACAGCTTAAACTTTAGCCTGTGGCTGTGAGTGTGTGTGGTTTGTGACTCTCTAACCTCCACTGTGGTCAACATAACCCAAGGTCAAGTTTTCCTTCCTATCAGCGCTGAATTATCTCCTCTACACCCAAACCACTCGCCCATCTAACGGACGTCTAGCAGGGAGAGAGGGGCACCGCGGTCGAGGTCGGCGAGCAGCAGCACATGGACGGCTGCAGAGCGACGCGACAGCATTTTAGCAGACACCCAATGAGTGATTACCTCGCAGCTCTACTCATAATTCAGCGTGACCTCAATCTGCCAGCAACACTGCAGTTTGATGGATCTGCTCACAGTTTGGGTGTCGGGTCCTCGCATGTCAAACACAGGCAGATAATTTCAGGGCTATCTGTTGCTTTAACAAAGTGAGAACATGTGGGATATGGATGTGACACACATGTCAGCCGTGTTGCATCACGCTCTTTCTGTTTAATTTGGCGGGATGTTGAGTGAGGAATCGCTGGCTGCGTAGATGTCAAAGAAGATACCGAAGACAAAACAATGTCACAAATGGTTAACCTCCGTCATCCTGAAGCCTGTCGTCTGTCGCTCCATTCATCATTGCTGTGCCTTATCAATCACAGTCAGCACAAAACAACGTGCACGCTCACACACACATGCACCCCTCCCATTGTGGATAATTAGTGGATTCCCTCAGTGGGCGATCAAGTCCTCCTCTCTCTTTGACCTTCCCCTGCGAGATCCCTTCCTCAGTGGGGCTCATCACACGCAGCTCTAATACATATTTATTGCTCAGGTGACAGCTCATTCGCACTGGATTTATATTTTTCTCGACAAATAATAGTACAACCCCAGCCACTCTTCCTCTCTGTCATCAACCAAAGCAGGAAATAAATCTCAGAGTGTCACCCTGGCACCTCAGCAGCAGGGCCATCTGTGAGTTTTGGGTGCAGATAGAGAGGCCGCCTGAGCCGTGTCACATTCAAGCCACTCTGCTCAATTACAGCAATTGGATTTGATATACGTATGTCTGTCAAACGGGTGCTGGCAATCAGAGGAAGCTGCTCTGCTGGCAGACTTTTTTTTTTTTTTTTTTTGCACTGGCAAACTTGTGATCAAAGACATTTAGAAAGTGGCAGTGGCATGGCCAGCGGCATTGGGATTCAGGACAGACTCCCTGCACCATGACTTGCTCTGTTTGCACAGCGCAATCTGAGTCGAGATGTGAAGAGAGGCAGTGCTGCTAAAGAGTGAGGAGGGGGAGGTTGGGGAGGTGGGATTGAGGGAGGGATGGCAGGATTAAGCCTCAGCTCCCCCCTCCTCCGCCTCCTCCTCTTCCTCCTCCTCGCCGCCTCTGAGCAGCCATCTTTCATCTTGTGGCTGCCCCCTCTAATGCTTTCAAGTGGGTGAAACCCTCGACATCTGCTTCCGCTCAGTGGGACGCGGCACGGGCCACCATCCTGCAGAGATGGGCGGCTACGGGACAGATCCAAGGGCAGCATCAGGGCAAGGCCAGGGAAAGTTGATAAACGCCTCCAAGTTAATTAAGATACATGTTGTGACAAAAAGTCATTGCTGAAAGGAAATCTGCCAGAACTCTTACTGCATAGACTACTTATGACTTAGAATTATTAAAGTTATCACAATAAAGTAGTACCACCTTTTTTTTTTTCAGGTCAAAGTAGAGGGTATATCTGTTGACGTCACTGTGTGCCAGACTGGCAGTTCCATCCACGAAGTGGTAGAGAGCAACATCTTGTAACTGATATTGGTGGTAAGAGAGAGGAAAATGCTTTAATTTACCTGAGAAGTGCCCTGTTTTAAGTAGTTTTCAGAGGGTCTAATTATTTTTAAGGATCATTACTGAAAATGTAGACTCCTATCTGTTTTATGTTTAAAAAGAACTTGATAAACTTTTGGATAAATTTACATGTATAATTCAGCATTAATTTTCCTATACCATAGGATGAAGCCTGCAGTGACTATAACTCTCATTGCCTCCAGTTTATTATAATGTGACACCTGAACTGGTCAGAAACCAAAAGTTTGCAAAAATAACATCAACAACTGGCCAAATGGAAATCATATTAGGTTAATTATTTCATCAATCTGTGGTAAAATCTATAAACTTAATTATTTTTTAAATCGTTTATTGTGAGACCTGTTTTTTAAGTGATCACTTTAAGTTGATCACTTAAAAAGTGATCAACAGATTTGGATAACATTTTCAGGGAGATAGGGCAGTTTTCCAGAATTTCACTAACACTCAATAAGTTCTCAACTAGGGATGTAACTGTTACTCGTAAAATGATAAACTGCGGTAAAATTTCCAACGGTTAGTTTTACTGTTTCCTGTTTTAATTACCAGTAAACCGTGTTTGATTACCACGCTGTGCCAATAACTCACAGTGCTGCTCGTTGCCTGGAAAAGCCAGAACTATGTGTCTGCTCCTCAGTAAAGCAGCCACAGTCCCTCAGACGGAGGCGCGCATGTGCAGTTTGCAATATTTGGCCTCTGAAAGTGAAAGTATGGTAGCTGGTGCCCGCACAGACACTATACCGGAGATTTTTTCCCCCCTTGAAATGGACAAAATCTGAAGTCTGGTTGAATTTTGGATTTTACAAGGATGCCGAGGGGAAACTGATTGAAGACGGTCACCCTGTCTAGAACACAAAGCTGTTGCCGGCGAAAGAAAAAGACGTGCGTGATTAAAACTACTGTGACTCCTCGAGTAAGTGAACTGACTGAGCCGGAGAGAGTGAGAGTGAGAAGGTTCAGAGAGCCATACCTGAGTGAGTTATAGGCAGTTTATCAGCATTGTCTGTGTAAATAATGTATAAATGTTGTAAATAATAGCATTAGTGTCATTCTGGAGAGTGTTCTTGCCATTCTTTTGTCGGTTATTGGCCGTGTTTTGCCGTATTTCATAATTGATCGTCTTTTTCCATCATAGTTCATGTTTTATGGATTTCATCAATCGTAATTTGGAAATACTGGAGGAGGAAATGTCGAGTAGATCTGCCAGAGAGAGGAGAGACCAGAGGAGGGTCATGGAAGGGGGCTAACTGGACAGGAATTGCTCAGAGACTGTTGTCAGTAAAAAAAAAACGCATGGACATGGTCTAATATAACAGGCTGTAACATGGACACTAATGCTGTCGGCAAACAAAAATGTTTAAGTGTATGTAAAATAAGTTACGTTTATTTTTGGTCATGTCAAAACTTTGAACATGTTCATTTACAGTGTTTATGTAGAGAATCCTGTTTAAAGTTCAAATCCATTTTTTTCTTTTCTTGTAATTTCACACTGTTTTAAGCATTCATAACATAATAATGACAAATACTTGCCAGAACTGTTTACTTTTATTTCTCATGAAAAAAAGGGTAAAAAAATTACTCAAAGGACATTTCCTGACACATCTATTGACAAAAAAAGACAAAAAGACCAGGCAGCCTGTTATAATTATAATATTAAACAGGTTAGATGATTTCAAGTGTGTAAAAGTACTTTTTGAACATTTTGAGCACACTGCGACAATACCGCGATAATAATGGTAACTGTGATCATTTTGGTCACAATAACCGTGATATGAAATTTTCATGCCGTTACACCCCTATTCTCAACTCATTTTTAGGACATTTTCAAGGAATGTTGGTCATGGCACAAGTAAGATGTGAGAAGATTTTGGTGGTGATCCAAATCTGGAAATGCAACAAAATACAGTATAAACCTCAGAAAGCCATCAGAAGCCTGTAGTTACCGAACTGCCCAATTAGAATTCCAAGGGGGCCCATGCCCTGATTTGACCATGCTCATGCCGGGGGGTGGTTGCACCCCACTGTTTGAGAAACAATGGCGTAGAGGTACATTTTCACAAGAAAGAGACAAGTAAAACATGCTAAAGGCGATATAAAACTCAAAAGCATGATGCTGTCTCTTTAAATCATTCAGTGGAATGCAAAGAGAAATGCACAAGCAACTAAAAGCTATGAAGCTCTGAGGATTAGAAAAATGCTGAATTTATGGGAACAGATCATGTCTCTGTGTTAAACAATCTTACTAAGTTGTCAAATACATTAATTAAAGGTGACACGGTGGGGTTTTGAATGTGCATAATACAAAAAAACCTTAATTAACAAAGTAATTATTCTGAAATGAGAGTGTGTTTTTATGGAAACATCTTTGGTTTTCTTCTACAGGACTTAAATAGTAGCAATTATTACATTTAGAGGGTTACTGAAAGACCCTGACATGTGTGTGTTGTGACAGCCTTGCACACAAACGAGGTTTGTATCACTTTGCTCATATTTTTTTCTGAGTGGACTTTTCTGGTAATAAAAATTTGCAAGGACATTTCGATCTTTGTGTCACTGACAAAACATGATCATTGTTGAACCTATTCTAGCAATGAGGTCAACTGAGAAAAAAGTGCTGGCTGTAGATTTAATGTTATGCTACAACTTTCACATAAATTCATGAGGCTGTAATATCTGTGTTATTTCATGCTACAATACAGCCTGGATTTGGGCAACATAGCATGTTCCCCCACATACACAAAGGCAGAAACACTTACTCACTGCACTCCTCCCTCTCACTGAGTCAGTGTGCCTCACTCTCTCCAATATTACCCCTCTGATACTCTGAATAAGTAAACCATTATTCCCCTATTACTTCTCTGTTACATTCACAGTGGAGACATAGCATCACAGTGCATAATTATTACTTGAAGTGGCAGCATGAATGGGGCTAGTCTTTGCACCTTGGGTCAAGTTTTAGGATGCCTAAAATGCAGTCATTTTGTTCTTGACCACCACTCATTTTCAGCCAGACACTCCCCTGGGTTATAGCATGTTTATTTGCTACTCAAAAAACCTGACTATGAGGCATGAAAATGGAAAAGAAAGACATCTGTGCTACATGCCAAAAGACCAAGAGGTACAGTAGAGGAGGGCCTATGATGTTCTGCTATGTGCATCAAAGTGTAATTGCAGTTTTTGACATAAAGGGACAACGAAAGTCTCCAAAGTTGCTCATGCTTTTGTCTTTATTGTTGTAAATCCTTAATCTCATACTCTCAGGAAAAACTGATGATTTACTCAAGTCATTATTTTATTGTAACATTTGCCCACACAGTTGAGACTGTGAGTAAACATTTAATTTCATGCAAGATAAATTGTGGCACCAACTCTTATTTAATTGACTCAGAGAAAAGTGTTTTTCTTTCTCAAAACATGATCTTGTAATTCAGAAAAACTACAAGTGCTCTGAGAGGACAAACCTCGGCCAAGGCTTTTCCAACATTGTCAGGCGAGTATGTCAAAAATTCTAAAACTGCTCTTAAGATGTAATCACTTCTTCCATGCTCTTAAGATGTGGTAAAATCTATAAACTTAATTATTTTTTAAATCGTTTATTGTGAGACCTGTTTTTTAAGTGATCACTTTAAGTTGATCACTTAAAAAGTGATCAATAGATTTGGATAACATTTTCAGGGAGATAGGGCAGTTTTCCAGAATTTCACTAACACTCAATAAGTTCTCAACTAGGGATGTAACTGTTACTCGTAAAATGATAAACTGCGGTAAAATTTCCAACGGTTAGTTTTATTGTTTCCTGTTTTAATTACCAGTAAACCGTGTTTGATTACCACGCTGTGCCAATAACTCACAGTGCTGCTCGTTGCCTGGAAAAGCCAGAACTATGTGTCTGCTCCTCAGTAAAGCAGCCACAGTCCCTCAGACGGAGGCGCGCATGTGCAGTTTGCAATATTTGGCCTCTGAAAGTGAAAGTATGGTAGCTGGTGCCCGCACAGACACTATACCGGAGATTTTTTCCCCCCTTGAAATGGACAAAGTCTGAAGTCTGGTTGAATTTTGGATTTTACAAGGATGCCGAGGGGAAACTGATTGAAGACGGTCACCCTGTCTAGAACACAAAGCTGTTGCCGGCGAAAGAAAAAGACGTGCGTGATTAAAACTACTGTGACTCCTCGAGTAAGTGAACTGACTGAGCCGGAGAGAGTGAGAGTGAGAAGGTTCAGAGAGCCATACCTGAGTGAGTTATAGGCGGTTTATCAGCATTGTCTGTGTAAATAATGTATAAATGTTGTAAATAATAGCATTAGTGTCATTCTGGAGAGTGTTCTTGCCATTCTTTTGTCGGTTATTGGCCGTGTTTTGCCGTATTTCATAATTGATCGTCTTTTTCCATCATAGTTCATGTTTTATGGATTTCATCAATCGTAATTTGGAAATACTGGAGGAGGAAATGTCGAGTAGATCTGCCAGAGAGAGGAGAGACCAGAGGAGGGTCATGGAAGGGGGCTAACTGGACAGGAATTGCCTCAGAGACTGTTGTCAGTAAAAAAAAAACGCATGGACATGGTCTAATATAACAGGCTGTAACATGGACACTAATGCTGTCGGCAAACAAAAATGTTTAAGTGTATGTAAAATAAGTTACGTTTATTTTTGGTCATGTCAAAACTTTGAACATGTTCATTTACAGTGTTTATGTAGAGAATCCTGTTTAAAGTTCAAATCCATTTTTTTCTTTTCTTGTAATTTCACACTGTTTTAAGCATTCATAACATAATAATGACAAATACTTGCCAGAACTGTTTACTTTAATTTCCCATGAAAAAAAGGGTAAAAAAAATTACTCAAAGGACATTTCCTGACACATCTATTGACAAAAAAAGACAAAAAGACCAGGCAGCCTGTTATAATTATAATATTAAACAGGTTAGATGATTTCAAGTGTGTAAAAGTACTTTTTGAACATTTTGAGCACACTGCGACAATACCGCGATAATAATGGTAACTGTGATCATTTTGGTCACAATAACCGTGATACGAAATTTTCATGCCGTTACACCCCTATTCTCAACTCATTTTTAGGACATTTTCAAGGAATGTTGGTCATGGCACAAGTAAGATGTGAGAAGATTTTGGTGGTGATCCAAATCTGGAAATGCAACAAAATACAGTATAAACCTCAGAAAGCCATCAGAAGCCTGTAGTTACCTAACTGCCCAATTAGAATTCCAAGGGGGCCCATGCCCTGATTTGACCATGCTCATGCCGGGGGGTGGTTGCACCCCACTGTTTGAGAAACAATGGCGTAGAGGTACATTTTCACAAGAAAGAGACAAGTAAAACATGCTAAAGGCGATATAAAACTCAAAAGCATGATGCTGTCTCTTTAAATCATTCAGTGGAATGCAAAGAGAAATGCACAAGCAACTAAAAGCTATGAAGCTCTGAGGATTAGAAAAATGCTGAATTTATGGGAACAGATCATGTCTCTGTGTTAAACAATCTTACTAAGTTGTCAAATACATTAATTAAAGGTGACACGGTGGGGTTTTGAATGTGCATAATAAAAAAAAACCTTAATTAACAAAGTAATTATTCTGAAATGAGAGTGTGTTTTTATGGAAACATCTTTGGTTTTCTTCTACAGGACTTAAATAGTAGCAATTATTACATTTAGAGGGTTACTGAAAGACCCTGACATGTGTGTGTTGTGACAGCCTTGCACACAAACGAGGTTTGTATCACTTTGCTCATATTTTTTTCTGAGTGGACTTTTCTGGTAATAAAAATTTGCAAGGACATTTCAATCTTTGTGTCACTGACAAAACATGATCATTGTTGAACCTATTCTAGCAATGAGGTCAACTGAGAAAAAAGTGCTGGCTGTAGATTTAATGTTATGCTACAACTTTCACATAAATTCATGAGGCTGTAATATCTGTGTTATTTCATGCTACAATACAGCCTGGATTTGGGCAACATAGCATGTTCCCCCACATACACAAAGGCAGAAACACTTACTCACTGCACTCCTCCCTCTCACTGAGTCAGTGTGCCTCACTCTCTCCAATATTACCCCTCTGATACTCTGAATAAGTAAACCATTATTCCCCTATTACTTCTCTGTTACATTCACAGTGGAGACATAGCATCACGGTGCATAATTATTACTTGAAGTGGCAGCATGAATGGGGCTAGTCTTTGCACCTTGGGTCAAGTTTTAGGATGCCTAAAATGCAGTCATTTTGTTCTTGACCACCCCTCATTTTCAGCCAGACACTCCCCTGGGTTATAGCATGTTTATTTGCTACTCAAAAAACCTGACTATGAGGCATGAAAATGGAAAAGAAAGACATCTGTGCTACATGCCAAAAGACCAAGAGGTACAGTAGAGGAGGGCCTATGATGTTCTGCTATGTGCATCAAAGTGTAATTGCAGTTTTTGACATAAAAGGACAACGAAAGTCTCCAAAGTTGCTCATGCTTTTGTCTTTATTGTTGTAAATCCTTAATCTCATACTCTCAGGAAAAACTGATGATTTACTCAAGTCATTATTTTATTGTAACATTTGCCCACACAGTTGAGACTGTGAGTAAACATTTAATTTCATGCAAGATAAATTGTGGCACCAACTCTTATTTAATTGACTCAGAGAAAAGTGTTTTTTCTTTTCTCAAAACATGATCTTGTAATTCAGAAAAACTACAAGTGCTCTGAGAGGACAAACCTCGGCCAAGGCTTTTCCAACATTGTCAGGCGAGTATGTCAAAAATTCTAAAACTGCTCTTAAGATGTAATCACTTCTTCCATGTGATGTGACCAACAATAGCTGAAGATATCATCCAAATCTGTTTAAAACTTATTGAGGTATTAGGAAAAATTGTGAAAATTTCCTTATCTTGATCACCACCAATATCTTACCACTCCCTTTTTTTCTTTTTGTAGTACATTTTTGTGCATTTTTAGCCTTTATTTGACAGTGTAGAGAGACATTTGATAGGCTTGTGAAAGAGAGTGATAGAGGGCAGGGGAAGACACTTGTCAAATTACTTCAGGCAGAAATCTCTCAGAAGCATATATACCTGGTTGCTCACTATTCTGCCAAACTTGCACCCCATCTTATAACTTCTCTCTTGGGCCATGGCCAACATTCTCTGAAAATGTCATCAAAGTTCATTGACAAATTATTGAGTTATTGGTGAAAATGTGGAAAAACTGCCCTATCTTGCAATGTTAACAAATCCTTGAAAAAATGCTGGATCTGCATCCAAATTAAAGTCATCACCGGAATGTAATCTTTCTTGCACAACGTTCACTGAAAATGTAATTAAAATCTTTTAATAACTTCTTGAGTCATCCTGTTCACAAACTAACAAACACCAGCAAAAACATAACCTCTTTGTCAGGATAATATCTGATTTTGTTTTTAATGTGATCGCAAAAGGCATCTGTACAAGGAAGGGAGTGCTAAAAAATGTTGGACTCATCCTCAGTTTGTAAGGAGTGTTTGCGTGTGCATGTTGTCAACTTGAATTTAAAAAAAGTGGCCATACATATTAATAGAAAGATCCCTGGTGTTTGCACATGACAGCTGTAACAGCAGCATTGGAGAAAAGCTCCACTACACATGAACTGACACTCAAGTTACAGAAACAGGAAAATATATGTATTCCTTGGGCTCTTGTTAAATCGTAAACTTACAACCGGCAAATCAATGTTCAGATGCACAAATAGTGGTTCATACTAGTAAACACTCTCGCCACAGACACATTTCACAGTTCACTTGCCCAGACACATTAATTCTACTTACTACTTGCGAACGAATAAATATAAATAGCTCTGTAAATAAACACTTCATCTTTGCCAAGAAGGAATAAGCCCCCCGCCGCCCCTGATTAAGACTACCAAAGTGATATATCTGGCACTTAAGTCTGCTGTTTACCTCATAAACACAAAGACTTCAACACAGCCACCCACACTGTCGCTGAAATACCACAAACAGAGTCTGTTTGCGTGCACGTTTCACCGCAATACTTTTAAATGGGGGAACATTTAATGACTATTTCTTCTTTTAAACGGGAGCCATTTTGGGAGTGTTTTATCCACTGTAGCTTCGGTGGTTTTCCTCAACTTTTGCATGAAAACTGCCATGGGAAATAAAATCTAGTGTTCAAGTACGGGGAGTTCTGTCTGATTTTCTTTTTTTAAACATTTGTAAAACAGCACTTGTGATTGTGGGGGAAAAAAAAGGCATATCAGGATGAGATGAGCGGCGCTGTCAAGATGCAGACTTTGCAGCGTTGGATGCTGATGTGAGGGTGTACCCAAGACAGAGGGGATGTCATGTCACCTTCATTCTGCTGTCTGCGAGGAGAAACCGCTCAAAGAGGAAGCAATTTAATTATCTCTGAGGAAATGATGTTTGTTATTTGGGATCTGTTCCTCGTGCTGAAAAGTCATTTTAGATTTCCTTCATACATTTCTGCAACTAAAATGTAATTTGATTTGTGAGGGAGAGCACCCTGGAAGACTGCAGAGTCGTTCACTGGGTCTCTGACCTCCCCTTTTGCCCCTTTTAAAGTCCTCCAACACACACAAAGATGACAAACTAAGGCAGCACGGTATAACAGCTACATGCTATAAAGCAGTAGAAAAGCATCAGTTGTGTCCTTCAATCAGTAGCTAGCAGTGAACAAAGTCTTGAAAACTTACAGCAGTTGTGCTTGAATACCCTACCTTTTATATATAACACTAAGTGTGACTGTGAACCATGTAGTTTTATCCTCAATAAGGGTCTCATTATTTGATATCCATACCTTTTATGCAACAAGTTATACGATTTGTCCTGTTAGCGGTGACAATAAAATTAATATGGCCCATTCAATGACCAGATTTGCCCATTCCCTCTTCCTCTGTTATGCTTTATAGATGATCAGCTAAGCTTGAATTATGCTTTACTAATTCCTCATAGTGCATTTTTCTTAAACTGCTACTACATCCTCCTTTGTAGATCCCTATAATGGATGGTCTGTTGACTCTTACCCTGCATCTTTGTGTATAACAAGCAGTAGGGTATGTTTGTGTTTCTCTTCTTTCTGTCCTCCTTTCATTGTGTGCCACTGTGTGGAATTGTGTCTCCAGGTGATAATGTTCAACTCTGTTCATTCTGCAAATGTAGGGAGTAGGAGTCAAGTTTTATTTATAGCAATCCACCCACAAACTCCTGTTAAATTTAGTGATCTTTCAGGTACCAAAAATCAGCCAGGCAAGGTGTAACTGATGCAGATGTACTGTGTGTGTGTTTGTGTAATGAGTGCAAAAAGGAGCATCTGTGTCTGTAATTGCCGTCTTTGAGGTTCATCTAATTTAAGCTACCTTGAAAACTGCATTAGCAGGTGGAGGGCATATGCGTAGGGTTCATTTTCAAAAACTCTTTTGCATTTTGATGGTGGAAATTGTAATTTTTGGGGTGGGGGTGTGGAAGGTTTCTCTCATGTTTGCAAGTTTTGATGTGTTTTGAAGAAGCCTATAGAGCCATACTGGCAGCATCTGCCCCTGACAAATATAGAGAGATTATTATAGAGAGAGAGAGAGCACATAGAGATGGATGAAGGACGACAAGCCGACAGACAGAGTGCTGATTCCCTCCTCTGTCTGCGAGCTGTCTGTGAGACCGGGCCATCTGCACATTCATTATCACAGCCATGATTCCATTATTGTCTCGTGTGGCAACAAGGACTTGTTCTGTCTGGCCTTTGTTATTCTTATCGCCTGTGTGTCTGACAGCCCCTTTTGATCGTGGCAGCAACAAAATTAAAAACTATCATGTAGTATAGCACATAACTGAATTACCCTCTGTTGTGGTGACACATTAACATCTTCCTGTCTGCCTTTTTTTCTGTTTTCCTGCGCAGGTCTCTTCCACCGAGCCATCATTCAGAGTGGATCAGCCCTCTCCAGCTGGGCAGTGAACTACCAGCCAGTTAAATACACACGTCTTCTGGCAGAGAAGGTGGGCTGTAACGTCCTGGACACCTTGGACATGGTGGACTGTCTGAGGAAGAAGAGCTCCAGAGAGTTGGTAGAGCAGGATATACAACCAGCGAGGTACCACGTGGCCTTTGGACCTGTCATTGATGGAGATGTCATACCAGACGATCCAGAGATTTTGATGGAGCAGGGCGAGTTCCTCAACTATGACATCATGCTGGGGGTGAACCAGGGTGAGGGGTTACGCTTTGTGGAGAATGTGGTGGACTCAGAGGACGGCGTATCTGGCAACGACTTTGACTTCTCCGTGTCAGATTTTGTGGACAGTCTGTATGGGTACCCGGAGGGGAAGGACACTCTAAGGGAGACCATCAAGTTTATGTACACAGACTGGGCCGACAGAGACAATCCAGAGACCAGGAGGAAGACGCTGGTCGCTCTGTTTACAGACCACCAGTGGGTGGAGCCATCGGTGGTGACAGCTGATCTCCACGCTCGCTACGGATCTCCCACCTACTTCTACGCCTTCTACCATCACTGCCAGAGCCTGATGAAGCCAGCCTGGTCGGACGCCGCCCATGGGGACGAGGTGCCGTATGTTTTTGGGATTCCTATGATCGGACCCACTGACCTTTTCCCCTGTAACTTCTCCAAGAACGACGTCATGCTCAGCGCCGTGGTCATGACTTATTGGACCAACTTTGCTAAAACTGGGTGAGTAGAACTAATAAGGTCTGTTATTTCTCTGTAATCACAGGTGGAGCTGTTTTGTTTGTTTTTGGTTGTTTTTTTCTTAACAGGTGCTAAATTGCTACATTCTCAAGGGCTTCAGTGATCTTCACCCTTGTCACAGACTTTGTGATAATGCCTCTGTTAACTTTAATCTCCATTTCTTTAGCTGGTGCAAAATTGTGGACACTGAGCAGAGAAAGCAAAAAAAGGTTCAGCATCTTTGCCTGTGACATTTAACCCTATAGCAGTCTGCTTCAGTAGGGTATGAAATTAAGGGTGTTTCCACTGTCAAATATCATGAAAGGTACCCAAATAATTGATCCATGCTGTCCCACTTGTTTGGCACCCGTCTGTTGGGTGCTGAGTGTAGCAGCCAAACAAAAAGGACATACTGCGCCATGTTTAAATCACTTGTGGATCCAACAATGTCCACACAAAACAATTACTCGATAGGCCACATGCAACGTCAACAGGCAGACAACCAATTTATATCCTAACTTGAGTGTTACATGTTTAAAAGTCTATCAACAGCATCGATTAAAGAGTGGAGAGGAACACAGAGGTGGAATATGAAGCGTCACTACGTGCATGATGAGTACACCGGACTGATGTCATCAGTCCTCCTCACTCACCTCAGTGAAGCTCCCTGATAATTCACTACAGTGTTCAGACATGAGCCTACACAGACTTCACGCAGATAAAATACTAGACAGTGTTAATTTTGTTGACTAATTATTTTCTTCATAGTTTTCGTCAACAACCTTTTTTCCCTTGACAAAAATGAGACAGTAACTAATAAAAACAAGTGCACATGGACAAAAACCAAAACTAAATTAACTGACATTTTCATCAACAAATAAAAGCTAGACAAAAATGTTTGACAGAGACTTAATCCAATCAGACCTAATTTTGTCATGCAGAGAGTAGGGACAAGTTAGGAATATATCCAATCACAGCTGTTTTTGTTGTGTGGAAAGGTTGGACAAGTTAAGAGGGACATCCAACTACAACTGCTTTACCTGTGTGGTGGTGGGATACGTTGGGGAGCGATCCAATCAGAGCTGTTCTCTTTACGTATTGATATATTCATGTAGAGCAGGTTTAGTGTTTGTTGTCAATTCTGGTATTGTAACTGAGAAGCTCTGCCAGGTAGCCTAAATAAAGGTGATTACATTTCACACAAAAGTTAAATTTGTTTCTGTTAATTTATACATTCAACATTTACTAGCATTCAATAAAGGGTTATTAGATGTTTATTTTATCAAAGTGTAAAACATGACTTCAGAAATTCAAGGAAACATAAAAAATGCCTTACACTTTATACTTCATATTTTAGTCGACTAAATCTACAGTAGATTTCGTCGACTAAAATGTTGTGAAATTTCATCAACTGAAACTAGACTAAAACTAAAACAATTTAGATGACTAAATTATGACTAAAACTAAAGGATATTTTAGGCAAAAGACTAAAACTAAACCAAAAAGTGCTGTCAAAATTAACACTGATACTAGGGGGGCTCAAGGAAATTATCCGGTAAAGTGAAAAACTGGACTGTTTGCGTTCACATATACGGTTCACCTGAGAAAGGTCTGCATAAATTAGGGTTTTTTTGGAAAGGAGTATTGAGTTTCTGATCATTCAGAGGTCAGCAGTGTCTCCACATCACATAGCTTGCTTAATCCCGCTGGAGATAATATGAACTACTGTGCCACATACTAGGCACAGTCCCTAATGGAAAACCAAATCCCAGTTCGTCAGCCCATTTTTACCCTAATACAACATTAATGAATTTGTGTGAGGAACAAGAATATAACGTGTGGGGAGAACTGAGAAAGTGAGAAACTGTGGAGTCAAGAACTTCTGAAAAAACAAACATTCAATCATAATTTAACACAGATTAAAGGAAAATGATTGCCAAAATTAAAAATCCTACAAACAGCTGAATTGCCTCTTTCTGCTCTGTGGGTTTTATTTTCATGTTTACCTCAAGCCACACTCAATCTAAATCTGCTTGCGGACCATTCCGGCTCTGGCGTAGAGGGGTAGACTTCCTCACTGATCAGGCTGTGCTCTTTTACCCTTCATGTGGTCTCATGCTGGCGCAGAGGGCTGAGTGATGCGTGGCTCATATCTAATGGCAGCCTTCGGTTCAGCGGGCTAAGTGATGCAGGGTGAGGCGCTGTGACTTTGGGGCGTGCAGAGGTGTTGGAGGACACAGCTCTCGGACCACTCCTTATTATAGACGCTATTGATTTGTTTGATTAGATGAGTGACAGCCAACACAACACCTTCTCCTCCACCTTGCTCTATCAATTCATTACTTTTCTCCCTTTGTAGATGATGCTATTTCTAGCATTCAACATGACGACTTCTTGTGTTTTTCCACGTTTTAATCCAACAATCACTTACTCATGGATGCACACATCTAGATCTACTTCCTCCCTCCTCCTCCTCCCCCCCTGCTGTCCTCCCCTCATTACATTCAGCACACAGCATGGACACCGATCAATTGCATCCAGGCCCCTTAACAAGCCACACCACTTCCTTACCTTCTTTAATGCAAATCAGGATATTGGCTACAAATCTCCCATCAAGTGAGTGCCTATTTAATGGAGTAGGTTGGTGGCTGTGCCGATGCACAATGCCCATCTTTCACACACACTCCTCCTGGTGCAGGTCAAGTCTGCGCTAACGAAGGAGGCTGGGGAATAATCCAGAGAGAGGACAAGGAAGAGGAGGGATGAGTGATGTAACTCCTAGACAGCTGCGTTAAAAAAAAAGAAGAAAAACAGGTTGAATCAGTGCGTGAATGAGGTCAGACAGGAGAAACTGTGGATGTATATGTGCAGGTAAGCCTACAGAAGAGAGAGGAGCTCGATTGACATGTGGGAGGGTGAGAGAGGAAAAAAAACAACGAGCAGGGCTGTAAATCAAAGTGTGGGTTGTTAAACTGCACTATAGACACACTGTAGTTACTCCCATCTGCATTTGTTTGGTCTGCAGCCATTGTCACAAAAGACAAAGCAATCAATACTGCATATTTTAGCCCATGTTGTGAATGTAAAACATGAACAGACTTTTTTTTTTTGGTTTAGAGTAATGAGAGAAGGAGGAAGGGAAGGATGGTGGGGAATGCAGAGAGAAATCCAGCACGTGATAGAGCTCGGCTCCACTCTCTAGCATGGCCCTGCACAGCATGTGGCACAGTTAACTCGCCAAACAGGGGGAAATAAGCAGCCAGCAAAGAAAAACACAGGACGCAGGAAGATGGACCGACATATTTATAGCACTAATGATATAGAATGATTGATCCTTTCTGGGCGTTTCATCATCAGCCTTTTCTGAAGCATTCTGCCATGTTGTTTATGTGCACAGTCCTGTTGCTGTGCTATTGGTTTGACTTTGAGAATATGTCGAGGACCGGGGGTGGAGAGGAACAATTACAATAGCAAAAGATTTAAGTACTGAAAAATGAAAAGCTAAATCAACTAAAGCGTTCCACAACCTATCATGTAAACCTTATTTATATGGCACATTTCATACGGTTGCAGTTCAAAGTGCTTTACGGGGAGGCAAAAAAAGTAATTGACAAAAAGATTAAAAAGTAGTGATAATAATAATAACAACAATGATGATAATACTGGGCAGTTATCAATGGATGTCACGGGTCTCAACACATGCTTGATGCAGCATAGAGGGGAGAGAATATCTCCACCCACTCATAAACTTTGCGGTGTTGTTGGTTCATGAAGACAATAGGCACTATATTCATTAGCCATTTTCAAAACTGCTTACTATTTAAGCAGTAGGCGCTGAAGGCACTGAAATGTAGTATGTAGTATGCAGTTTCAATCAATCATTCAATCAATCAATCTTTATTGGTATAGCGCCAATTGATAATAAATGTTATCTCAAGACCCTTTATAATGGAGCAGGCCAAAGCCATACTCTTCATTTTATAGATACAAATATATGCATAAATACACATAAACATAGGCTATAGAAAAAACACATATACACATATATATACACATACACGTCAAAATACCCAGATGTCACACTACCTTGAGAATAAATTAGCAGTATGCATTGGACCACTGTACCTTACATACTGTTACCCACAATGCAAAGCGCCACCAGGTCAGAGATGAAAATGGTGGACAGCCAGCTTTAGCAATATTACAAATTTTATATACACATCTCACATGTTTAAGTACAGTAGTGAAAGTTAGGGATGGGAATTGATAAGATTTTATCTATACCAATGCTATTAACGATCCTGCTAATCGATCCAATATTTTAACAATTCCCTAATTGATTCCTGCAGATTTTCCGTGTGGGCAAATGTTGGCCTGTAGATTTTTAGTGGCAACAATGTCAAACACACATCACAGCATAGATAACTGCTTCTGCAAGGTGCTGGTGTTTCCACTCACGTAAGGTTGTGCAGTAGGCAACTTTTGTAAAAAAATTAAGCCGAAATTCTGACCGCTTCTTAACCCTGTCAGTGGAAGGAATTGATAAGGGGATTGATTAGCAAAAAGACTCAAGATATCGATACTTTGATGGAGCTGTTAACGATTCTCAACTGGAATTGGTTTTAGATTCCCATCCCTAGTAAAAGTCATGAGAACTAAATCATTTACTTGTTAAACTTCTTTTGCACAATTACAGATGTTTATTTAGAGGCACTACTTGTTAACTGAGCTACCATTTTCTTTTGTTTTCATGACCAAAAATAGAGATAAGCTAAAATGTTGGATTAGTGAGGAAAAGCTCATGGCCTAGCCTGCGTGATTAAAAAAAACTCGATTACTTATACTGTATGTGTTTAAAGTATTTTTTTGTATTGTATAAATAGTTGAATTGATCCAATCTTTAGCTTAGTAGGTGGCAGAAATGAGCCTTTTACAATAGTTAGCATTCGCTAGAAAGCAAAAAGATGTATAACAGAAGAATCAGGTTGGCTGGGTGAAGCATTCTACAAAATAACAGCCATTTGGAAGTCATACTACATATTACTGGCAAATACGATCAATGAATTCATTAGTAGTATTTAGTAGGTGGTTTCTGTCTGTCTGTCATAATAGCACAAGCTTCCTGTTCTCAAATAGACTTGGACTTGAGTTTATGTAGCACTTCTCCAGTCTCTTTATACTCAAAGTAGCTTCACACCGCAGGTTACATCTACCCATTCACTCTCATATACAGTCACTGGTGGTTGTAGTATCTATGCCAGTCATCCATCAGTATTAACTAACACATATACACTCTTTGATACCCATTTACACGCCACTTGGGAGCAACTTGGGGCTAAGTGTCTTGCCCAGGGACACATCATGTGACAGCCAGAGCTGGGCTTGAATCTGCAAGCTTCCGATTACCAACCATCGGGTCAGGCTGCACCACTGATGCAATGTGGGACAAATGTATTTATATTTTTAGATTTTGCTGCGAGCTGACCATAAGCTGCCTGTGGGATGTAACTGGTCCTCTGGCCAAAGTTTAGACACCCCCGTTCTATGGTTAAAGTCCTACAGTATACTGTGGTTACATATTTAACCCCGTCAAGGAGGTTATGTTTGTGCCGGCGTATGTTTGTTTGTTTATTTGTTTGTTAGCAAGATTACGCAAAAACTACTGGACAGATTTTGCTGAAATTTTCAGGAAATGTTGGTAATTTTCCTACTTAAAAATTATTAGATTTTGGTGGTGATCCAGATAACTGCCATTAGCAAATGATCATTATAATTAGGATCATTTGGAATAATATTATGATGGTAACTTTATCATGGAACTCTTGCTTATACAGGCAACAGCAATATGTGAGCTACCTTGCTGGATTTTTGCGCTCTCTGAGTGCTTTCTAGTTTATTATTTGGCTCAACTGTTAAAACGAGTTCATCTCAAAGTGTGGGCTGCAGCCCCCTGGTTAGCCCTGTTTTTACCATCAATGGGCTGAAGGAGGCCATAGGGTGGTGCAGGGATGATGTTTTTATTTGGCCAACCTAGAAGTTTGCATATGATTAAAATTAGTGTGATAGGCTCATGATTTTGAGTCTCATGTTAGGGCTAAATGACGGTTTTTTTGGGCCCTTAACCATTTTCAGGTTTTGCAAAGAGGCCAGGACACACTCAAATTTGGGAAAAGCTTAAATCCTACACTATTATGTAACTGTTAAAAATCATCCATCATCCTCAGCTGTTGTACTTTTTACATGACACTGAAAAGTCTACTCAGATTACTCAGAACATTTAAGCACTTTCTCTTTTACTTTAGGATATTGAAGAGGCTCATGTTGTGGCAGAAGTTTTTAGGTTTCAGGAGAGGTTATGAAGTGCAGGACAGTTTTGTTTGTCTATAGTAAAACAAATACTGCAGCTAGAAAAATAACTCTGAGCTGAGTAAATCCCCAGCTTCTGAAACATCCCTAACTCTCAGCAAAGCACAGCCTCATGGTGTAAACGCACACTCTCACAATCGCTCTCGCACACATGCGCACATGCACACTAAGAAGATTTGACAGCATGCACTCTCTGTGTGCTTTTATGCTTCACTGACACTGATGGAGGAAGAGAAAAAAAAGGCACATGGGTCAGGATTTTCACCCTGTAAAGATGACACATGAGAGCCAGGGACGGGGAGAGCTCTGGGGGGAACGCGGCTATGATACACACTGTTGACATGCAGCCCGAGTGTCTCAACATTGTGTCACTCATGTTCTTACACCCGGTTTAGAGAGCGGGGCAGGAAGTGCAATCTGGGTCAGCTCATTACGAACATCTGGAAGGGGGATCGGGGGCTACTGCTTTACAGATATGAGGAAAAGACGGCTGCTGGACAGAGCCAAGAAGGCAAAGAGAATCCAACAGCGTCTTAATTAAAAGGGTGTCCTCCAGAGCCAGATTGGGTTGGCTGGTGTCAGAGGAGAGATCTAAATCCCCAACTGGGGGTCTAAATGAGGAGGATGAACTTCAGAATCTATGGGAAATATTTCACATACCCCTCCCTGAGGAGTCAGTGGTAGAGCCTTCTTCTTGCACTGGTGTAAAATTACCCTTTGGAGCGGCACACTGAGTTTTCTATTATCCTGGCATCTAATCCGGGCTTTTTTCCCATCTGAGTGCCTAATTGCAGCCTGCATGTAATCCCCAAATCTGGAGTAACGCCAGAATAAAACACCATAGGGCGGAAACTTCTCATCACATGGCAAGAGCAATCTAGAACCAGTTTACTCACAGCTGCTCCCGGTTACAGTAGGGCCCAGGCAGAGTTTTTTGTGTGCCCGCCCTACCTCTGCGCAAAAGACATAGAAAATGTCAGTGCCCCTCTAAAATCAGTGCACAATAAAATGTAATATTCACTCAAAATGTTTTATTTGCAAAAAATAAGTACACTGCATCCCTAAATATATACAGTAGTGAAAAACAGTTTTCAGACACCCTTAAAATTTTACACAATCTCAAATATTATCATGAAATATTCACAGGAAAATCTTTTTTTGTGTTTCAAAAGCCGTGGCTGCATCAGACAGGCACAAACAAATGCAAATGTTTTTTTTTTGTTGTCTATTGTTAACAAGAAAAAAATAAAAGGAAAATCCTTGATAGCTCAGCATGTCAGTTCTCAACATTATCAGTGTCATAGTCAACAGATAACAGATGATGTGTTCAAAATTGAACAGAAGATAAATAAACCATCACACCATCAAATGAATATTTAGTATTCCTGCCATTAGCAGCAGTGGAGCTCTAATCCTGGCTGATATGTTCTCCACGAGCACTTATACACCCCCGAACCATGATACTGCCTCCGCCATGGTTGACGGTAGCTACTGTACATACTGGCAGTAATGCTTCGCCTGGCCTTCTGCATTCCCCAACATTAGCAGGAGGACGATTACGCTTGAAACTGGCGGTTTTCCCTGCACATGCTGATCAGGATGCAGTCATTTCTTGTTGAAGAAACCCTTGGTCACCCAGCTCTTGGTTTGTCTTTCAAGCTGTTGGTTTGTTTGTGTTTCTGCAGAGTCTCCAACAGCAAAGTGACTGCATCTGCACTTTCAGGCTATCTGGCAGCAGCTGTAGCCTTCCTGGCTGAGAATATATATCTTCAGGCATGTTTCCTGGGTTAGGTTCCTTGTTTCAGCCATTTTTGTCTCTACAGAACTTTAAACATGCTGCTTTGTATAGACACAAAGCATGTCAACCAAAATAGTGTCTTCAGTAACAAAGCTTGACCTTCATCATTAGTTTTCCAGTGGTACCAAAATGATGCAATACTCAAAATTTCTCTTATTTCTATGGAATCAATCAATTTTAAGTTTAATGTCTGTTTATGATTTGTTAAGTGTTTTGGCTGTGACTGTACTAAAAGACATTGCACTTGGAGACTTAAGAGTGATTCTTAATGAAATATTTCAGATGCATGGGGTGTCCAAAAACTTTTTTATACTACTGTTGGCAGAGATGTCTTTATATGTCGGCAATAACCAGCCAGGTGGAGAAAGGGTAGGAAAGAGAGGGGGTTTTCATTCTGGGGTGTTTGTCGGCAGGCCATGGACACATACTTCTGTAAGAATCCTAATAATTTTCATATACCTAATACCTTGTGACTCCAAAGTAGAGTGTATTAAATCCTGGATTATCTTGTAATATTACAAACAGCCAGCCTGGTGAGTGATGAGTTTAAGAGAAAAAGAAAGCCTTGCCCAAACAAGGCCTCCCACAGAGGATGAGGCCCTGTAATCACAGCTCTGCTCTGCTCACAGGGAGGGGCGGGCCTGAGTTTACTCACCCTCTGCTCTGCTCCTTTTCACAATCAATCAGTGATGCGGAAATCTACAAAAGTGACACGGGGTCAGCGGTAAAGTGCAATTTGTTGTTTCAACTTCTGCTGCTTTTACAGGGTGAAGGCCAGGTTAGGCTCACTGCCCGTGGTGCTGCATTAAATCTGTGCCGTTGTAGGTAAGACAAGAAGGCTGTCATCCTCCGTCAGGATTAATTTTACTGACAATGCAAGATCAAAATTTAAAGTGAGTCATTTCTTAAGCAGCAGGCATTACCTTGAGGCCTCAAACTTCTCATTAAAACCAAATAAAGCCTCTTTTCTTACAGCAGCAGATAATACTCTTGAAAGGAAAGTCAAATTTTCATGTGAATGTAACAAATTTTAGATTTGCGTGTGTTGACACAAGATGGCTGGCAGGCAGAGGAGACAGCTGTTTTTCAGCCCAAGCATCACTGATGGACCTCGGTGCTTTTCCTTGAGGAGACAGCACAGCCGACATCAGTCCATCTGCACCACTCTGCCATTAGCAGTTCAAGGATCTCGCAGAGCAGGCAGCCCCTGGATAAGCCTATCAGCCAGACGACTGGATGCAAAATGCCACCTGATTGGACAGATGATGATTTAGAGGCCGATAAAGAAACAGAACGAGGTTTCAGGCTGAATCCCATCCTGGATGGGATCAATACCTCTCTGGTTTCAAGGAATGTCAAATTAAATTTTGGTTGTTAGAGATGATCACTAGTAGTCATACAAAATGGTCCGGCTTTGTGAGGGGCGGGGGTAATATTGAGCTTAGTGGGGAGCGGGAGTCACCCAGGGCACGAGTGATCGACTGGGTCCACGCTGAGGGAATCGATATCGCCGAGGGCAAGAGTTTGATATGTCTCCCTGATAAGTCTCTGTGTCTTTTGGGCCTCGGCATAATAGAGCATAGATAGTACTTCCAGCCAAACACACAACCACAAACGGACAGAAAATACACACAGAAAGGCAGGCAGCCATGCACACACACTCAACCCAAACAGGCAGCCAAGCACAAAAAGCACAGCACACTTTCTGGGGGAACATTTAATCTTCCTCAGATTCAATATGTCTCAGGTTTTCAGACTGGGACCCAGGAAGTCTCGGCGAAAAACACCTCTGAAAAAAATGTCTTTGTTGAAAAATGCCTTTTCTGTCCTATACTATCCATTGTGAGGCTTCTTTTCTCCCTCTGCAGCTCGTTTTCTTTGCCTCAGAAGTCCTTTTAATAGAACTTAGATAGGATTTCTCTCTTTGACTTTCTAAAGCGTGAGTGCTGGATTTACTTATATGCAATTACTGCTGTTTAACTAATCTAAAAGATAAATGAGTAATTCGTGTCGATATGTTGTGCTGCTAGGATAATTAGACTCCAAAACACTTGTCTGATCTAAATAAGGATTAGAGCCGGATACTGAGGGCTGCTCTTAAATTGGTAATGATCGGCTCCTGATTGGTCAGAATCTTTATGCTGTTAAGACCCTTCAGCAGTAAGTAGCGCCGTCAGGATCTGGATGCCATTTATTCATTTATTCATTAAACATTTTCTCTAAGCCTGCTGGTAAATAAGCTTCCATTAGTCGTCTGTTAATGATGATGTGTTTCTTTGCGTTGGGTGACTACATTATGATCATGGTTGTGTTTACTCTCTGAGGATTGTTTTTTCTAATGGATTTGTGTACTCTGAAAAGGACTCCAACTGTATTAAAGAGAGATGACACTGTTGATCTGACATGTATAGTAGGTGTTAAGCAGTAACAGAAGGGGATTAATGGCATTGGGTGACAGACGGATGCATGGATAGATTGGATTTTACTTATGGACAGAAAAAGAGAAACAGATTGATACCTAGGTCTTTTTCACACCTACAGCTCAGTTGTTTTGTTCTGATTTGCTTATTTCCTTCGGGCCGATTCATGTTCTCAGGGCAGCATTTTGAAGCAGGCTGAGTCCAGCTTGAAGGGATTGACATCATTACAAGATAGGCAGCGTTCCTTTGAGTTCAGGTCTCGCTTTGCATTATGGGAAGAAAGCTGTCAGGTTAAACTATCCACAAATCTATAATATAATAATGATAATGGTGGATTTTAAATTCCCTATTTAAGATTATACAGATGTGACATGCCTTACAGTATAAGTGTAAAAGTCTATGCAGGAAAAAAAACGCTTCAGGAGGACCATATGGGACACCAGATAGCATGGGAATTTATTACATCATAGCACATACAGAGGTCTTTGCAACGAAGTTGTCCACAGAGAAACTGTCGGTAAAGTAGCGTGCAGGATAACTAAATTGAATAAATAAATTCTCCTGCTTGAGCAAGCTGAACTACTACAGTCTGGGAGTCTTAAGGAGTTTTTGAATCAGTGGATGTTGGTGAGTCCTGTGATGATCTGCTGAAGAGACAGTGAGTCAAGTTGACCTGTTATTTCCATGGTTTGATGTGCTTGTGCACAGAAAGTGACTCTGTGGGATCAAAACATTGTCAGTCTGGTCGCTCGTGCAGTTACTACTACGGCTGTAGTTTATACTACTGAAGCAGTGTGATGAATTAACTGTTTGTGTCGGTTCCTTGGGCAATTGTGTTCTTACTGCAAACAAACTTCATACGAACCGTGTCAAAAAAGGAACGCCCACTTATAGTAGAGCAACTCTCCCAAATGATCTTGGTGTGAATACAACCATAGATACATAGCCAGACACATTTCAAAAACACTGAGACTGGGGTAACTAAAGAAAGTTAAGGAATGTTAAAAAAGCACCTGTTACCACCTGCTAATTTCAACAAGGCAACGCCAAGCCACATAAAAAGAGTGCAGGTACTAAACTGTCCTGTCTGCAGTCCAGACCTGTCTTCCATTAAAATGTGAGGCGCATTGTGAAGCACAAAGTATGACAGCAGAGACCCCGGACTGTTGAACAACTGAAGTCATACATCAAGCAGCAGTGGGGAAGAATTCCATCTACAAAGCTTAAACAATTAGTGAAATGATTATTTAGTGTTGTTGAAAGGAAAGGTGATGGGAGACAGTGGTAAATATGCTCCTGTCCCAACTTTTTTGGCTTGTGTTGCAGGCATCAAATTCAAAATGAGTGACTATTTGTAAAGAAAAAAACTTTAATCAGTTTGAACACTAAATATCTTGTCTTTGTAGTGTTTTCAGTTGAACAGAGGTCAAAAAGGATTTGTAAATCACTGAATTGTTTTTATTTACGTTTTGTAAAATGTCCCTACTTTATTCAGCTTTGGGTTTGTAACAATATTAAAAGCAAAGAAAATTGCTTTTGCAGAACATTGGACATTAAAATCAAAGGGGGATCACACCAAATATTTATTTAATTTATAATTCTCTTTTGATTATTCTCTCAGATTTTGTCAATTCTACTTTTTTCATTATACATAATCTGATTGGTGCTTCAATGGTATCTCTATTTGGTGCGATTTACCAAGAAAATGTGCAATATTATGTATGTTATGTTTCAGTTAGGTTATGTTACATTTAAGTTATGTTAGCTTTGCTCTTTCTTTGGATGCAGTTTTGATAAATGTGTCTTTTAGCTCTTCATTCTGAGGGAGCATCTATTCAGGGACAACAGATGGAAATGAGTCAAGGGCTATAATCTGGCTTGTTTACTTTTGCTGTATGGTGATGTGCAAGGACTTGCACTGTCCCCTCTGAAATAGATAAATTAAATTAATTCATTTATAAAAAATAAAATTTACACAATTGTATTTGTGAAACCATTGTTACTTTACAGCATTTTTACTTTGACGAAGGATTCAAGGCTTTTACTTGTCAATTCTCCGTACGTGCATGACATACAGAGTCACTGAAATGGCTTTTCTCGCATCTGTCAGGATGAAAACACAGAATGAATGAGAGCTTAAATTTTAAACAATTCATGACAACAATCTGAGGTAGTATATGGCAAGTTGCTCTCAGCACAGTGGGGGTGAGCAGTGCAAAAATGTAGTAAAGTACAATATTATGATGATATGGTTACAGTAATAATATAAGCAGTTGAATTTAAGAGAGAGTTGTTTTGATTAGGAGGTAGAGCAAAAATTATAGTAGCATGTACCCAACCACCTGCTTAACACTTAAAATGACTGTGTAACTGTGCCTCCAAATTTTCTCACAACATCCATTAATAACCACTGAATGTGTTTTTACACTTTTGTCAATGTCATTAATACCATGAGTTCACTTTTTTGTCATGTCATTCTACCAACAACAGCTGAAATAAAAAAGAGAGTTAAAGAGCTGCGTACTTTGTGTTACCTGTTACGTAGATAAACAACTGCAGGGGATGAATTTGTCTCACAACAGCAAGAACAATAACTAAAAAAAAAGAGAACAGGTTCCAAGTATGCATATCTTAGCAGCATAACGAAAGGAGCATCGGTGCCACTGAATTAATGCTTGTTCCTTGTTTTATATCAAGACTCAGCTCATGGACCTCGAGTGTAGTGAAAATAGATTCTTGTCTTCCTGCCTAAGGGTACCTAAATGTGTCTTTTCAGATTTGGTGATGGCTAGGTCTATGATCATTCAAGCGCTTCAAATTACATCAGGATGAAAAGGGGAAGGAGGTACATGGGAAATGAAAAAAAGAAAGAAAATGATATTCATTCTTCCCCCTTATCTACCTTTTACATCGGTGCTTGCAGATAG